>FWPY01000050.1:3176658-3516658 GCA_900174645.1 Sonneratia alba | reverse complement strand
TCCCTGGTCGACCACGGGCGATGCCTTGGTCGACCACGGGCTGTGCCTTGCTCTACCATGGGCGGTGCTCTCGGTCGATCACTGTCGCTCACGGGCAGTGCTCTCGGTCGCTCATGGGTGGATCGTTGCTCTACCAGCGTCAGCCCTTGGTCGATCACCGGTGATGCCCTGATCAACCGCAGCGACTGCCCCTGGTATACCACGGGCTATGCCTTGATCGACCGCGGCGACAGCCCCTGGTCAACCACGGGCTATGCCTTGGTCGACCACGGGCATTGCCTTGCTCTACCATGGGCGGTGCGCTCCGTCGATCACGGTCGCTCATGGGCGTATCCTTGCTCTACCAGCGTCAGCCCTTGGTCAATCACCGGCGATGCCCTGATCGGCCGCAGCGACTGCCCCTGGTATACCACAGGCGATGCCTTGGTCGACCGTGGTGGGCGTTGGTAGCGCCCGGGCGGTTGGTGTAAAATTCGGGGGTCATCACATCACCTTCTGGGAATACCAAAAACTCAAATAAAGCTCTTTAAGGGGGTAGTGTGTGGCTTGGCTGCCCCCTTGCATCCGTACCATCACCCGTGGGCATGTTCCCTACTGATCGTGGGGGCATTCTCTGGTGCGGGGCGTGCTTCCTCCGCCACCACACCGTTGCCGGCTTGGCCGGCATCCATTGTGGTCGGAGGCAGCCCGGATGCTTGTTGTGAGCTCATTTTGTAGCTCACAGCATCTTCCACACATCGGGAACTCGTTTGGTTGGCTGGAATACTCGTGGGTTGTGTCTTGCTCTACCACGGGCGATGCGACTATCCACCAGGGCGACATCCCACGGTCGATCTCGGGCTGTTCAGTCGGTTGCTCATGCGCAGTGCCTTGCTCTAGCACGGGCTGTGAGCTCGGCCGACCTCCGGCGATGCGTTGATCGACCGCATCGGCAGCCCTTGGTCGACCACGGGGGATGCCTTGATCGACCACGGCCTCATCCCTTGGTCGACTACGGGCGATGCCTTGCTCTACCACGGGCGGTGCTCTTGGTCGATCACTGTCGCTCACGGGCAGTGCTCTCGGTCGCTCATGGGCTGTGCCTTGCTCTACCAGCGACAGCCCCCGGTCGATCACGGGCGATGCCTTGATCGACTGCAGCGACTGCCCCTGGTATACCACGGGCGATGCCCTGGTCGACCGCAGCGGCTGCCCCTGGTATACCATGGGCGATGCCTTGATCGACCACGGCGACGGGCCGCGGTGGACAACTGGCGATGCCTTGGTCGACCACGGGCTGTGCCTTGCTCTACCATGGGCGGTGCTCTCGGTCGATCACTGTCGCTCACGGGCAGTGCTCTCGGTCGCTCATGGGCTGTGCGTTGCTCTACCAGCGACAGCCCCTGGTCGATCACGGGTGATGCCTTGATCGACCGCAGCGACTGCCCCTGTTATACCACGGGCAATGCCTTGATCGACCACAGCGGCTGCCACTGGTATACCACGGGCGATGCCTTGATCGACCACGGCGACGGGCCTCGGTCGACGACGGGCATGCCTTGGTCGACCACGGGCTGTGCCTTGCTCTACCATGGGCGGTGCTCTCGGTCAATCACTGTCGCTCACCGGCAGTGCTCTCGGTCGCTCATGGGCTGTGCCTTGCTCTACCAGTGGCAGCCCCTGGTCGATCACGGGCGATGCCTTGATCGACCGCAGCGACTGCCCCTGGTATACCACGGGTGATGCATTGGTCGACCATGGGCATTGCCTTGCTCTACCACGGGCGGTGCTCTCAGTCGATGACGGTCGCTCATGGGTGGATCCTTGCTCTACCAGCGTCAGCCCTTGGTCGATCACAGATGATGCCTTGATCGACCGCGGCAACTGCCCCTGGTATACCATGGGCGATGCCTTGGTCGACCGTGGTGGGCGTTGGTAGCGCCCGGGCGGTTGGTGTAAAATTCTGGGGTCATCATATCACCTTCTGGGAATACCAAAAATGTAAATAAAGCTCTTTAAGGGGGTAGTGTGTGGCATGGCTTCCCCTTGCATCCGTACCATCACCCGTGGGCATGATCCCTACCGATCGTGGGGGCATACTCCGGTGCTGGGCGTGCTTCCTCCGCCACCACTCCGATGCCGGTTCGGCCGGCGTGCGTCATCGTGGTCGGAGGCAGCCCGGATGCTTGTCGTGAGCTCGTTTTGTAGCTCACGGCATCTTCCACACATCGGGAACACGTTCGGTTGGCTGGAATACTCAGGGGCTGTGCCTTTCTCTAGCACAGGCGATGCGAATTCTGGACCAGGGCGACATCCCTTGGTCGACCTCAGGCTGTTCTCTCGGTTGCTCATGGGCAATGCCTTGCTCTAGCACGGGCTGTGCGCTCGGTTGACGATGGGCGATGCCTTGAATGACTGCGGCAACAGCCCCTTCTCGACCACCGGCGGTGCCTCTTTGTACCACGGGCCGTTCTCTCGGTCAGTCATGGTCACTCACGGGCGCTGCTCTCAGCAGCAGCTGCCACACATCGGTAATGCGGTCGGTCGGTTGGTTGGATATCTCACTTTTCTGTCTAGATCTTCTCGCGTCTATCGCCCGGTTGTGGTCTAGCGGACTGCCCTCTTTCCCTTCCGAGAAACCCCTCGGAGCGGGGCGGGGGTCTCTTTCCGTGTGACTGCGATCCTGTGTGCGTGACGGCGTGTGAGTGGTGCTTTGGCTGTACGTGTTGGCTGGCTCAACGGTGGTGTGGACCGTTGGACTGTCCGCTCGGCAGCCCCTCAATGGACGTCCCATGCGTGTGTTATGCTGTGGTATGCTCTCTGGTTCCTGTGTTGGCTACCATGTTGGCTGGTACTGAATGCGGTGTTGCGGTCTGTCCATCGGTTGCCCCCCTCGGGCAGTCTGTTGGATGATGAAGCAGTCCCCCCTTGTGCCACGCATGCCTCCTTGCGATGGTGTCTGCAGTGGCCAAGGGGAGTCTTCTCGATCTCTTGGATGCGGAATATTCCATGGCGCATGGCTCTCGGGCGAATTGTGCTCTCGAACGTGATGCTTCATTAGAATGACTCTCGTCACTTGCCTACGGCACCTTGGGAGCTCTGCTGCAGGGGTGCTCGGCAAGCGGGATGTCGTCAATGAATGCTACCTGGTTGATCCTGCCAGTAGTCATATGCTTGTCTCAAAGATTAACCCATGCATGTGTAAGTATGAACTAATTCAGACTGTGAAACTGCGAATGGCTCATTAAATCAGTTATAGTTTTGTTTTGATGGTATCTCCTACTCGGATAACCGTAGTAATTCTAGAGCTAATACATGCAACGAACCCCGACTTCTGGAAGGGATGCATTATTAGATAAAAGGTCGACGTGGGCTTTGCCTGATGCTCTGATGATTCATGATAACTTGACGGATCGCATGGCCAGCGTGCCGGTGACGCATCATTCAAATTTCTGTCCTATCAACTTTCGATGGTAGGATAGGGGCCCTACTGTTAGACCCCTGAGCTCAAAGCCCCGGAGAATGCGTACCACAAGCAGTACCTCGGGGTAGTGGTAGCGCATAGCCTACACGAGAGGATGCGCGGGGCTGTCAAGTGCGAGGTGTTGGGATCAATTGCAAGTCCATAAGCGGGCAAGTGTGGAGATAGTCACACAAGCATGCGTGGAGGCACCGGTGAAGGGAACAACCGATCAAGGCTCGGCAAGTGTGCTGAGGGACCAAATTGTGGCCAGGCAAGTGTCACAAGGCACAAGTAGGCGAATGCGCGGGTGGGCAGTGAGGATGCCCACGAGCAAGGCACGGTGCAATGCTCTAGGAGGTTCGGTGAACCTGATACAACCGCGCAAAGGCACTCTAGGAGTGCGCATAACTCAACAAGCCCGGCAGACGCTATGGGAGCGGCAAGGGAGTTGACTACTTGTGGAGATCAGTTAAGTCCTTGACCATGCTCGAGCATTGGTGGATGCAGCAATCCCGTTCAGACGACCGTGATCTTAGGAAGTAGATCAAGGACGTGGATCGGGTCGACGAGGCTTAGCTGGCGCCAAGTCAATCTGAGCGAGCAATCCGGGAAAGTTTCACCGGGAATGGCAATTAATCTGTTATGGAAACAATCCTGGAGGGATTGAACAGATTTGGCAACCAATCAATTATGGAAACAATCCAGGAGGGATTGGACAGGCTGGAAACTGAGGGAGTGAATCAAGGGATTCCAAGATGTCAGTTGCCATATTGGGCTCGCAAGGCTCCTCTATATAAAGGGGCAGTCTCATTCTGCAGAGGAGGCACCAAGAACTCACAAGGAGAAGCCAGAGAGCAGCAAGGACGACCAGGGCAGTCAGGAGGCACAGAGGGTCCGAGATTCCAAGCAGTGGAAGCCAAGTCGGACCTGCAGTCTGGTGTTCTTAAGAGAAGGCACAAGACGGGCATGCAAGCGGCGCGAGGTCGCAAGGCATAGGCCTCGTGAGACCGTGCGTGTAAGAGTTCTGTCCTGGGTGGGTTTTCATGTACTTGTTAATATATGTGAATACGAGTTACATTCTGTCCCAATTGTGTTCTTGTATTCCTTGGTGTTTGCTTCTCGGTTCGGCGTGATCGTGTCGGCCGTCGACGGTACGACATGGTGTGTGTCGCTGGTCGGCAAGTGGAAGTGTCGACGCCTTAGCGGGGTGCGGAAAAATTTTGTGGGCCCGCATCGTCGCCCGATGACCAATTTGATATCAGAGCCGAGGTTCTGCCCATGATCAGCCGGAGTACCCGTGTGAGTGGTGCTGCGTTCGGGTGGAGGAAGCCCCTTTGTCAAAGACCACGTGTACCCACAATCAGCAACCGTGTGGACCAGGGCGATGGAAAGCGTTGCGGGAGCGATTGGCTGCACTGAAGGCCATATTGCAACAAGCCTCAACTGGATGAGCAGACCTGACCGCTACGCTGGAACCCCGTGTTGCTGCTTTGGAGGACCACGTCGGCGAAGGCGATGATCTTGGAGGAACCGTGACTGATCTGCTGAAGGCGATCAGGCTTGAATGGGCGACCCTGAAGGATGATGTGTGGGTCCTGATTCAAGCGGCAATTGGTGTCCCAAGCGAGGCCCATCGTAATTGAGCCTCGTGGGAAGATGAAGGTCCCGGAGCCAAAGCGTTTGAAGTGGAACAGAAGGAGTTCCAAGGATCTAGAGAACTTCTCATATGGGATGAAGAATACTTTCGCTGCTGCGAAGATCCCCGACGCCGAGAAAGTGACGATCACACACCATGTACCTGCCAAGGATGAAAAGCTATGGTGAGGACCCGAGTCCAAGATTATCTCAGTGCAGGCAGATCCCCGTTTGTGGGCGGTTTTGAGTCTCCGATGGAGACCTGGGAGGCACTGAGAAGGAAGCTGAAAGAAGCAGTTTCCTGCCCGAAGCAACACAGCATGGCTTTGCTCGGATGCGATGGCCAAGCCTTGAGGCACAGCGGGACGCAAAAGTGCGGGACTATGTGAAGGAGTTTAGCGGCTGAATGCTGGACGTGACGGACAGTCAGAGACGGACAAGCTGTTACACGTTCCTGAAGGGATTGCAACCTTGGGCTCAACTCGAGCTTAATGGAGGCAAGGGGTAAGAGACCTTCCTTCTGCTTAGCTGCGGTAAGACGCATCTGCGTGGACTTACGGATTGCTCGCGCCGAGGAGGGAGGCAAGAAGGCCCAGCCAATGGACAAAGAGGACAAGAGTCCAAGTCCTACCTAAAGGGAAGTCAGAAAGGGCAAGGGAGGAAGCCAGCTACCCGACCAGACAAAAGGGAAGGTCGAAGGTTGATCGAGGGAGCCAACGGAAGGAAGGATCCTTGGACGCGACCCGGGCGCTTCAATATGTAATGGACGCCCATAGGGCAAAGGAGTGCCCAAAGCGTTTTGGAGGGAAGGTTACTGACTACGGTCGGATGAACTCCGACAAGGAACCGCAAGTGCTAGGTGTTGCCCCACTGCAAGGCCCCTCGGCGCTATGCGGAGTGAGCGCCCAAGGTACGCCAACAGTTTGTTGTTCGTGATCGTAACCGTTGAATGGTAGGCGGATGTAGCCTTGGTGGATACTGGGGCCACCAACACATTCGTATTGGATCGGATGATACGAACCTTGGAGTTGCGAGTGGAAACGTCTCACGACGATTGAAAGGCGGTGAACTCCAAGAGCCAACCGGATGGGCGGGTTGCAAGGGATGGCCCATCAAGAATAGAGGCTTGGAGGGTACAATCAATCTGATGGTGGTTCCTTTGGATGATTACGACCTCATTCCTTGGGGACTAGCTCTTGCAGATGCCGGCATGCACCATCATGCCTCATGTGGGAGGCATTGTTTCATTGGAGATCCTCGACGACCCTATTTTGTGCAAGGATACCGAGGCCTTGCAGCGCTCCGAGGAGGTAGCCACGGCAGAAGGGTATCTGCAATGCAATGGCACGAGGAATGAAGAAGGGGTATCCCACTTACCTTGGCGGCAAATTAGGGAGTGGACGTGCAGGAGACAGAGGCGGACCGTGTGATTCCACACGAAGGTTGTGGAAGTGCTTGAGCAATTCCAGATGTGATGCCAGAGGAGATCCAAAGAGGGCTAGCCGCCGCGCCGTGCGGTAGATCAAAGATATGAACTACTGCCAGGCACCGTTCCCGACAGCCAAAAAGCCCCGTACCGGGGGTCCCCGAAGGAAGCTGGTAGAGCCTGCGGAGTCAGCTAACGAGTTTGCTGGATGGCGGAAAACAGATCCAGCGCCTCCAATTAGCCCCTATATGGAGCCTCGTGTTATTCCAAGGAGAAAGCAAGAGTGCCTTTCTCTCCGACTGTGTGTCGAACTATCCATGGGATTGAACAAGGTCAACGGTAAAGAACAAATGTACCAGTGCAACTTGATTGCAGACCTGTTTGAATCGCCTAGGTGAGGCGAGGGTCTTTCTTCCAAGCTGGACTTGCGTTCAAGATATTGGCAAGTCCGCATCGCTCAAAGGAGACGAAGTCCAAGACCACAATGGTAACTCGTTATGATCCTTTGAATTTCTGGCCCATGCCATTCAGTTTAACCAAATGCTCCTGCCACATTCTGCACTTGATGAATGATGTGTTCACGACATGCTGGATCAGTTTTGTGGTCGTCTATTTGGACGATATTGTCGTGTATAAGCGGGACTTGGCACCATGTGCAGCACTTGCTGGCTGTTTTGAGCGGCTTAGGCAAACACCCCTATATGTGAAGAGGAGAAAGTGCGAGTTTGGAATGCAGGAGATCGATTCCTTGGCCATGGACCGCAAGGGCAGGTGCGGATGGACCCAAGAACGTGCAGGCCATCCAAGATTGGCCTCCCCAAAATCAGTTGACCGAATTGTGGAGTTTCTTGGGGCTGGCCCACTACCTACCGCAAGTTTATCAAGGGGTAACTCAAAGAAGTGTGATCCCTTGACTGATCTGCTTGTGGAAGGAGCGGAAAGTGGACTGGGAACGAGATTGTGAAGCGCTTCTCAAGGTGAAAGACCAACCTTGTGACGGAAGCCTGTGCTCAAGCCTCCCGACTTGAGAGGCCGTTTGAGGTGCATGACTAGTGGCTAGATCGTGCCTGTAGGAGGACGTCTCAATGCAAGACCGGAACCATCTCTGTGGGCATTCGAGAGTTGGAGTTGAAGCCGGCTGAATAGCGCACTCAGCAGCACGAAAGGAGATGCTGGCTGTGGTGGCATTGCTTGAGGGTGTGGCAAGTGTAACCTGCTGGGAACCAACCATTCGTGGGTCAGGACGGACGAACGTCGCCAAATACCTTCTTCAAGTCATCAACCGGAAGTTGTCAACCAAGGCAAGCGCGTGGCAAGAGTTCCTAGCGAGTATGACTTGCGAGTGGGAACACCGACCGGGGAGGCACATACCTAGTGGCGGAATGCCCTCAGTCGGAAAGGCTTCGGACCCAGGTGGCGGCTTTGACTCAAGTTAACCTCCGACTTCCTCCAGGAGGTCAAGATCGCTACACTAGGGGACAAGACCTATCAACTCTAGTGAAGCAAAGTCAAGGACGGGAACGGTGAAGGCGTATTGGCTGAGAGATGGGCTACTGTATGGCAAAAGGGTGGCCGGTTTGCTTGTCCCTAGCGGAAGAGGGTTGCGCTCCAGCTTGATGAAGGAGAGTCACAACAGTCCTTGGCTGGACATCCCAGGCCGTGAGCGGACCGCTACCCTATTGTTCGAGGTCCTATGTGTGGCCAAAGATGGCCGAAGACGTGGAATTAATAACGTCAAGACTTGTCTCGTGTGGCCAGCAAAGACAAGGTGGAAGAGGCGAGCGAGGCCGTCTCCTACAACCCTTGCGGTGCCAGAAAAAAGCCTTGGGTATCAGTTTCATGGCTTTGTGTCCGCGATTTCCAGAGTGAAGGGTTATACGCAGTGATGTGGTCGTGGACAGATTCTCCAAGTAGCGATCCTTCAACATCCTGTGACCAAGAAGTTGCACAGGCCGAGGCCAGCGGCTGAGGCGTTCTCATCGCTCGTGGTGAAGTCTTTGGAGTGCGCGACGGAGAATCGTGAGTGACCGAGACGCTCGGTTCACAGGCAACTTCTAGACATGCTTGTTCGGAAACTGCTAGGATCCGAACTGAAAGTTCTGTATGGCCAATCATCCACAGAACAGACGTGCCAGACAGAACGAGTGAAAATGCGCTGCTGGAGGAGTATTGAGCATTATGTCTCAGCAAGTCAACGGAATTGGCTAGTCTTGCTTGAACTCAAGCTCAGTTGTCCCACAACTTGAACCTGCCTCTGCAACAGGTCATAGCCGTTTGAGTTGGCAATGGGCTACCCAACCACTAAACTGCCGCAAGAGGTGGCATGCAGCGCAAGAAGGGCCGTGCCCGGCCGCATACCGATTCGCACGTGACAAGCAGGAAATTGCTGGAAGAGGCAAGAGATAGCCTCGGCCAAAGCTGCCTAGTGGATGAAAGAAGTAAATGCGGACAAGAACCGGAAAGGCCGCTGGAGTTCCAAGTGGGGACTTAGTGAATGTTGAAGCTCACCCCACAGATCTGAAGAAGATCACGAGCAAGCGCTGGCACAAGGGCTTGTTCCAGCGGTACGATGGAGCCTTTTGAATAGTGATCAAGAAGAGTCGGGCCAGTAGCCTATCGGCTACACTACCAGAGAGGATAAGGTGCACCCGACATTCCAACTGTCAGTTTCCTAAGCCTTACCACAGAGCGAGGAGCATTCCGGACGCAACAAGGTGAAGCGCGTCACCCTCACACGTGAGAAGGAATCGACAAGGAGGGTGGAAGGCATACTTGATCACCGAGTGCTGGATACAGCAAAGAATGAATAGGAAGGATCGAGTACTTGGTCAAGTCGGAAGGACCTAACCCCGAGTCAGAGGCGACCTGGGAGATAGGATGTCACACTATGGCAGTACGAAGACGCTCATCCGGTGGTACCAAAGTCTCGTTCGGAGAGGGCGTAAGAATCCTTGGGTGGGGGAGGTTTGTTCGACCCTGAGCTCAAGCACCGGAGAATTGCGTACCACAAGCCGTACCTCGGGTAGTGGTAAGGCGCATAGCCTGCACGCGAGAATGCGCGGCCTTCAAGTGCGAGGTGTTGGGATCAATGTGCAAGTCCATAGCGGGCAAGTGTGGAGATAGTCACACAAGCAGCGTGGAGGCACCGGTTGAAGGAACAAACCGATCAAGGCTCGGCGAGTGGTGCTGAGGGACCAGATTGTGCTAGGAAGTGTCCACAAGGCACAAGTAGCAAATGCGCGGGTGGGCAGTGAGGAATGCCTCAACGAGCAAGCGCACGGTGGCAATGCTCCTACGGAGGTTCGGTGAACCTGATACAACCGCGCAAAAAGGCATCTGGAGTGGGCATTAACTCAACAAGCCCGCATACGCTATGGGAAGCGGCAAGGGAGTTGACTTAACTTGTGGAAATCGGTTAAGTCCTTGACCATGGTTGAGCAACCGCTGGATGCAAGCAATCCGNAGATTCGATAGGCACGGAGTATGTAGTCGAACGTACTTGTGGAGATTGGTTAAGTCTTGACCATGGCTCGAGCACTGTTGGATGCAGGCAATGCCGATGACGGCCTGTGATACGTAGGAAGGCGATCATGGACGTGGGCCGAGGAGAGTGATAGGATCGACGATGATGATCAGTGCCGGATCGTCATAGGATCGGGTACACAGACATGCCTAGGAAGATTCTCTGGGATATGGCAAATCAATTGTCTATGGACAATCTTGGAGATTGCAGATCAACGGCCGAGATTGACAGATCGAGACTTCTGATGGAGAGAATCAAGGATTCATAATATCAGTTGCCATATCTAGTCTGGCTAGGTCTCTATAAAGGGGGTCTATCTCATTCTCAGAAGAAGCAGGAACAAGAATCCAAGAGTTCTCAGGGAGAGACAGAAAGCAGAGACTCAAGTGAAGTGGGTCAAGTTAGGAGCAGCCTCGGTGTTCTTGAGAGAGGGCACAAGAACGGGTGGAGAGTGCAACGAGTGAGAGATCTGTGAGGCATATACTCGTGGGAATTGCGTGGTAGTGTTCTGTATCTGGGTTGGGTTTTTCCGTGTACTTTGTAATACATGTGATATTACGTAGTTGCGTCTTCCCAATTGTGGTTTTGGATTCTTGTTGTTGCGTTTGCGGTTCTACGATTGATACAACTCAACGGTCGTGCGGTGGGTGTTGTGGCTGTCAGCTACGGAGTGTTGAACGCCTAGGGGGTGCGGAAAAATTTGTGAACCCGCATGCCCGTGACATGGAGAGGCATTGCTTGTGGTAGAGCAAGGCATAACTGTTTAGTGAGGCACACTGCCTGTAGTCGACTGAGGTGTCTGCCATGGTTGAACTAAGCGCATTGCCCATGGTAGAGCAACGACGCCAACCTAAGGTCAAAAAGCCATTCGTTGTGGCGACTAAGGGCTGTTCCGTGGTGAGTATGGCTTGGATCCATGGCTGCTGAAGGGCATCTACGTGTCATCCAAGCCATTGCCCGAGGTAGAGCAAGGGATAGCCTGATAGTCACAAGGCATCGCCTGTGGTCTAGCAAGGCACAGCCATGGTTGACCAAGCATTGCATATTGTTTGAGTAAGGCACCACAATGGTCGAGCAACGCCATTGCCTCTGGTAGGTGAGGCACAACCATGGTCCGAGCAAGGCTCATCCACGGTAGAGCGTGCCATGCCGTGGTGAAACCAAGAGTCTATTGCTATTGGTCGATGATGCGTTGCCTCCACCGATCGACCAGGGCTGTTCACCTGGTGGTCGAGCAAGGCAAACACATAGACCGTGGTAGAGACAAGCAACAGGGCACAATGCCTTGTGAGTGACCATGACACACAGCCCACGGCCCCATAAAATCAGGACTGCCCAACCAACAAAAGGGATGTCTCCGTGGTTGACCAGGCACTGGCCTGTGGTCAACCAAAGCCCGTTGCATGGTTGATCACAAACGCATTTTACACCTTGATTGACCAAGGCTGTCCCATAGTTAGAGGAAGGCATCACACCTTGGTCGAGTGAGGCACAGCGCATCGTCAACCAAACCAGGCCTGTGGTAGTGCACAGGCACAGTCGGTGGTGGAGCAAGGCGTTGCTTGTGGTAGAAGTAAGCGCACTGCCCTGTGATACGACCAAGCACATAGCTATAGTCGACCTAGGGCTGTCTTCCGTGGTCAACAAAGCCATCGCTTGTGATAGAGCAGGGCATGGCCCATGGTTTGAAGCAAAGGCATCGCTTGGCGGTAGAGTGAGGCACAGCCCGTGGTTGAAACAGTGCATCCGCCAAGGGTTGAGTGAGGCACCAATGGTCAAGCGAGGCACGGCCATGGCAGTCAAGGCAGACAGCTCGTGGTTGATCGAGGGCTGTCCACGTTGTTGACCAAGCCACCGCCATGGTAAAAGCAAAGCACAGCCTGTGGTGAGCAAGGCATTGCTCATCCTAGGAGCAATGCATCGCCCAAGAGTGACCGAGCACACAGCCCATGGTCAACTGAGGGTGGTCTCCATGGTCGACCAAGCCATCGCCCGTGGTAGGGCAAGGCACAGCCCGTGGTCGAGCAAGGCATCACCCGTGGTTGGGCAAGGCATAGCCCATTGTTGAACAAGCCATTGCCTCAAATAGTGGAGCATGGCATCTCCTGTGGTAGAGAAGGCAGAGCCTCTGGTCAAGCAAGGCAACACCCGTGGTACAGCAGGCACAGCTAGTGGTCAACCAAGCCATTGCCTGAGGTAGAGTGACGCACTGCTTGTTGTTGAACAAGCCATCACCCATGGTAGAGCCTGGCACATCCCATGGTCGAGTAAGGCATGGGTCGTGGTAGAGTGAGGCACAGCTTGTGGTTGACCAAAGGCTGCCTTTGTGGTTGACCAAGACATTGCTATGGTAGAACAAGGCACAGCCCATGTTTGAGCAAGCCATCCCGGGTAGTGCGAGCACATGCCGTGGTCGACCAAGCCATTGCCTTGGTAGAGCAAGGCACAGCTTGTGGTCGAGCAAGGCATCGCCCATGGTAGAGTGTTAGCCCCTTAATGCTCGGACACAGAAATGGCTGCTGGGCGGACCCTCGATGGCATGGCAGCTAGGGAAAGGATCGAGGGAAGGAATGCCAAAGGATCAGTGGGATATATATATAGGGCGAGGGCCAGGCTATGCGGGAAGGAGCACTCCCGCAAGACTCGGTCAAGGGAAGGTGAGCTGGACTTCCCAACCTCCCTAAAGACTCGGTCAGGGAAGTGAAGCTGGACGCCCTAACCACCCGGAAGACTTGCTCCCGGGCGAGTAAGGTGGACGCCAGGTGGCGGGCAGTGCGGGCCTGAGCAATCCCGCAAGACCCGGTCAAGGGCAAGTGGGCTGGATGCCCTAACCTCCCGAAAGACCCGTTCAAAGGCAAGCTGGCAAGCAACGGGCGCGCAGGTTCTCCCGAAGACTCGCTAGGGAAGTCGCTCGCGGTCGAGCGACGCTAATGTTCCATTCAACTGATCCAAGGCAAGGGCGCGGTGCCCACGACCGAACTAAGTGGCGGATGGCACTTAGGCAGACCGGTATACTTCCGTCGTGGAACGATGGAGTCTCGGTCAAGGTGCTGACCGAGTGACTGTGCTGGCAAGCAGTCAAGCTTATCCAACTGCAGCCCCTAGAAGTGTGGGAGTGGTGGTTATGGAGCTGAGGTGTCTCCTGGAAACCAGGGACGGTGGTTGCCCCCTGCAAGGATAAATAGCCCCCGGGTCCCAAGGTCGAGGCAGCAGAAGGGGAGAGCAACTGGAGAGAGTCGAGAGGAAACACTCCATCACCAAAAGTCGAGCAAAGGAAGCCCCGGCAATAGTGTGACCAGTTCCCTGAAGCCAAGTGTGAACTCCTGGAGCGAAGTTCACCCGTCCAAGTGAGGAGTGCAAGTGCCGAAGTACGAGGCATATACTTGGACGTGACTGTGCAAGGTCATGTAAGGGTTTTGTGTGTTCTTGTAATTCGTGTTTGTGAATACAAGTGAGATTTCCTTACCTTGCATTGTTCGATCTTGATCCTTGATTGCTAAACCTCGCCAAGCTATTTCGCTGTGTGTGCTTCGGGTTGGCTAAGAGTGCACGGGACACTGCTCAGCACCATCGTAGGAACGGAAAAATTTGGGTGAGTTCCGACCTCTGTGACAGCTGGTATCAGAGCCACCTTCAAGCGGTGTGCGAGGATTGGAATAGCAAGCAAGCGGTGACTTGTGGATGTCCCGGATGGATGCACTAAGAGATCGAATCACGGCTCTGGAAACATCCCTCGGCAACATGTCTGGAGCCAATGAAACTGTGGCTGATGTTTTTGGCAGCGCTAGTTCCAGATGTTGTTCAGTTGAAGGAGGAGGTGAGCGTCCTCCGACATGCGTTGGCTACTGGAGTAGCCGAAGCAGAGGGATCTCGGGCGAAGGTAAAAGATACCTGAACCCAAAGCCTTTTACAGGCGCTAGGAGTTCCAAGGAACTCGAAAATTTCTTGTGGGACATCGAGCATTACTTCGAGGCAGGAAAAGTTCCAGAAGGGGAACAAGTCTCGATGGCAGTCATGTATTTGGCGGGCGATGCAAAACTCTGGTGGCGAACCCGTGAGCAGGACGCTGCGACCGGCGGCGACCACGCATCAGAGATTGGCCTACGTTGAAGAAGGAACTCAAGGAGCAGTTCCTTCCCACGAACACCTCGTGGGCTGCTCGGGATGCATTGTGCAACCTCAGGCAGACGGGTACAGTACGTGACTATGTTAAGGAATTTAGTTCCTTATTGCTTGACGTCACAGAGATGTCCGAGTTGGACAAGTTGTTCAACTTAATGCGGGGTCTTAAATCGTGGGCTCAACTTGAGCTGCGAAGGCAAGGAGTCCAAGACCTCCAGACTGCTATGGCGAAGGCAGATGCGTTGATCGACATTCGCGTATCAAAGAGCGACCCGAAGGGGAAACAGGCCGAGAAGTTGAAGGACAAGGCGGCCAAGCCTAGCAAGGGTGCTGGCAAGGCTGACAAAGGGAAGATGTCTAAAGGAGACAAGGGAAAGGGGAAGGCGACGGAAGGTTCGTCCCTTAAGGACCCCAAGACCCACCCGGGGTGCTTCATCTGCAACGGCCCCATCGTGCTCGAGATTGCCCGAAGAGGGAGAAGCTGTCGGCCTTGGTGAATAGGACCGACTCCGACTCCGATGACGAGCAAACGAGAGTGGCACCTCTCCAAATTCTTGGTGCCATCCGATCGGGAAGGAAGGCATACGAGCAGGGACAGATGTATATACCGATGACCCTGAACACCAAGGAAGTGGCGGCAATGGTGGATACTGGCGCAACACACAACTTCGTGTCGGATCGTGTTGTGCAAGCCTATGGATTGTGGATCCAGAAGCAAGCCAGCCGCATCAAAGCTGTCAACTCCCAAAGTAGGCCAGTACTTTGGGATGGCCAAAGGCGTGCCGGTCCAGATTGGTGATTGGTCAGGGGCCATTGACGTCATGATCATCCCCATGGACGATTTTGACGTAATACTCGGTAACAACTTTCTCATGAAAGCTTGTGTTTCAGTCATGCCACATGTGTCTGGTTTGTTCATCTCAGACCC
The DNA here is from genome assembly GCA_900174645.1 of Sonneratia alba. NCBI lineage: Eukaryota > Viridiplantae > Streptophyta > Magnoliopsida > Myrtales > Lythraceae > Sonneratia > Sonneratia alba. The sequence goes on along the minus strand of FWPY01000050.1, from coordinate 3,501,582 downwards.
GAAGAAGCCTTGCTTTGTTCGGGGATTCAAGGGCCTTAACCATGCGGAGGACATTAGGACCGAAAGGGTCTCGGCTATGCAAATAGCCAAAGGCTGGAAGAGGGGCCAGCCAACTTACCTTGCAGCGATCCATGAGTCAGAGCCCGAACTGGGCACGAACGCGGACGTTCCTGACGTGGTGCAAGGAATTCTAGGCGACTTTTGTGACGTTATGCCCGAGGAGCTGCCCAAGGGCTTACCGCCAAGGTGGGCGGTAGATCACAAGATCGAGTTGATTCCGGGGACAAGGCCACCAGCTAAAGCTCCTTACCGGATGTCGCCTAAAGAACTGGAGGAGTTACGGAAACAACTCCAGGACTTGCTGGAATCGGGGAAAGTTCAACCTTCCAAGGCGCCCTTTGGAGCGCCAGTGCTGTTCCAGGAGAAGCAAGACAGCACGTTGCGGTTGTGCGTGGACTACCGCGGGTTGAACAAGATCACTGTGAAGAACAATACCCCGTGCCATTGATTGCAGACTTGTTCGATCGACTCAGTGGAGCCGAATTCTTCACCAAGTTGGACCTGAGATCGGGATATTGGCAAGTTCGCATAGCGGAGGGCGACACGCCAAAGACGACAATGGTGACTCGGTATGGGTCATATGAGTTTAAGGTTATGCCGTTTGGCTTAACCAATGCACCTGCCACATTTTGCAATCTCATGAATGATGTGTTTCATGATGTTATAGACAAGTTTGTGGTTGTGTACCTCGATGACATTGTCGTCTATAGTCGGTCTCTAGAGGACCATCTTGGGCATTTTACGTTTTGTGTTCCAGCGGCTAAGGGAACACCAGTTATACGTAAAGAAGGAGAAGTGCGAGTTCTGCACCAAGGAAATCAACTTCCTTGGACACGTGATTGGCGGGGGCACGGTGAAGATGGATCCCCGAAAGGTGCCAGCCATTAGGGAGTGGATGGCTCCCACCAAGGTGGGCGAACTACGGAGTTTCCTCGGGTTGGCAAACTACTACCGCAAGTTCATCAAGGGATACTCGAAGCTGGTATCCCCGCTCACCGATCTACTGCAGAAGGGCAAATCGTGGACTTGGGATGCGGCGTGTGCGGACGCCTTCGAGAAGATCAAGTCCCGGATTGTGGCCGAACCTGTGCTGAAGCTTCCGAACTTCGATAGGCCGTTCGAAGTCCATACGGATGCCTCAGATCGTGCTGCAGGTGGAGTGTTGGTGCAAGATGGGCACCCGGTAGCGTTCGAGAGTTGGAAGTTGAAGCCGACGGAACAACGCTACTCCGCGCACGAGAAGGAAATGTTGGCAGTTGTGCATTGCCTACGGGCATGGCGGGTATACTTACTTGGCACTTCTTTTGTGATCAAAACGGATAATGTTGCAAACACTTTCTTTAAGACGCAGAAGAAATTGTCCCCAAGGCAGGCCCGGTGGCAAGAGTTCCTGGCCGAGTATGACTTCGAGTGGGAGCATAGGCCAGGGCGCCACAACCAAGTTGCCGACGCTTTGAGCAGGAAGGCAGTAGAGACAATCACTGTGCTAACCCAATTGGAGTCCACCTTCGTAGGCAAACTGAAGGATCAGGCGAAGGTGGACCGGGTATACCAAAAGTTGGTTGCGCAAGTTCAAGATGGTACCGTGCGGAGGTACTGGCTTGAGGATGGCTTGCTATACGCGAAGGGTGGTCGCGTATTCGTCCCCGGCGGAGGGCTGAGGACACAGCTGTTGCGCAAACATCATGACGCGCAATGGGCTGGGCATCTCGGACGAGAAAGGATGCCGGCGCTGTTGGCACGCTCCTACTTTTGGCCGAAGATGGAGAATGACATTGAGCTATACGTCAAGACTTGCCTTGTTTGTCAACAAGACAAGGCGGAACGGCGCATTGAGGCGGGCTTGTTGCAGCCTTTGCCTATTCCAGAGAAACCTTGGGTATCGGTTTCTATGGACTTCATCAGTGGCTTCCCTGAGGTTAAGGGTTTTGATGGAGTTATGGTTGTGGTAGATAGGTTCTCGAAGTATGGGATCTTCAGGCCTACCCCAAGGAATTGCTCTGCGGAAACGGCGGTAGAAGAGTTCTACCGCCACTTGGTCAAGCTGTTTGGGATCCCGACGGACATTGTGAGTGATCGAGACGCACAGTTCACCGGGAGATTCTGGACCCATCTCTTCAATATGATGGGGACGGAGCTAAAGTTCTCAACAGCCAACCACTCGCAGACGGATGGACAAACGGAAAGGATGAACCAGCTGCTGGAAGAATACTTGCGACACTATGTCACTGCCAGTCAGCGGAATTGGCTGGAACTGTTAGACACGGCGCAGTTTTGTTACAACTTGCACCGTTCCTCAGCCACGGGGTTCAGTCCGTTTGAGCTCGCTTTGGGCTATCAACCATTGACCCCTTCCGAGGTGGCCCTACAAAAGAAGGAAGGGCCATGTCCTGCTGCCTACCGTTTTGCCCGGAACAAGCAGGAAATGCTCGAGGAAGCACAAGACAGCCTTGCCAAAGCTGTCCGCCGCATGAAGAAATATGTGGATCAGGGGCGTCGACCGCTAGAATTTCAGGTCGGTGACAAGGTCATGCTGAAATTGACGCCCCAAATCTGGAAGAAAGTGATGAGCAAAAGATGGCACAAGGGCCTCATTCAGCGGTATGATGGGCCATTCGAGGTGGTGAAGCGAGTTGGAGCAGTGGCTTATCGCTTAGCACTACCCGAGAGGATGAAGATTCATCCGACTTTCCATGTTAGCTTCCTAAAGCCCTACCATGAGGATGCGGATGTGGACCGCGTTAGGGCAAAATGTGCTCCATTGAATGTGCGCACGGAATTGGAAAGGGAAGTTGACCGTGTGCTGGACCGACGGGTGTTGGGATACAGCAAGAAGAACCGGAGAACGGAGTACCTGGTTCTATGGAAAGGGTTGCCAATGTCGGAAGCGAGTTGGGAAAAGGAGGCAACACTCTGGCAGTTCGAGGACAAGATCCAGGAGTACCTCCACTCTATTCCGACGAGGGCGTCGGCTTCCTCAAGTGGGGGAGGTTTGTTAGCCCCTTAATGCTCGGACACAGAAATGGCTGCTAGGCGGACCCTCGATGGCATGGCAGCTAGGGAAAGGACCGAGGGAAGGAATGCCAAAGGATCAGTGGGATATATATATATAGGGCGAGGGCCAGGCTATGCGGGAAGGAGCACTCCCGCAAGACTCGGTCAAGGGAAGGTGAGCTGGACTTCCCAACCTCCCTAAAGACTCGGTCAGGGAAGTGAGCTGGACGCCCTAACCACCCAGAAGACTTGCTCCCGGGCGAGTAAGGCGGATGCCAGGTGGTGGGCAGTGCGGGCCTGAGCAATCCCGCAAGACCCGGTCAAGGGCAAGTGGGCTGGATGCCCTAACCTTCCGAAAGACCTGTTCAAAGGCAAGCTGGCAAGCAACGGGCGCGTGGGTTCTCTCGAAGACTCGCTAGGAAGTTGCTTGCGGTCGAGCGACGCTAATGTTCCATTCAACTGATCCAAGGCAAGGGCGCGGTGCCCACGACCGAACTAAGTGCGGATGGCACTTAGGCAGACCCGGTATACTTCCGTCGTGGAACGATGGAGTCTCGGTCAAGGTGCTGACCGAGTGACTGTGCTGGCAAGCAGTCAAGCTTATCCAACTGCAGCCCCTAGAAGTGTGGGAGTGGGTGGTTATGGAGCTGAGGTGTCTCCTGGAAACCAGGGACGGTGGTTGCCCCCTGCAAGGATAAATAGCCCCCGGGTCCCAAGGTCGAGGCAGCAGAAGGGGAGAGCAACTGGAGAGAGTCGAGAGGAAACACTCCATCACCAAAAGTCGAGCAAAGGAAGCCCCGGCAATAGTGTGACCAGTTCCCTGAAGCCAAGTGTGAACTCCTGGAGCGAAGTTCACCCGTCCAAGTGAGGAGTGCAAGTGCCGGAGTACGAGGCATATACTTGGACGTGACTGTGCAAGGTCGTGTAAGGGTTTTGTGTGTTCTTGTAATTCGTGTTCGTGAATACAAGTGAGATTTCCCTTACCTTGCATTGTTCGATCTTGATCATTGATTGCTAAACCTCGCCAAGCTATTTCGCTGTGTGTGCTTCGGGTTGGCTGAGAGTGCACGGGACACTGCTCAGCACCATCGCAGGAACGGAAAAATTTTGGTGAGTTCCGACCTTTGTGACATAGAGCAAGGCACAGCCTGTCGTAGAGCAATGCATCTCCCGAGGTAGAGATAGGCACTGCCCATGAGAGACCGAGTGCACAGCCCATGGTCAACTGGAGCATGTCTCCGTGGTCGACCAAGCTGTTGCCCCTGGTGGAGCAAGGCACAACCCATGGTTGAACATGCCATTGCCCTTGGTAGAGCCAGGCACAACCCCTGGTCGAGTAAGGCATCGCCTGCGGTAGAGCAAGGCACAACCCGTGGTTAAGCAAGGCGTCACCTGAGGAAGAGCTAGGCACTGCCCGAGCTATTGAGTGGACAGCCCGTAGTCAACCAAGAGCTGTCTCCTTGGTTAACCAAGGCATCACCCGTGGTAGAGTGAGGCACATCCTATGGTCAACCAAGCCATTGCCTATGGTAAAGCAATGCACAGCCTGTGGTTGAACAGGGCAATGCTTGTGGCAGAGCAAGGCACAGGCTGTAATCGAGCTAGCCATTGCCTGTGGTAGAGCAAGGCACAGCCCGAGGTCGAGCAAGGCATCACCCATGGTAGAGCAAGGCATAGCCCATGGTCAAGCAAGGCAACACACATGGTAGAGCGTGGCACGGCCTGTGACAGACTGAGTGCACAGCTCGTGCTTGACAAAGGGCTATCTCCATGGTCGACCAAGCCATTGCCTGTGGTAGAGTGAGACACAGCCCATGGTTGAGCAAGGCATTGCCTGTGGTAGAGCCAGGCACAGCCCATGGTCAAGCAAGGCCTTGCCCGAGGTAGAGCCAGGGACTGCCTGTGAACTATCGATCATACAGCCTGTGGTCGACAGTGGGCAGTCTCTGTGGTCGACCAAGCCATCGCCGGTGGTAGAGTGACACACAGCCCGTGGTAGAGCAAGGCACAGGCCATGTCAAGCAATGCATCACCGATGCTAGATCAAGGCACAGCCCATCGTCGAGTAAGGCAGAGCCCATGGTCGAACATGCCATTGCCCTTGTTGGAGCAACACACAGCCCATGGTCGAGCAAGGCATCGCCCATAGTAGGGCGAGGCATAGCCCATGGTCAAACAAGACATTGCACATGGTATAGCAAGGCACAACCCATGGTCCAGCAAGGCATATCCCATGGTAGAGCCAGGGCCAGCCTGTGGTTGAGCATGGCATCACATGTGGTAGAGCAAGCCACAACTGGTGGTCAACCAAGGGCTATCTCCTTGGTCAACCAAGGCATAGCCCGTGGTTGCGCAAGGCATCACCCGTGGTTGGGTGAGGCACAGCTGTGGTCGAACAAGCCATTGCCCATGGTAGAGCAAGGCATGGCCCATGGTCTAGCAAGGCATCTCCCGTGGTGGAGCCAGGCACAGCCTGTGAGTGACTGAGCACACAGCCTGTGGCTGACTGAGGGCTATCTGTGTGGTTGACCAAGCCATTGCCCATGGAAGACCAAGGCAGAGCCGATCGTCATGAAGGCATTGCCCAGGGCAGAGCAAAGCACAGCCCTTGGTAAACCAAGTGATTGCCCAGGGTAAAGCCAGGCACAACCCGTTGTCAAGCAAGGCAATGCCCGTGGTGGAGCAAGGCACAGATGGTCAAGCAAGCGATCGCCCGTGGAGGGTCAAGGCACAGCCCATGGTCGACCATGCCATTGCCCATGGTGGAGCAAGGCATTGATCATGGTAGAGCATGGCACAGCCCATGGTCGAACAAGGCATCACCCATGGTAGAGCAAGGCACTGCCCATGGTCAACCAAGAGCTGTCGTGGTGGTTGATCAAGGCATTGGCCCATGATCAACCAATGGTTGTCACCGTGGTTAAGCTAGGCATCGACTGTGGTAGAGCGAGGAACTGCCTGTGAGTGACCAAGTGCACAGCCCATAGTCGACTAAGGGCTGTCTGTTTGGTCAACCAAGTGATTGCTCATGGTAGAGCAAGGCATCTCCCATGGTAGAGCCAGGCACAGCCCAGTGGTCGAGCAAGGCATCACCCATGGTAGAGTGAGGCACAGCTCATGGTGGTGCAAGGCATTGCCTGTGGAAGAGGAAGGCACTGCCTGTGAGTGACCAAGCACATAGCTCGTGGTCGACCGAGGGCTTTCTCCGTTGTTGACCAAGCCATCGCCCATGGTAAAGCAAGGCACAACCTGTGGTTGAACATGCCATTACCTGTGGTAGAGCAAGGCACAGCCCTTGGTCAACATCCCATTGCCAAGGCACGGCCTGTGGTCAACCAAGAGCCATCTCCGTGGCCGGCCAAGTCATTGCTTGTGCCAGAGCAAGGCATTGCCCATGGTCGACTGAGGGCTATCTCTGTGGTCGACCCAGCCATCGCCCTTGGTAGAGCGAGGCACAGCCCGTGGTAGAGCGAGGCACAGCCCGTGGTAGAGTGAGGCACAGCCTGCGGTCAAACAAGCCATTTCCCATGTTAAAGCAAGGCACAGCCTGTGGTCGAGCAACACATCACCCATGGTGGAGTGAGGCACAGCACATGGTCGAACAAGTGATTGCTCATGGTAGAGCAAGGCATCTCCCATGGTAGAGCCAGGCACAGCCCATGGTTGAGCAAGGCATTGCCCACAGTAGAGCAAGCCTCTACCCATGAGCAATCGAGCACACAGCTCATGGCTGACCAAGGGCTGTCTCCTTGGTCATCCAAGCCCTCACCTGTGGTAGAGTGAGGCACAGGCCATGGTCATCCAATCCATTGCCAGTCGTAGAGCAAGGTACAACCCATGGTTGAGCAAGGCAACGCCCATGGTAGAGGATGCCACAGGCGGTGATTGAGCAGCTATTGCCCGTGGTCTAGCAAGGCACAGCCCATGGTCAAGCAGCACATTGCCCTTGGTAAAGCAAGGCACAGCCCATGGTTGACGACGGCATCGCACCTGGTAGAGCAAGGCACGACCCATGAGCGAACTGAGTGCACAGCTCCTGGTTGACTGAGGGTTGTGTCCTTGGTCGACCAAGCCATCGCCTGTGGTAGAGGGAGGCACAGCCCGTGGTCCAGCAAGGTGTCGCCCATGGTAGAATAAGGCACAGCCTGTGGTCAAGCAAGACATCGCCCACAGTAGAGCGAGGCACTGCCTGTGACCGACTGAGAGCACAGCTCATGGTTGACCAAGCCATAGCCCGTGGTAGAGCAAGGCATAGCCTGTGGTCAAGAAGGCATCGCCCATGGTAGAGCAAGGCATAGCCTGTGGTCAAGAAGGCATCGCCCATGGTAGAGCAAGGCACAGCCGGTGGTGGACCTAGAGCTGTCTCCATGGTCAACCAAGCCATCGCCCTTGGTACAGCAAGGCACTGCCCATGGTCGAGCCAGGCATTGCCCATGGTTTTTGGGCAAGGCACAGCCAATGGTTGAGCAAGGCATTGCCTGTGGTCGACTGAGGGCTGTCTCCGTGGTAGACCAAGGCATCACATGTGGTTGGCAAAGGCACAGCCCATGGTTGAGCATGGCGTCGCCCATCATAGAGCAAGGTATAGCCCGTGGTCGAACATGCCTTGGCCCTTGGTATTGCAAGGCCCAGCCCGTTGTTGAGCAAGGCATTGCCCAAGGTAGAGCAAGGCACTGCCCATGAGAGACCATGCATACAGCCCATGGTTGACCGAGCCATCACTCGTGGTAGAGCAAGGCACAGCCCGTGGTCGACCAAGGGCAATCTCCATGGTCAACCAAGCCATTGCCCGTGATCAAGCATGGCATCACCGTGGTAGGGTGAAGCACAGTTGTGGTCAAACAAACCATTGCCCATGGTAGAGCAAGGCACAGCCCATGGTCAAGCAAGGCACCTCCCATGGTAGAGCCTGGCACAGCGCGGGGTCAAGCAACACATCACCCATGGCAGAGCAAGGCGCGGCCTGTGAGCGACCAAGCACACAGCTGGTGGCTGACTGAGGGCTATCTCCGTGGTCAATGAAGCCATCACCCGTCATAGAGCAAGGCACAGCCCATGGTCGATCAAGGCAACGCTCATAGCAGAGCAAGGCACAGGCCGTAGTCAAGCAAGCCATCACCCATGGTAGAGCGAGGCACAGCCTTTGTTCGACCAAGCCATTGCCCATGGAAGAGCAAGGCACAGCCCGAGGTTGAGCACGGCAACGCATGTGGTCAAGCAATGCACAGCCCATGAGCGACCGAGTGCACAGCTCGTGGTTCCACCGAGGGCGATTCTCCATGGTTGACCAAGCCATTCCCCGTGGTAGAGCGAGGCACAGCCTGTGGTCAAGGAAGGCATCGCCCATGATAGCCAAGCACAGCCCATGGTCGAGCAAGGCATCCCCCGAGGTAGAGCCAAGCACTGCCCATGAACGACTGAGCGCACAGCCCGTGGTCCACCAAGCCATCACCCGTGGTAGAGCAAGGCACAACCTTTGGTCGAGCAACGCATAGCCCATGGTAGAGTGAGGTACAGCCCATGGTCAAACAAGGAATTGCCTGTGCTAAAGTGAGGCACAGCCCGTGGTTGAGCAAGCCCACCCGAGGTAGAGCAAGGCACAGCCCATGGTCAAGCAGGGCATCGCCTGAGATAGAGGTGGGCACTGGCCGTAAATGACTGAGTGCACAGCCCATGGTTGACCAAGGGCTGTTTCCATGGTCAACCAAGCCATCGCTGGTGGCAGAGCAAGGCACAGTCATGGTCGAGCAAGGCATCATCCGTGGTAGAGCAATGCACAACATGTGGTCAAGCTCGGCATCGCCCAAGGTAGAGCCAGGCACTGCCCGTGAACTACCAAGCGCACAGCCCATGGTCAACCGAGGGCTGTCTACCTGGTTGACCAAGCCATCACTCATTGTAGAGCGAGGCACTGCCCGTGGTTGAGCAAGGCAATGCCCGTGGTTGGGCAAGGCACAGCCTGTGGTCATGCAGGTCATCGCCTAAGGTAGAGCCAGGCACTGGCCGTGAGCAACTGAGCGCACAGTCCATGCTCTACCGAGGGCTGTCTCCAGGGTCGACCAAGCCATCGCTGGTGGCAGAGCAAGGCATCATCCATGGTAGAGCAATGCACAACATGTGGTTGAGCACGGCATCGCCGGAGCTAGAGCCAGGCACTGCCCATGAGCTACCAAGCGCATAGCCCGTGGTCAACCAAGGGCTGTCTCCCTGGTTGACCAAGCCATCACTCATTGTAGAGCGAGGCACAGTCCATGGTCAAGTGAAGCATCGCCCATGGTTGGGCAAGGCACAGCCCATGGTCATGCAGGGCATCGCCTAAGGTAGAGCCAGGCACTGGCCTTGAGCAACTGAGCGCACAGCCCATGGTCAACCGAGGGCTGTCTCCAGGGTTGACCAAGCCATCACTGGTGGCAGAGCAAGGCACAGTCATGGTCAGCAAGGCATCATCCGTGGTAGAGCAATGCACAGCGTGTGGTCAAGCACAGCATCGCCCGAGGTAGAGCCAGGCACTGCTGGTGAGCTACCAAGCACTCAACCCATGGTGAACAAGGGCTGTCTCCCTGGTTGACCAAGCCATCACCCATGGTAGAGAAAGGCACAGCACATGGTCGAGCAAGGCATCACCTGTGATTGGGTAAGGCATAGCTGTGGATGAGCACAGCATCACCTGTGGTAGAGCGACGCACAGCCCGTGGTGGACCAGGGCATTGCCCTAGGTGTACCAAGGCACTGCCCGTGGTTGACCAAGGGCTGTGCCATGGTCGATGAATGCGTCAACCCATGATCGACCAAGGGCTATCACCATGGACAAGCATGGCATCGCCCATGGTTGAGGAAGGCACTGCCGGTGAGCAACCGAGTGCACAGCCCATGGTCGATCTAGGCATTGCTGGTCATCAACCAAGGGCTATTGCCTGAGGTGGAGCATGGCAACTGCCAGTGAGTAACCAAGTGCACAGCCCATGGTCGACCAAGCCATCGCCCTTGGTACAGCAAGGCACAGCCCATGGTCGAGTCAGGCATCACCCATGGTTGTTGGGCAAGGCACAGCCAGTGGTGGGGCAAGGCATTGCCCGTGGTCAACTCAGGGCTATCTCCATGGTAGACCAAAGCATCGCCCATGGTTGGCAAAGGCACAGCCCGTGGTCGAGCATGGCATTGCCCATCATAGAGCAAGGCACAGCCCATGGTCGAACATGCCATGGCCCTTGGTATTGAAAGGCCCAGCCCATGGTCAAGCAAAGCATTGCCCAAGGTAGAGCAAGACACTGCCCATGAGAGACCACAAGTACAGCCTGTGGTCGAACATGCCATGCCCCTTGGTATTGAAAAGCCCAGCCTGTGGTCGAGCAAGGCATCACCCGAGGTAGAGCAATGCACTGCCCATGAGAGACCATGCGTACAGTCCATGGTTGACCGAGCCATCACCCATGGTAGAGCAAGGCACAGCCCATGGTCAACCAAGAGCAATCTCCATGGTCAACCAAGCCATCACCTGTGGTAGGGTGAGGCACAAGCTGTGGTTGAACAAGCCATTGCCCATGGTAGAGCAAGGCACAGCCTGTGGTCAAGCAAGGCATCTCCCTTGGTAAAGCTAGGCACAGCCCGGGGTTGCGGAAGGCATCGCCCCTGGCAGAGCAAGGCATTGCATGTGAACGACTGAGCACAAAGCTGGTGGCTGACTGAGGGCTATCTCTGTGGTCAACCAAGCCATCACCCATCATAGAGCAAGGCACAGCCCGTGGTCAACCAAGCCATTGCCCGGGGTAAAGCAAGGCATAGCTCATGGTCGATCAAGGCAACGCTCATAGCAGAGCAAGGCACAGGCCGTAGTCGAGCAAGCCATCGCCTGTGGTAGAGCGAGGCACAGCCTTTGTTCGACCAAGCCATTGCCCGTGGAAGAGCAAGGCACAGCCCAAGGTCAAGCAAGGCAATGCATGGCCCATGAGCGACTGAGTGCATAGCTCGTGGTCCACCAAGTGCTATCTCCATGGTTGACCAAGCCATCCCCCGTGGTAGAGTGAGGCACAGCCCGTGGTCAAGGAAGGCGTCACCCGTGGTATAGCCAAGCACAGCCCATGGTCGAGCAAGGCATTGCCCAAGGTCGAGCCAAGCACTGCCCATGAACGATTGAGCGCACTGCCCATGGTTGACCAAGCCATCACCTGTGGTAAAGCAATGCACAGCCTGTGGTCAAACAAGGCATTGCCATGGTAGAGCAAGGCACAGCCCATGGTCGACCAAGAGCTGTCGCTGTCATCGAAGAACGCGTCAACCCATGATCGACCAAGGTTTATCACCGTGGACGAGCATGGCATCGCCCGTGGTCAATCTAGGCATCATTCGGTCATCGACCAAGGGCTATCGCCTGTAGTGGAGCAAGGCACTGCCCATGAGTGACCGAGTGCACAGCCTGTGGTCGATCAACACAGCGACCATGATCAACCATGGGCTGTTACCATGGTCAATGAAGGCATCGACCACCATAGACCTGGGCACTGCCCATGAGAGACTGAGCGCACAGCCCGTGGTTGATGGAGGGCTGTCTCCATGGTCGGCCAAGCCATTGCCTGTGCTAGAACAAGGCACAGCCTGTGGTCTATCAAGGGCTGTCTCCATGGCCAATCGAGGGCTGTCTCCGTCGTCGACTCAGCCATCGCCCTTGGTAGAGCTTGGCACAGCCCGTGGTCCAGCAAGGCATTGCCCATGGTCCAGCAAGGCACAGACCATAGTCCAACATGCCATGGCCCCTGGTAGAGCAAGACACAGCCCATGGTCGACCAAGCCATGGCCCATGGTAGAACAAGGCACAGGCCATGGTCAAACAAGGCATCACCTGTGCTAGGGCAAGGCACAGCCCGTGGTCTAGTAAGGAATTGCCCGTGGTAGAGGAAGGCACAACCTGTGGTCGAACATGCTATTGCCCTTGGTAGAGCAAGGCACAGCCCGTGGTAGAGCAAGGCATTGCCTAAGGAAGAGACAAGCACTGCCCACGAGAGACTGAGTGCACAGCCCGTGGATGACCAAAGGTTGTCTTTGTGGTTGACCAAGCCATCGCCCATGGCTGAGCAAGGCACAGCCCATGCACAAGCAAGGCATTGGCCGAGGAAGACCAGGCACTGCCTATGAGCCACCAAGTGCACAGCCCATTGTCAACCAAGGGCTGCCTCTGTTGTTGACCAAGCCATCGCCCATGTTAGAGCAAGGCATGGCCCATCGTCGAGCAAGGCATTGCCTGTGGTAGGGCAAGGCACAGCCCATGGCTGAGCAAGGCAATGACCATGGTGGACCAAGGCACTGCCCATGGTCGACCAAGAGCTATTGCCATGGTAGATCAATGCATCGACCCATGATCGACCAAGGGTTGTCATCGTGGTCGAGGAAGGTGTCACCCATGGAAGTGCAAGGCACTGCCTGTGAGTGACCAAGTGCACAGCCTATGGTCAATGAGGGCATCACCCATGATTGACGAAGGGCTGTCACTGGGGTCAAGCAAGGCACTGCCCTTGTGCAACCGAGAGCACAGCCTGTGGTTGATCCAGGGCTGTCTCCATGGTCGACCAAGCCATCGCCCGTGGGGGAGCAAGGCGCCACCTGTGGTGGAGCAAGGCACAGCCTATGGTTGAGCAAGGCATCGCCTGTGGTAGAGCCAGGCACTGCTCATCAGCGACCAAGTGCACAGTTGGTGGTCAACCAAGGCCGGTCTCCATGGTCAACCAAACCATTGCTTGTGGTAGCGCAAGGCATAGCCTGTAATCGAGCAACGTATCGCCTGTGCTAGAGCAAGGCACTGCCTGGGGTCGGCCAAGCCATGGCCCATGGTAGAGCAAGGCACAGCTGGTGGTGGAGCATGGCATCGCTTGTGGTAGAGCAAGGCACTGCCTGTGAGCGGCCGAGCACACAGCCCGTGGTCGACCAAGGGCTGTCTCCATGTCAACCAAGCCGTTGCCCATGGTAGAGAAAGGCCCAACCTATGGTAGAGTGAGGCATTGCCTGTGGTTGAGCAAGGCACAGACTGTGGTTCGAACATGCCATGGTCCTTGTTAGAGCAACACACGGCCCCTGGTTGAGGAAGGCACTGCCCGAGGTACAGCCAAGCACTGCCTGAGAGAGACTGAGTGTATTGCCCGTGGTCGATCGAGGAACACCAAGGCATAGCATGTGGTCGACCAACCCATGGCCTGTGGTAGAGCAAGGCATAGGCCGTGGTCAAGCAAGGCATTGCCCATGCTAGGGCAAGGCACAGCCTGTGGTCAAGTAAGGCATTACCCATGGTAGAGCGAGCCACAACCTGTGGTTGAACATGCTATTGCCCTTGGTAGAGCAAGGCACAGCCTGTAGTAGAGCAAGGCATCACCTGACTTAGAGACAGGCACTGCCCATGAGAGACCAAGTGCACAGCCCATGGATGACCCAGGGTTGTCTCTGTGGTCGACCAAGCCATCGCCCGTGGTTGAGAAAGACACAGCCCATGCTCAAGCAAGGCATCAGCAGAGGAAGAGCCAGGCACTGCCCATGAGCCACCAAGCTCACAGTCCGTAGTCAACTGAGGGCTGTCTCTGTGGTTGACCAAGCCATCACCCGTGGTAGAGCGAGGCACAGCCCATCATCAAGCAAGGCATCGCCTGTGGTAGGGCAAGGCACAGCCTGTGGCTAAGCAAGGGATTGCCTGTGGTGGACCAAGCCATTGCCCATGGTCAACCAAGAGCTGTTGCCATGGTCGATCAATGTGCCGACTCATGATTGACCAAGGGTTGTCGTCGTGGTCGAGGAAGACATCGCCCATGGAAGCACGAGGCACTGCCGTGAGCGACCGAGTGCACAGCCTGTGGTTGATGAGGGCATCGCCCATGATCGACGAAGGGCTGTGGCTGGGGTCAAGCAAGGCACTCCCCTTGTGCAACTGAGAGCACCGCCCGTGGTCAATCGAGGGCTGTCTCCATGGTCAACCAAGTCATCACCCATGGGGGTGCAAGGCAGCGCCTGTGGTAGAGCAAGGCACAGCCTGTGGTCAAGCATGGCATTGCCTGTGGTAGAGCAAGGCACTGCCCATGAATGACCAAGTGCACAGTCAGTGGTCAACTGAGGCCGGTCTCCATGGTCAACCAAGCCATCACTCATGGTAGGGCAAGGCATAGCCCATAGTCGAGCAATGTATCGCCCATGCTAGAGCGAGGCACAACCTGGGGTCGGCCAAGCCATGGCCCATGGTAGAGCAAGGCACAGCCGGTGGTGGAGCATGGCATCGCTCGTGGTAGAGCAAGGCACTGCCCTTGAGAGACCAAGCACACGGCCCGTGGTTGACCGAGGGCTGTCTCCATGTCAACCAAGCCATCACCCATGGCAGAGAAAAGCACGGCCCGTGGTCGAGCAAGGCATCACCTAGGGTAGGGCAAGGCACCACTCATGGTTGAGCAAGGCATGGCTCGTGGTCAACCAAGGGCTGTCTCCGTGGTCAGCCAAGCCATCGCCCATGGTAGAGCATGGCACAGCCGGTGGTGGAGTAAGGCATTGCACGTGGTAGAGCAAGGCATCACCTCTTAGCAACTGAGCACACTGCCTGTAGTCAACTGAGGGCTGTCTCAGTGGTTGAACAAGCCATTGCCTGTGGTAGAGTGAGGCACCGCCCATGGTCAAACAAGCCATTGCCCATGGTAGAGCCTGGCACAGCCCGTGGTCGAGCAAGGCATCACCTGTGGTAGAGTGAGGCACAGCCTGTTGTTGACCAAGCCATCGCCAGTGATAGAGTAAGGCATTGCCAGTGTTCGAGCAAGCCATCGCCGTGGTACAGAGCTGTCACCTTGGTCGATCAAGGCATCGCCCCATGATCGATCAAGGGCTATCGCCGTGGTTGAGCAAGGCAACGATTGTGGTAGAGAAAGGCAATGCCCATGAGTAAGTGAGTGCACAGCCTGCAGTTGACCAAGGGCTGTCTGGGTGGTCAACCAAGGCACTACCTGTGGTCAACCGGGAGCTATTGCCATGGTCAATCAATGTGTCTACCCTTAATTGTCGAAGGGCTATCGCCGTGGTCGAGCAAGGCATCGGTTGTGGTGGAGCCAGGAACTGCCCGTGGTCAACCGAGGGCTGTCTTCATGGTCGACCCAGCCATCGCCTGTGGTTGAGCAAGGTATGGCCCATGGTCGACCAAACCATGGCCTGTGGTTGTGCAAGGCACAGTCGGTGGTGGTGTAAGGCGTTGCTTGTGGTAGAGCAAGGCACTGCTTGCGAGCGACTGAGCACATAGCCCATAGTTGACTGAGGGCTGTCTCCATGGTCGACCAAGCAATCACCTGTGCTAGAGTTAGGCATAGCCCATGGTCGGGCAAGGCATCACTCGGGGTAGAGTGAGGCACAGCCCATGGTTGAACAAGGCATCGCCCGGGGTTGACAAGGCACTGCCCATGGTCCAGCAAGGCACGGCCTGTGGTAGAGCAAGGTGCAGCTCATGGTGGACTGAGGGCTGTCACTGTGGTCGACTGAGCCACTGCCTGTGGTATAGCAAAGCACAGCCGGTGGTGGAGCAAGGCATTGCTCATGGTAAAGCAATTCAACGCCCAAGAGTGACTGAGGACATAGCCCATGGTCAACCGAGGGCTGTCACCATGGTCAACCAAGCCATTGCCCAGGGGAGGGCAAGGCACAGCCCATGGTCGATCAAGGCATCACCCATGGTTGGGCAAGGCACAGCCCATTGTCAAACAAGCCATTGCCCATGGTGGAGCATGGCATCTCCCATGGTAGAACTAGGCACAGCCTGTGGTCAAGCAAGGCATCGCCCATGGTACAGCCAGGCATAGTTGGTGGTCGACCAAGCCATCGCCAGAGGTAGAGTGACACACCACTTGTTGTCAAACAAGCCATCGCCCATGGTAGAGCCTGGCACATCCCATGATCGAGTAAGGCAGGGCCCATGGTAGAGCGAGGCATAGCTCATGGTCGACCAAGCCATCACCCATGGTAGAGCAAGGCACAACCTGTGTTTGAGAAAGGCATTGCCCATGGTAGTGCAAGGCACAGCCCGTGGTTGAGCAAGCCATTGCTGTGGTACAGCATGGGACAACCCCTGGTCGAGCATGGCAACACCCATGGTAGAGCCAGGCACAACCCGTGGTTGAGCAGAGCATTGCCTATGTTAGAGCATGGCACTGCCCATAGTTGACCAAGCGCTGTTCCTGTGGTCAATCAAGGCATTGCCCAATGACCAAACAAGACCTGTAGCCATTGTCGAGCAAGGGATCACCCATGGCAGAGCAGGGCACTGCCCAGGAGTGATTGTGTGCACAGCCCATGGTTGATCAATGCATCGACCATGATCGACCAAGGGCTGTTGCTGTGGACGACCAAGGCATTGACCATGGTAGATCAAGGAACTGGCTGTGAATGACCAAGCGCACAGCCTGTGGTTGACCAAAGGCAGGCTCCATGGTCGACAAAACCATCGCCTGTGGGAGAGCGATACACAGCCCGTGCTTGACTGAGAGCTGTCTCTGTGGTCAACCAAGCCATCGCCCATGGTAGAGCAAGGTACAGCCTGTGGTTGAGCCAGGCATTGCCCATGGTTGGGCAAGGCACAACCCATGGTCGTGCAAGGCATCACCCATGGCCAACTGAGGGCTGTCTCCATGGTAGACCAAGGCATCGCCCGTGGTTGGGAAAGCTGCAGTCCATGGTCAAGCATGGCATCGCCTGTCGGAGAGCAAGCTATAGCCTGTGGTCAAACATGCCATGGCCCTTAGTATTGCAAGGCACAGCCTGTGGTTGAGCAAGGCCCAGCCTGTGGTCAAGCGAGGCATCACCCGTGGTAGAGCCAGGCCCTGCCCATTCGAGACCGTGTGTACCGCTTGTGGTCGACCAAGGGCTATCCCCGTGTTCAAACAAGCCAATGCCCATGGTCATGCATGGCATTGCCCGTGGTAGGGCAAGGCACAGCCATGGTGGAACAAGCCATTGCCCATGGTAGAGCAAGGCATCTCGTGTGGTAGAGCCAGGCATAGCCTGTGGTTGAGCAGGGCATCGCCCATGGTAGAGCAAGGCACAGCCCGTGGTCGATCAAGGCAATGCCTATGGCAGAGCATGGCCCAGGCAGTAGTCGAGAAAGCCAATGCCCATGATAGTCCGAGGCACAGCATTTGTTCGACCAAGCCATTGCCCATGGTAGAGCAAGGCACAGGCCATGATCAAGTAAGGCAACGAACGTGGTAAAGCATCGCACAGCCCGTGAGGGGCTGAGTGCACACCTTGTGGTTGACCTTGGGCTGTCTCCGTGGTCAACCAAGCCATCCCCCATGGTAGAGCAAGGCACAGCCTGTGGTTGAGCAAGCTGTCGCCCGTGGTATGGCCAGGCACAGCTTGTGGTCAACCAAGGGCTGTCTCCGTGGTCGACCAAGCCATCCCCCAGGGTGAAGTGAGGCACAGCCCGTGATCAAGCAAGACATTGCCCGTGGTATAGTCAGGCACAGCCTGTGGTCAAGCAAGGCATCACCCGAGGTAGAGCCAGGCACTGGCCGTGAGCAACTGATTGCATAGCCCATGGTTGAACAAGCCATTGCCTGTGGTAAAGCTAGGCACAGCCCATGGTCCAGCAAGCCATTGCCCATGGTAGAGCAAGGCACAGCCTTTGGTCAAGCAGGGCATCGCCCAAGGTAGAGCCAGGTACTGGCCGTGAGCAATTGAGTGCACAGCCCATGGTTGACCGAGGGCTGTCTCCATGGTCGACCAAGCCATTGCCGATGGCAAAGCAAGGCATTGCCTGTGGTAGGGTGAGGCACAGCCCGTGGTTCATTAAGCCATTGCCCATGGTAGAGCAAGGAACAGCTCGTGGTTGAGCATGGCATCTCCCGTGGTAGAGCCAGGCACAACCCATTGTCAAGCAAGGCATTGCCTGTGGTAGAGGAAGGCACTGCCAGTATGTGGCCGAGCACACAGCCCATGGTCAACCAAGCCATTGCCCAAGGTACAGCATGGCTCAGCCTGTGGTTGAGCAGGGTATTAACCACGGTAGAGAAAAGCACAGCCCATGGTCAACTAAGCCATGAACCATGGTAGAGCGAGGCGCAGCCCATGGTAGACCAAGCCATGGCTGGTGGAAGAGCAAGGTGCAGCCCATGGTGGAGCAAGGCATTGCTTGTGGTACGGCCCATGGTCGATTGAAGGCCGTCTTTGTGGTCGCACCCAGGAAGGCACGGCCCAAATTGATCAAGGCATCAACCATGATCTACCAAGGGCTGTTGCTGTGGTCGGCCATGGTAGAGCAAGGCACTGCTTGTGAGCGACCGAGCACACAGCCCGTGGTCAACCGAGGGCTGTCTCCATGGTTGACCAAGCCATCACCCATGGTAGAGCAAGCCACAGCCCATGGTCGACCAAGGGTTGTCTCTGTGGTTGACCTAGCCAATGCCCGTGGCAGAGCAAGGCATTGCCTATGGTTGAACCAAGGGCTGTCTCTGTGGTCAACCAAGCCATTGGTCTTGGTTGAGCAAGGCATCACCCGTGGTTGGGCCTGGCACTGCCCATGGTTGAGCAAGACATTGCCCGTGGTTGACCGAGGGCTGTCTCCATGGCTGACCAAGCCATCGGCCTTGGTAGAGCAA
This sequence comes from Sonneratia alba, assembly GCA_900174645.1. NCBI lineage: Eukaryota > Viridiplantae > Streptophyta > Magnoliopsida > Myrtales > Lythraceae > Sonneratia > Sonneratia alba. Next base: position 3,482,935 of record FWPY01000050.1, on the reverse strand, counting down.
GGCACAGCCTGTAGTCGAGCAAGGCATCCCTCATGGTAGAGCAAGGCCCTGCCTGTGGTCAAGCAAGGCATCTCCCTAGGTAGAAGCCAGGCACAGCCCATGAGTGACTGTGGACAAGCAAGGCATCACCTGTGGTAGAGCTAGGCACAGCCCGTGGTCGAGCAAGGCATCACATGTGGTAGAGCAAGGCACGGCCCATGAGTGACCGAGTGCAAAGCTACTGCTCGACCGAGGGTTGTCTCCGAGGTCAACCAAGCCATTACCCGTGGTTGAGCAACACATAGCCTGTGGTTGAGCAAGGCATCGCCCAAGGTAGAGCAAGGCATCGCCCAAGGTAGAGCAAGGCACACCCTGTGGTCAACCAAGCCATTGCCATGGTACAGTGAGGCACAGCCCATTGTCGAGCAAGGCAATGCTCATGGTAGAGCCTGGCACAGAATGTGGTCGAGCAGGGCAATGCCCATGGTAGAGCAAGGCACAGCCCATTGTCAAACAAGTGTTGTCACTGTGGCCAATCAAAGTGTCACCCAATGATTGAACAATCACTGTTGCCATCATCAAGCAAGGCATCGCCCATGGTAAAGCATGGCAGTGCTTTGGAGTGACAGAGTGCACAGCCCATGGTCAATCAAGGCATCGACCGCGGTGGAGCAAAGCACTGCCAGTGAGTGACCGGGCGTGCAGCCCATGGTCGATGGAGGGTTGTTTCCATGACGACCAAGCCATCAATCATGGTAGGAGCAAGGTACAGCCCGTGGTCGACCGAGGGTTGTCTTCGTGGTCAACCAAGTGATTGCCTATGGTAGAGCAAGGCACAACCCATGGTCAACTGAGGTACAGCTAGGCGTAGCTGGTGGTCAACCAAGCCATGGCCTGGGGTAGAGCAAGGCACTGGCCATGGACAAGCAAGGCATTACCTGAGCTAGAGTAGGGCACAGCAAGTGGTCGACTGAGGCATCGCCCATGGCAGTGTGAGGCACAACCCATGGTCGAACATGCCATTGCCCTTGGTAGGGCAAGGCATGGCCCATCGTAGAGTAAGGCACAGCTCAGGGTCAAGGAAGGCATTGCCCAAGGTAGAGCCAGGCACTGCCCATGAGCTACTGAACGCACAACCCGTTGTCATCCAAAGGCTGTCTCGTGGTTGACCAAGCCATTACCTGTTGTAGGGCGATGCACAGCCCATGGTCAAACATGCCTTTGCCCTTGGTAGAGCCTAGCACAGCCTGTTGATGAGCAAGGCATCGCCCGTGGTAGAGCAAGGCATCGCCCGTGGTAGAGCAAGGCACAGCCCGTGGTCAAGCAAGGCATATCTGAGGTGGAGCCTGGCAATGCTTGTGAGCTACTGAGCACATAGCCCATGGTCAACCGAGGGCTGTCTCCGTGGTCGGCCAAGCCATCGCCTGTGGTAGAGCGAGGCACAGCCCATGCTAGAGCAAGGCACTGCCTGTGGTCAACCAAGGCATTGCCCATGGTAGAGCAAGGGACTGCCTGTGAGCGATCATGTGCACTGCCCATTCTCTATCAAGGCATCATTCATGATAACGGCTGTTGCTGTCGTCGACCATTTTAGAGGAAGGCACTGCCTGTGAGCGACCGAGCACACAGCTTGCGGTCGACCGAGGGCTGTCTCCATGGTCAACCAAGTCATCGACCATGGTAGAGCAAGCCACAGCCGCAGTCAACTGAGGGCTGTCTCTGTGGTCGACTTAGCCATCGCCCATGGCAGAGCAAGGCATTGCCCATGGTTGAACTGAGGGTTGTCTCCATGGTTGACCAAGCCATTGGCCTTGATAGAGCAAGGCACAGCCCATGGTCGAGCAAGACATCTTCTGTGTTTGGCCGAGGGCTGTCTCTTTGGTTGACCAAGCCATCGGCCTTGGTAGAGCAAGGCACAGCCCGTGGTCAAGCAAGGCATCGCCCCTGGTTGGGCAAGGCACAGCCCATCGTCGAGCAAGGCATCGCCCCTGGTAGCCCCTGGTCGAACATGGTATTGCCCTTGGTATAGAAAGGCGCAGTGGGTGGTCAAGGAAGGCATCGCTCATGCTAGAGCAAGGCCCAGCCCATGGTCAACCAAGGCATCACCCTAGGTAGAACCAGGCAGTGCCTGTGAGAGACCTAGTGTATAGCCTGTGGTCGTTTGAGCCCTCACCCACAGAAGAGCAAGGCACATCCTGTGGTCAGGTGAGGCATTGCCCGTGGTAGAGCATGGCACTGCCTGTAAGCGGCCAAGCGGACAACTCATGGCCGACCAAGTGCATAGATCCTGGTCAACCGAGGGCTGTTTCTATGGTCGTCCAAGCCATCACCCATGGTAGAGCAAGGCACAGCCCTTGGTCGACCAAGGCATCACCCGTGGTAGGCAAGGCACAGCCCGCAGTCGAGCAAGCCATTGCCCATGGTATAGTGAGGCACAACCCATTGTCAAGCAAGGCAACACCTGTGGTAGAGCTAGGCACAGCACGTGATCTAGTGGGGCATCGCCCGTGCTAGAGCAAGGCACAGCCTGTGGTTGTCATCTGAGGGTTGTCTCTGTGGTCGACCAAGCCACCACTGTTGGTCAAGCATGGCACAACCTGTGGTCAAGCAAGGCATCACCCATGGTTGGGCAAGGCATAGCTTGTGGTCAAACAAGCCCATGCCCTTGGAAGAACAAGGCATAGCCCATGGTCAAGGTAGAGCAAGGCACTGCCTGTGGTTGATCCCATGCTGTCACCATGGACGATCAAGGTGTCGCCCATGGTAGAGCATGGCACTATCTGTTAGTGACGGAGTGCACAAGCCCATGGTTGATCATGGCATCGGACCATGATTGACCAAGGGCTATCGCCTTGGTCGACCATGGCGGAGCAAGGCACTGCCTGTGAGTGACCTAGGGCTATCTACATGGTCAACCAAGCCAATGCCCATGGTAGAGCAGGGCACAGCCCGAGGTTGCCCGACATCTATCTTCATGGTTGACCAAGCCTTTGCCCATGGCAGACCAAGGCATTGCCCATGGTGGACCAAAGGCTGTCTTTGTGGTCGACCAAGCCACCACTCTTGGCATGGCATGGCACAGCCCATGGTTGAGCAAGGCATCGCCCATGGTCAAACATGCCATTGCCCTTGGATCGAGCAAGGCACAGTCCATGGTCGAGCAAGGCACCACCCTTGGTAGCACAAGGCACAGCCCGTGGTTGAGCAAGGCATAGCCTGTGGTCGAGCAAGGCATCGCCCATGGTAGCATGACGCATAGTGTCACGGGACCAATGCGGGTCACAAATTTTTCCGCGTCCCGCTAGCGTCGACACTCCACTTGCCGACCAGCCACACACTGCATGTACCGTCATGGTCGTTCGATCACATAACCGCAAAAGCAACACAGAGGAACGCAAGAATACAATTGGGAAAAACGTAACTTGTATTCACATATATCACAAGTACACAAAAAAACCCAAATTAGAACACTTACATGCAATCACACGAGTATATGCCTCACAGTCTCTCACTGCTTGCACTCTCTACCCGCCTTGTGCCTTCTCTCAAGAACACCGGACTACTTGCTCTGACTTGACTTCTACTCTCTTGGAGTCTCTGGCTCTCTGTGTCTCTCCTCTAAGAATTCTTGGTTGTCTCTGAGAATGAGACTGACCCCCTTTATATAGAGGAGCCTGGCAAACCCGATATGGCAATTGATATATTGGAATCCCTTGATTCTCTCCCTCAGATTTCAATCTGTTCAATCTCGGCCATCGATCTGCAATCTCCAAGATTGTTTCCATAACAAACTGATTTGCCATATCCGGGAGAAACTTTCCCCAATTGTCTGCTTGGCCAAGTATGGATGACTTGGCGATGACTTAGCATCATCGATCTGATCCACTCTCCTCTAGGGCCCATGTCCATGATCGCCTCTCATGATCACAGCCGTTTGATTGGGATTGCTGCATCCAATGGTGCTCCAGCATGGTCAAGGATTCATACGATCTCCGCAAGTAGTCAACTCACCAGCTGCTAAGTGTTAAGCATTCCCTTTGCATCTGCCACGTCTATCGAGTAGTGCTCACTCCTAGAGTGCCTTTGCTCGGTCACATCTTGTTCACCGAGCATCCTTGAGTGTTGCATCATGCCTTGCTCGTGGACATCATCACCACCCATACACGCATTCGCCTACTTGTGATTAGTGACACTCCATGGCCACAAGCTGGTCCCTTCAGCACATTGCCGAGCCTTGATCGATCGTCCCCTTTACTGGTGCCTCCATGCACGCTTGCATGACCATCTCCATACTTGCCCGCTCATGGACTTGCAATTTATCCCAACACCTCGCACATGATTGCCGTGCATCCTCATGTGCATGCTATGCACTACCACTACCCCGAGGTACGGCTTGTGGTACGCATTCTCCAGGGTTAGAGCTCAAGGGTCTAACAAACCTCCCCCACCCAAGGGATTCGATGCCCTCGTCGAATGAGACTCTCTGTACCACTGGATGAGGTCTTCGTATTGCCATAGTGTGACATCCTTCTCCCAAGTTGCCTCTGACTCGGGTAGATCCTTCCACTTGACCAAGTACTCCATCCTCCTATTCATCTTGCTGTAGCCCAGCACACGGTGATCAAGTATGCTTCCACTTCTTTGTCGAGTTCCTTCCTCACAGTGAGAGGTGCGCACTTCACCTTGTTGCACTCCGGATGCTCCTTGTCCCGATAGTAAGGCTTGGGGAAATTGACGTGGAATGTCGGTTGTACCTTCATCCTCTCTGGTAGTGCTAGCGATAAGCTACTGACTTGACTCTCTTGATCACTTCAAATGGCCCATCGTACTACTGGAACGAGCCCTTGTGCCAGCGCTTGCTCATAATCTTCTTCCATATTTGTTGGGTGAGCTTCAACATCACTAAGTCCCCCACCTGGAACTCCAACAGTCTTCAGTTCTTATCCACATACTTCTTCATCTGCTTAGCAGCTTTAGCAAGGCTATCTCTCGCTTCTTCAATCATCTTCTGCTTGTCACGCGCGAATCGATATGCGGCTGGGCAAGGCCCTTCTTTGTGCTGCAATGCCACTTCCTGCAGCGTTAGCGGTTGGTAGCCCATTCCAACTCAAACAGGCTATGACCTGTAGTAGAGGAGTGGTTCAAGTTATAAGACAATTGAGCAGAGTCAAGCAAGTCTAACCAATTCCGTTGATTGGCTGAGACATAATGCCTCAAGTACTCCTCCAGCAGCACATTTACTCATTCTGTCTGGCTGTCAGTCTGTGGATGATTGGCCATCGAGAACTTCAGTTCAAGATCCTAGTAGTCCAAACAAACATGTCCAGAAGTTGCCTGTGAACCAAGTATCTCAGTCACTCACTATCTCCATCAGGACTCCAAAGAGCTTCACCACAGAGTGATAGAATGCCTCAGCAACAGCTTCAGCTGTGCAATTCTTGGTCACGGGGTTGAAAATTGCGTACTTGGAGAACCGGTCCACGACCACCATCACCACCGTATAACCCTTCACTTTTGGAAACCCGGACACAAAGTCCATGGAAACTGATACCCAAGGCTTCTTTGGCACTGCCAAGGGTTGTAGGAGACCGGCCTCTGCTCGCCTCTCCACCTTGTTTTGTTGGCACACAAGACAAGTCTTGACGTATAACTCAACGTCATCGGCCATCTTTGGCCAAACATAGGACCTTGACAATAGAGCTAGCATCTGCTCATGGCCTGGATGTCCAGCCCAAGGACTATCGTGACTCTCCTTCATTAGCTGGTAGCGCAATCCCCCCTGCTAGGGACAAGCAAACGGCCACCTTTGCGATAAAGCAGCCCATCTTCCAGCCAGTACCGCCTCACTGTCCTGTCTTTGACTTGCTCCGCTAGGAGTTGATAGGTCTTGTCCCCTAGTGTAGCGATCTTGACATCTTGGAGGAAGTCGGAGGTGACTGGAGTCAAAGCCGCCAGCTGGTCCAAATTCTTCCAACTGAGTGCATCCGCCACTAGGTTATGCCTTCCCGGTCGGTGTTCCCACTCGAAGTCATACTCCGCTAGGAACTCTTGCCACCGCACTTGCCTTGGTGACAACTTCAGTTGTGACTTGAAGAAGGTATTGGTGACGTTGTCCATCTTGACCACAAATGTGGTTCCCAGCAAGTACACTCGCCACACCCTCAAGCAATGTACAACAACTAGCATCTCTTTCTCATGTGCTGAATATCGCTGTTCAGCAGGTTTCAACTTCCAACTCTTGAATGCCATGGGATGTCTATCTTGTACGAGAACACCTCCCACAGCACAATCTGAGGCATCCGTATGTACCTCAAATGGCTTCTCAAAGTCCGGGAGCTTGAGCACGGGCTCCGACATAGTAGCAGTCTTCAATTTGGAGAATGCCACATCACAATCCTCGTCCCATGTCCATTTCTGATCTTTCCGCAACAGATCCGTCAGGGACTCACCCTCTTCGAGTACCCTTTGATAAACTTGCGGTAGTAGTTGGCTAGTCCCAAGAAACTCCACAACTCGGACACTGACTTTGGTGGAGGCCAATCCCGGATCGCTTGCACCTTCTTGGGGTCCATCCGCACCTGTCCCTGGCCAATCAAATGGCCCAGAAATCGGATCTCCTACATGCCAAATTCGCACTTCTCCCTCTTGACATATAGGGAGTGTTGCCTAAGCCATTCAAAAACAGCCTACAAGTGCTGCACATGTTGCACCAAGTCCCTGCTATACATGACAATGTCGTCCAAATAGACTACCACAAAATGGTCTAGCATGTCATGAAACACATCATTCATCAAGTTGCAAAATGTTGTAGGGGCATTGGTTAAACCAAAGGGCATTACTAGGAATTCAAATGATCCATAACGAGTTACCATCGTGGTCTTGGACTCATCTCCTTCAGCAATGCGGACTTGCCAATACCCTGAACGCAAGTCAAGCTTGGAGAAGACCATCGCCTCACCTAGGTGGTCAAACAGGTCTACAATCAAGGGCGTTGGGTACTTGTTCTTTACCGTGACCTTGTTCAATCCATGGTAGTCAACACATAATTGGAGAGAGCCATCCTGCTTCTCTTGGAACAACACCGGGGCTCCATAAGGGGCTTTGGAGGGTTGGATCTTTCCAGCATCCAGCAACTCAGTCAACTACTTCCGCAGCTCTACTAGCTCCTTAGGGGACATCCGGTACGGGGCTTTCGCTGGGGGAACTATGCCTGGCAATAGCTCTATCTTGTGATCTATCGCTCGGCGTGGAGGTAGCCCTCTTGGCAACTCCTCGGGCATCACCTCCTGGAATTGCTCGAGTACTTCCACTATCTCATGTGGAATCTTAGGGTCCGCCTCCTTCTCCTGCGCTTCCACTTCCCTAATAGCTGCAAGGTAAGTGGGATACCCCTTCTTCATTCCACATGCCAACAGCATTGCAGACACCTTCTCCGTGGCTACTTCTTTGGAGTGTGCAAGGCCTTGGTATCCTTGCACAAAATAGGGTCATCGTGGATCTCCAATTACAATGCCTCCCACATGAGGGATGATGGTGATTGATGCATCTGCAAAGAAGCTATTTCCAAGGATGAGATCGTAATCATCCAAAGGAACCACCATTAGATTGACTGTACCCTCCCAAGCATCTATCTTGATGGGCACATCTCTTGCCAACCCGCCCATCGGTTGGCTCTTGAAGTTCACCGCCTTCAATCGGTTGTGAGAGTGTTCCACTCGCAACTCCAAGTGTCGTACCATTCGATCCGATATGAATGTGTTGGTGGCGCCAATATCCACCAAGGCCGACATCCGCCTGCCATTCAAGGTCACATCCACAAATAACAAACTATGGCGTACCTTCGGGCGCTCACTTCGCATAGCGCCAAGGGCCTACAGTGGGGCAACATGCTGCATGGGGTCATCGTCGGAGTCATCTAACCGTAGGGCAGTAACTTTCCCCTCTCTCTTTGGGCACTCCTTTGCCTTGTGGGGTCCATTGCAGATGAAGCAGCCTAGGTGCGTATGAGGGTCCTTCTTCCCATTGGCGCCCTCAATCACTTTCACCTTCCCTTTATCCGGTCGAGTCAGCTACTTCTCCTTGCCCTTCCTGACTTTCCTTTCATGTAGGACTTGGACTTCATGTCCTTGTCCTTGTGCTGGAACTTCTTGCTCCCCTCCTCGGCACGAGCAATGCGCAAGTCCAGCAGTGCATCCGCCACAGCTAAGGTGGAAGGAAGGTCTCTCACCCCTTGCCTCCTTAGCTCAAGTTGAGCCCAAGGTGGCAATCCCTTTAGGAACGTGTACAGCTTGTCCATCTCTGACATATCCGTCACGTCCAACATCAGTGCACTAAACTCCTTCACATAATCTCGCACTGGTCCACTGTGCCTCAGCTTGGCCAACGCATCCCAAGCAAGCCATGCTGTGTTGCTTGGCAGGAACTGCTCTTTCAGCTCCTTCTTCAGTGCCTCCCAAGTCTCAATCTGGGGTCTGCCAGCACTGATATCATCTTTGGACCCGTGTCCTCCACCATAGCTTCGCATCCATGGCGAGATACATGGTGGTGATCATCACCTTCTTGGCTTCTGGGATCTTCGTAGCAGCGAAGTAGTTCTCCCTATCCCATATGAAGTTCTCTAGATCCTTGGAACTCCTGGTTCCTTCAAACACCTTCGGCTCCAGGACCTTCATCTTTCCACAAGGCTTGGTCGATGGCCCCGCCTGGGACACAAGTTGCCGCTTGATCAAGACCACATCATCCTTCAGGGTTGCTACATCAAGTCTGATCGTCTTCAGCAGATCAATTATGGTTCCACCAAGATCATTGCCTTCGCTGACATTATCCTCCAAAGCTGCAACACATGTGGTTCCAATGTAGCGGCCAGGTCTGCTTGTTCATTGAGCTCTGCAATGCGGCCTTCTAGCGCAGCCAATCACTCCCACAACGCTTCCATCGCTCTAGTCCACATGGTTGCTAATCGTAAGGCACGCGTGGTCTCTGACAAAGGGTCTTCTCAACCCGAACGCAGCCTTGATACCACTATCATGGGCAACCCTACTCTAATACCAACTGTCACGGGACCAATGCGGGTCACAAATTTTTCCACATCCCACTAGTGCCGACACTCCGCTTGCTGACCAGCCACACACTGCACGTACCATCGAGGTTGTTCGATCACATAACTGCAAAAGCAACATAGAGGAACGCAAGAATACAATTGGGAAAAACGTAACTTGTATTCACATATATCACAAGTACACGAAAACCCAACCCAGATTAGAACACTTACACGCAGTTACATGAGTATATGCCTCACAGTCTCTCACTGCTTGCACTCTCTACCCGCCTCATGCCTTCTCTCAAGAACACCGGACTGCTTGCTCTGACTTGACTTCCACTCTCTTGGAGTCTCTGGCTCTCTGTGTCTCTCCTTTGAGAATTCTTGGTTGTCTCTGAGAATGAGACTGACCCCCTTTATATAGAGGAGCCTGTCAAACCCGATATGGCAACTAATATATTTGAATCCCTTAATTCTCTCCATTTGATTTCAATCTATTCAATCTCGACTATCGATCTGCAATCTCCAAGATTGTTTCCATAACAGACTAATTTGCCATATCCCAAGAGAAACTTTCCCCGATTGTCTGCTTGACCAGGTATGGATGACTTGGTGCTGACTCAGCATCGTCGATCCAATCCACTCTCCTCTAGGGCCCACATCCATGATCGCCTCCCACGATCACAGCCGTCCGATCAGGATTGCTGCATCCAACGGTGCTCGAGCATGGTTCAAGGACTCATATGATCTCCGCAAGTAGTCAACTCACCAGTCGCTAAGTGTTAAGCATTCCCTTAGCGTCTGCCACGTCTATCGAGTAGTGCGCACTCCTAGAGTGCCTTTGCTCTGTCACATCTTGTTCACTGAGCATCCTTGAGCGTTGCATCGTGCCTTGCTCGTGGACATCATCACCACCCATATGTGCATTTCGCCTACTTGTGAATAGTGACACTCCATGGCCACAGTCTGGTGCCTCAGCATATTGCCAAGCCTTGATCGTTCGTCCCCTTTACTGGTTCCTCCGTGCATGCTTGCGTGACCATCTCCATACTTGCCCGCTCATGGACTTGCAATTTATCCCAACACCTCGCACATGATTGCCCACACATCCTCATGTGCATGCTATGTGCTACCACTACCCGAGGTACAGCATGTGGTACGCATTCTCCAGGGTTAGAGCTCAAGGGTCTAACACATAGCCTGTGGTCGACTAATGTGTTGCCCTTGTTCGACCAAGGCACTGCCCGTGGTCGACCAAGAGCTGTCGCCATGGTCGATCAACGCATTGACCCATAATCGACCAAGGGTTGTTGTCGTGGTTGAGCAAGGCATCACCCATGGTTGAGCTCAGCACTGCTCGTGAGTGACCGAGTGCACAACCCATGGTCGATCTTGCCTATCACCCATGATCGACCAGGGGCTATTGCCATGGTCGACCAAGCCACCGCTCTTGGTATAGCATGGCACAGCCCATGGTGAAGCAAGGCATCGCCTGTGGTTGGGCAAGGCATAGCCCGTGGTCAAACATGCCATTGCCCTTGGAAGAGCAAGGCATTGCCCAAGGTAATACCAGGCACTGCCCATGAGAGACCAAGCATACAGCCCGTGGTTGATCAAGGTACAGCAAGGCATAGCTTGTGGTCAAGCAAGGCATCACCCGTGGTAGAGCAAGGCACAGCCCGTGGTCAAACATGCCATTGCCCTTGGCATAGAAAGGCACTGCAGTTGGTCGAGCAAGGCATTGCCCGTGGTAGAGCAAGGCCCAGCCCGTGGTTGAGCAAGACATCATCCGAGGTAGAGCTAGTCACTGCCAGTGAGAGACTAAGCATACAGCCTATGGTCATTTGAGCCATCACGCATGGAAGAGCAAGTTATAGGCCATGGTCTAGCAAGGCATCACCCATGGTAGAGCAAGGCACTGCTTGTGAATGACCAAGGGCACTGCTTGTGTGCGACCAAGTGCACAGCCTGTGGCTGACCAGAGCTGTCTCCGTGCTCGACCAAGCCAACGCCCGTGGTAAAGCAAGGCATAGCCCATGGTCAAGAAGGCATCGCCCGTGGTTGAGCAAGCCATTGCCTGTGGTATAGTAAGGCACCGTCCATGGTCAGCAAGGCAACTCCTGTGGTAGAAGAAGGCACAAGCTGTGGTCGGGCAAGCCATCGCCCATGATACAGCGAGGCACAACCTTTGGTCGACGAAGCCATTGCCTGTGGTTGTGCAAGGCACAGTCCATGACTGAGCAAGGCATCACCTGTGTTAGAGCTAGGCATCACACATGGTAGAGCAAGGCACAGTCTGTGAGTGACCAAGTGCATTGCTCCTAGTTGAGCAACACATAGCCTGTGGTCAACCAAGCGATCAGCTGCGGTAGAGCAAGGTGCAGCACATGGTCTTCCGAGGGCTATCTCCGTGGGTGACCAACCCATCGGTCGTGGCAGAGCAAGGCATTGCCTGTGGTCAACTGTGGGCTGTCTCTGTGGTCGACCAAGCCATCCCCCTTGGTATAGTGTGGCACAGCCCGTGGTTGAGCAACGCATCACCCATGGCTAGGCAAGGCACAGCTTGTGGTCAAACATGGCATTGCCCTTGGTAGAGCAACACACAGTACATGGTCGAGCAAGGCATCGCCCTTAGTAGAGCAAGGCACAGCCTGTGGTCAAGTAAGGCATCACCAGAGGTACACCAGGTTCTACACGTGAGAGACCGAGCATACAGCCTGTGGTGGACCGAGGTACAGTGAGGCATAGCCTGTGGTCAACCAAGCCATGGCTCAGGGTAGAGCAAGGCACTAGCCATGGTTGGGCAAGGCACTAACCATGGTCAAGCAAGGCATCACCCCTGGTAGAGCGAGCACAGCCCATGGTCAAACATGCCATTGCTCTTGGTAGAGGTACACACAGCCCGTGGTCGAGCAAGGCACAGCCCGTGGTTGACCGATGACTGTCTCCATGGTTGAGCACGGCATTGCCCGTGGTAGAGTGAGGCACAGCCCATGGTCAACCGAGGGTAGTCTCTGTGGTCAACCATGCCATTGCCCAGAGTAGAACAAGGCACAGCCCCTGGTCGAGCAAGGCATCACTCATGGTAGAATGAGGTGCAGCCCATGGTTGACCAATGACATTCTACGTGGTTGACCAAGCCAGTGCCTATGGACGACCAAGGCATCGCTCGTGGTAGAGCAAGGCACAACCCATGTTTGAGCAAGCCATAGCCAGTGGTAGAGCTAGGCACTGCCCGTCAGCGACCAAGTGCACAACCCATGGTTGACCAAGGGCTATCTCTGTGGTCGACCCAGCCATCGCTCATGGTAGAGAAAGGCACAGCCCTTGGTGGAGCAAGGCATCGCCTGTGGTTGAGCTTGGTGCAGCCCGTGGTCGACTGAGCACTGTCTCTGTGGTTGACCAAGGCATCACCTGTGGTAGAGCCAGGCACAGCCCATGGTTGAGCAAGGCATTGCTTGTGCTAGAGCAAGGTGCAGCCAGTGGTCAATCGAGGGCTATCACTATGGTCAACCGAGCCATTGCCTGTGGTAGTGTGAGGCACAGCCCATGGATGAGCATTGCATCGCCTGAGGTAGAGTGAGGCACCGCATGTGGTCGACCAAGGGCTGTCTTTGTGGTTGACCAAGCCATTGCTGCTGGTAGAGCTAGGCACAACCCCTGGTCGATCAAGGCATCGCCCATGGTAGAGTGAGGTGCAGCCTGTGGTCGACCGAGGGCTGTCTCCATGGTCAAGCAAGGGATCGCCTGTGGTAGGGCAAGGCACATCCTGTGGTCAACCAAGCCCTCGCCCATGGTAGAGCGAGGCACAGCCTGTGGTCAACTGTTTCGGCCATAAGCTATGAGCCGGAGTAATGCATACTGCAGGTTGTACCTCGTGACTGCAGGAGTGCATACGTGCTTATGCGGGGCATGTGGAGAGAAGGTTTGTGGTTAGGAGGCTAAGCTGGACAAGAGACTTGCTTGAGCAACCAAGCGGAGCAAGGACTTGGTGGATGAAAGGCAAGTGCCGTGGCCTTGGGGTCAATGCTAGTTGACCAATGCAAGGTGGATGATCGCTAAAGACAGCCCAGGAACGCTAAGGCATGAGTGGAGAGTGATTGAGAGGCACTTGATCACTTCATGCTGGGGTCAATCGAAGGAGCCATGTGTTGCTGGTCAGCGACAGTGCACAGTGGACAAGTGGAGATGCAGCCACGCAAGTGGAGTCTTGATCATGCGGGACATGATGATCAAGTGCGTGGAGCGCAACTACTCACAGAAGGTGCGCGGGATGCTATGGAGTGCAGGATTGGTGCTCACAGGATAAGGATCGTTGACACCAACATGGAAAGGATCGATTGTTTCCTTATGTGGAGCGGCTGGTGATCAATCCGGAACCAAGTGGGGCATGGTTGTCCAGGTGCGTTCGAGAAGCTGTCCAGGTGCAGCTGAGATGCTGTCCATGTGGGATGAACATGATCAAGATAGAAGATCATGTGATAACAGACAATCGGGGAAAGTTTCTCCCGGGATATGGCAATCAATCTGTTATGGAAACAATCTTGGAGATTGCAGATCAAGGGCCAAGATTGGATGGATTGATATCTGATGGAGAGAATCAAGGGATTCAAGTATATCAGCTGCCATATCTAGTCTGTCAAGCACCTCTATATAAAGGGGGTTCAGTCTGATTTAGAGGGGAGCAATCCAGAATTCTCAGAGGAGAAACCACAAAGGTCTCAAGGTGTCTTAGAGAGGAGAGTCAAGGAGAGCAGCTAGAGAGAGCTGGGAAACACGAGGGAGAGCAAGAGAGGCAGAGCATAGAGTTGCTACTGCAAGTTGTAGCTTAGCAGTGAGTCCCATCTACCCTTGTAACGCCGAAGTGTGTCAGGTTAGGGTGTGTTGAGTGAGGAGTGTAAGCGGCGCGGAGGTTGTGAGGCATATATTCGACAAGCTGAGTGAGTTTGCTCTTGTAAAGGGTTTTTCATACTTGTACAATTGTGAATACAAGTGGAGTTTTCCCTTTGTATATTGCTTGTGTTCATTTTGTTGTGGTGTGATTGTGTGCCAGGTGACATCAAACCTCGGCTGTCAGTGAGGGCTGGTTGGCATGCAGAGTTGTCAATGCCAGCGGGATGCGGAAAAATTTGATCCCTGCATTGGTCCCATGACAGTTGGTATCAAAGCCAGTTTGTCTGTGACAAGTTGGTGTCGGAGCCATGGTTCATGATCATGGTATCAGAACATAGTGGGTTCGTGACAATGGGTACCGGAGCTACGTTTGTGACAATTGGTACTAGTTGAAGGTCTGGTGACGCCTAGAAGGAGCCTAGTAGTATCAGAGGAAGGTTGGCTGTGAAGAAGGTACTGCCTAGCTGGTCATGCGAAGGGTGCTAGGAGTCTAGGTTGGGAGAACCTGGAGGTATCCAAGCGAAGCTGGTGGCCACGACAGTACAACCTGTAGCAACCATGTGGACCCGATTGATGGAGGCAATGTAGGAGCGTGTGCTGGCTCTTGAGGGTCAGATGGCGGACGTCACAACCAGGACTCCTTCAATTGATAGATTGGGGGAGCGGATTTCTGCCCTTGAAGACAATGTGGGTGAAGGCGATGATCTCGGCGGGACGCTGACGGACATCGTCAAGGCATTGCGATGAGAGCTCGATGCCTTGAAGGACGACATGGTGTTGGTCAAGCAGCAGTTGGCCACACAAACTATGAGTGGGTCGGCAGGTGAGACTTGTGGGAGGATGAAGATCCCTGAGCCAAAGTCGTTTGATGGTTCTTGGAGTTCCAAGGAGTTAGAGAACTTCATTTGGGACATGGGGAATTACTTTGTCGCTGCAAAGGTTCCAGACTTAGAGAAGGTAATGATCACAACTAAGTATTTGGCTAGTGATGCTAAGTTATGGTGGAGAACTCATGTCCAGGATGCGATTAGTGCCAGACGATCTAGGATTGAGACATGGGAGGCCTTGAAGTGGGAACTCAAGGAGCAGTTCTTACCAAGCAACAGTTCGTGGGTTGCTTGGGACGCATTGGCCAAGCTGAAGCACGATGGTTCTGTGAGAGAGTACGTGAAGAAGTTCAGTTCCCTGATGCTGGATGTCACTGACATGTCCGAGACGGACAAGTTGTATACCTTCTTGAAGGGCCGACGGTCGTGGGCACAACTTGAGTTGAGAAGGTAGGGTGTGAGGGATTTACCCGCTGCCTTGGCTGCAGCAGATGCGCTGGTGGATTTACATTCTGCTCAGGAGGAGGATGGATCCAAGGGGCAGGACAAGATGCAGGAGAAGAAGTCAAGAGCGAAAGGCAAGTATGGTCAAACAGCAAGAACTGAAGAGGACAAGGGAAAGGTGGTCAAGAGTTGGCCAAAGAAGGACTCCCAAACTCGGCAAGGATGCTTCATTTGTGATGGTCCTCACCGTGTGAGAGTGTGCCCGAAGAAGAAGAATGGAACGGGTACGAGTCGACGGCAGGAGGAATATGATGAAGAGCCGATTGAGAGGGTGGCGACACTTCAGTTGCTGAGTGCATTACGAACCGAATGCCAAGAAGATTGCTACGACTTGATGCATGTGAATGCTGTGATAAACAGCATTGAGGTGGCAGCATTGGTAGATACTGGTGCCACAAGCATGTTTGTCTCCGAGCGGATAGTGGCAAAATTGGGGTTGCAGGTGCAACGGTGCCCAAACTGCGTGAAGGCGGTGAATTCTCGGAGCCAGCAGAGGAGAGGCATGACAAGAGATGTGCCAGTCCGAGTCGGAGTGTGGGAAGGCCAGCTGGATGTGATGGTCATAGAGCTGGACAACTATGACGTGATTCTCGGTAATAGTTTCTTTGTCGAAGCTTCTGTTACCATTATGCCTTGTTTAGGTGGATGCTTGATAGGAGGTCCCAAACAACCAAGCTTTGTGTGAGGAATCAAGCGGGATGGTGGCAGTAAGGGCAAGAAGACCGAGAGTAGAACAGCCTTGCCGGTGGCTGTGAAGGATCAGTAGAGGCGGAGATCCAGACCCAGCATGCACAATGGTGCCCTGTTGATGAGGGCGTCAACTTCCTCAGGCGGGGGAGGTTTGTTACGTCCATAAGCTATGAGCCGGAGTAATGCGTCCCGCAGGTTGTACCTCCTAACTGCGGGAGTGCATATGTGCTTATGCAAGGCACGTGGAGAGAAGGTTTGTGGTCAGGAGGCTAAGCTGGACAAGAGACTTGCTCGAGCAACCAAGTGGAGCAAGGACTTGGTGGATGAAAGGCAAGTGCTGTGGCCTTTGGGGTCGATACTGGTCAACCAATGCAAGGTGGATGATCACTAAAGACAGCCTGGGAATGCTAAGGCATGAGCAAAGAGTGATTGAGAGGTGCTTGATCACTTCATGCTGGGGTCGATCGAAGGAGCCATGTGTTGCTGGTCAGTGACAGTGCATGGTGGACCAGTGGAGATGCAGCCACACATATGGAGTCTTGATCATGCAGGACACGATGATCAAGTGCGTGGAGCGCATCTACTCACAGAAGGTGCACGGGATGCTATGGAGCGCAGGATCGGTGCTCACAGGATAAGGATCACTGACACCAACATGGAAAGGATCGATTGTTTCCTTATGCGGAGTGGCTGGTGATCAATCCAGAACCAAGTGGGACGCAGTCGTCCAGCTGCGACCGAGACACTGTCCAGGTGGGATGAACATGATCAAGATAGAAGATCATGTGATAACAAACAATTAGGGAAAGTTTCTCCTGGGATATGGCAATCAATCTGTTATGGAAACAATCTTGGAGATTGCAGATCAAGGGCCAAGATTGGATGGATTGATATATGATGGAGAGAATCAAGGGATTCAAGTATATCAGCTGCCATATCTAGTCTGTCAAGCACCTCTATATAAAGGGGGTTCAATCTGATTTAGAGGGGAGCGATCCAGAATTCTCAGAGGAGAAACCACAAAGGTCTCAAGGTGTCTCAGAGAGGAGAGTCAAGGAGAGCAGCTAGAGAGAGCTGGGAAACATGAGGGGGAGCAAGAGAGGCAGGGCATAGAGTTGCTACTGCAAGTTGTAGCTCAGCAATGAGTGGGGAGTGAGTCCCGTCTACCCTTGTAACGCTGAAGTGTGTTGGGTTAGGGTGTGTTGAGTGAGGAGTGTAAGCGGCGCGGAGGTTGCGAAGCATATACTCGACAAGCTGAGTGAGTTTGCTATTGTAAAGGGTTTTTCATACTTGTACAATTGTGAATACAAGTGGAGTTTTCCCTTTGTATATTGCTTGTGTTCGTTTCATTGTGGTGTGATTGTGTGCCAGGTGACATCAAACCTCGGTTGTGAGTGAGGGCTGGTTCGCAGGCAGAGCTGTCAACGCCAGTAGGACGTGGAAAAATTCGATCCCTGCATTGGTCCCATGACATCAACCAAGACATTACCTGTGGTAGAGCAGGGTACAGCCTGTGGTCCAGCAAGGCATCACCCGTGGTAGAGCAAGGCACTGCCCATGAGCGAGTGAGCACATAGCCCGTAGTCAACCGAGGGCTATCTCCATGGTCAACCAAGCCATCGCCCCTGGTAGGGCTAGGCACATCCCATGGTCGACCAAGCCCTCGCCTCTGGTAGTGCAAGGCACAACCCATGGTCGAGCATGGCATCACCTGTTGTAGAGCCAGGCATTGCCTATGGTCGAAGGCATCACCTTTGGTAAAGCAAGGCACAGCCCGTGGTCAACCAAGCCATGGCCCACAGTAGAGCAAGGCACAGCTCATGGTTGACAAAGGCATCACCCATCGTACAGCAAGGCACTGCCCATGGTCGATCGTGGGCTGTCGCTGTGGTTGACCAAGGCATTGCCTGTGGTAGAGCAAGCTACTGCCCAACCTGCGGTTGAGCAAGGCATCACCAGCCTTCAAGCAAGGGCTGTTGCCGTGGTCGAGCAAGGCATCACCTGTGGTAGAGCAAGGTGTTGCCCATGGGTGACCGAGTGCAGAACCCGTGGTCAACAAACCATTGCCTGTGGCAGAGCAATGCACAGCCCTTCGTCGACCAGGCCATTGGCCATGGTGGAGCAAGGCACTGCCCCTGATAGAGCGTGGTAGAGCGTGGCACAGCACGTGGTCGACCAAGCGATTGCCCATGCTAGAGCAGGGCAAAGCCCATGGTCGAGCAAGGCATTGCCCATGGTAGAGCAAGGCATAGCCCGTGGTTGAACAAGGCATTGCCCATGGTAGAGCAATGCACAACCCTTGATCGACCAAGCCATTGCTCATGTTAGAGCATGGCACGCCTGTGGTAGAGCAAGGCACAGGCCATGGTCGAGCAAGGTATCACCCGTGGTAGAGCAAGGCATGGCCCATGGTTGACCATGTGCTATCACCATGGTTGATCAACGCATTGCCCCAAGATTGACCATGGGCTATCACCATGGTCGAGCATGGCATTGCCCGTATTAGAGCACGGCATTGCCTGTGATCGACTAAGTCAACCACCTGTGGTCAATCAAGGCATTGCCTGTGAACGACCAAGTGCTGTCTGTTAGACCCTTGAGCTCTAGCCCCGGAGGATGCGCACCACAGGCCGTGCCTCGGGGTAGTGGTGGCGCATAAGCCTGCATGCAAGGATGCGCGGGCAACCAGGTGCATGGTGTTGAGAGAATTGCAAGTCCATGAGGCGGGCAAGTCGGGAGATGGTCACACAAGTGTGCACGAAGGCACTTGTGAAGAGGATGGTCGATCAAAGGCTTGGCAGTGTGCCAAAGGACCAGATTGTGGCAAGGGAGTGCCACAATGCACAAGTCGGTGAATGCACGGGTGGGCAGTGAGGATGCCCACGAGCAAGGCACGGTGCCAAGCTCTAGGAGGTTTATGGAACCTGATACAACCGCGCAAGGACACTCTAGGAGTGCGCATGCCTCAACAGGCCTGGCAGACGCTAAGGGAGGCTCAGCACTTAGCGGCAGGGGAGTTGACGACTTGTGGGGATCAGCTAAGTCCTCGACCAGGCGAGCACTGCTGGATGTGCAATCAGGGGACCGTGATCCTAGGAGGGGGTCAGGGACGTGGACCCTAGAGGGGATGAACCTGGACGACAAGCTCAGCCGGCGCCAAGTCAATCCAGGGAAATCCGGGAAGATCCTCCCGGGATATGGCAGGGCAATCTAGTATGGAAACAATCTTGGAGATTGCAGATCGACAGCCGGGGTTGGACAGATCGAGATCAGATGGAGAGGATCAAGGGATTCTCACCTATCGGTTGCCATATCAGATTTGCTTGGCTCCCCTATATAAAGGGGTCGGTGTCACAGGGGTCGGAACTCACCCAAATTTTTCCGTTCCTGCAATGGTGCTGAGCAGTGTCCCGTACACTCTCAGCCAACCCAAACATGCACAGCGAAATAGCTTGGCGAGGTTTAGCAATCAAGGATCGGGATCAAGCAATGCAAAGTAAGGGAAATCTCACTTGTATTCACAAACTCGAATTACAAGAACACGCAAAACCCTTACACGACCTTGCACGGTCACGCCCAAGTATATGCCTCGTGTCTCCGGCACTTGCACTCCTCACTTGGACGGGTGAACTTCGCTCCAGGAGTTCACACTTGGCTTTGAGAGAACTGGTCACAATACCGCCGGCCTTCCTTTGCTCGACCTTCTGTGATGGAGTGTTTCCTCTCGACTCTCTCCAGTTCTCCCCT
Source organism: Sonneratia alba (assembly GCA_900174645.1). Lineage (NCBI taxonomy): Eukaryota > Viridiplantae > Streptophyta > Magnoliopsida > Myrtales > Lythraceae > Sonneratia > Sonneratia alba. The sequence continues at coordinate 3,463,255 of FWPY01000050.1, read as the reverse complement.
CGACCTTGAGACCCGGGGGCTATTTATCCTTGCAGGTGGCAACCGCTATCCCTAGTTTCTAGGGGACACCTCAGCTTCCATAACCACCCTTATCCCTTATTCTTAGGGACTGCAGTTGGATAAGGCTGACTGCTTGCCAGCACAGTCCTCGGTCAGCACCTTGACCGAGACTCCATTGTTCCACGACCGGAGTATATCGGGCCTGACTGAGTGCCACCCGCACTCAGTTCGGTCATGGGCACCGCGCCCTTGCCTTGGATCAGTTGCTGATAGCATGGAACATTGGCGTCGCTCGACCGTGAGCGACTTCCCTAGTGAGTCTTCTGGAGCAGCCGTGCGCCCGTTGCCTGCCAGCTTGCCATCCGCCTTGCTCGCCCGGGAGCAAGTCTCTCGGTAGGATAAGGCTTCCAAGTCGTCCTTGACCGAGTCTTGCGGGAGGATAAGGCTTCCAAGTCGTCCTTGACCAAGTCTTGCGGGAGGATAAGGCTTCCAAGTCGTCCTTGACCAAGCCTTGCGGTTGGATAGGAATTCCAGCTCATCCCTTCCCGCATAGCCTGGCAACTCGCCCTATATATAGCTTGGCATCTCGCCCTTTCGTTCCAACTGATCATTTAGCAGTCTTCCCTCGATCCTTTCTCTAGCTGCCATGCCATCGAGGGTCCGCCTGGCAGCCATGTTCGTGTCCGAGCATCAAGGGGCTAACAGTCGGCCTCATTCGGGAAAAGGAAACCAGAAGAGGCGAGAGACACCAGACTCCAAGCAGAGGCGAGGAGAGAACCAGGAGTGACCAGATCAGTCGAGGAGCACAACGAGCCCGAGATTCCAAGAGAGTGGAAGTTGAGTTGGGCAGCAACCCAGTGTTCTTGAAGGAAGACACGAGACGAGTAGGGAGTGCAAGCAGTAGGAGACTCGTGAGGTTGCGTGTAAGTGTTCTGATCTGGGATTGGGTTTTTGTGTACTTGTAATAGATGTGAATATGAGTTGCGTTTTCCCAATTGTGTTCTTGTGTCACTCGGTGTTGCTTCTTTGGTTCCCTGATCGTTTGGCCCCAACGGTACGTGCGGTGTGTGTGTGGCTGGTCGACAAATGGTGTGTCGACGCCTAGCAGGGTGCAGAAAAATTTGTGACCCGCATCGGCCCCGTGACACTGTCACTGTGGTCAAGGAAGGCATCACCTGTGGAGGAGCGAGGCACAGCCCATGGTGGACCAAGGCATTTCCCATGGTAGAGCAAGGCACAACCCGTGGTTGAGCAAGGCATCCCCCATGGTACAGCAAGGTGCAGCCCGTGGTTGACCAAGGCGTTGCTGGTGGTAGAGCAATGCACTGCCCTTGGTTGACCAAGCGCTATCGCCATGGTCAATCAACACATCACCCCAAGATTGACGAAGGGCTGTCACCGTGGTCGAGCAAGGCATCACCCATCGTAGAGCAAGGCACTGCCCATGATCGACTGAGTCCATAGCCCATGGTCGATCAAGGCATTTCTCATGGTAGAGCAAGGCACTGCCCCTGGTCGACCAAGTGCTATTGCCATCGTTGATCAAGGTGTCGCCCGATGATCAACCAAGGGCTGTTGCCATGGTCAAGCAAGGCATCGCCCGTGGTACAGCAGGGCACTACCAGTGAGCGAGCAAGCACATAGCCTACAGTCAGTCAAGGGCTGTCTCCTCAATCGACCAAGCCTTGCACTACCATGGGTGATGCCTTGATGGACAACAGGCTGTGCCATACTCTACCACAAGCAATGGCTTGGTCGACCACTGAGACAGTCCTCGGTCAACCACAAGCTGTGCCATGCTCTACCATGGGCAATGCCTTGCTCGACCACAGGCTATGCCTTGCTCGACCACAGGCTATGCCTTGCTCTACCATGGGCGATGCCTTGCTCGACCTTGGAGACAGCCCTCGGTTGACCTCAGGCTATGCCTCGCTCTACTAAGGGCGATGCCTTGCCGGACCATGGGCTGTGCCTTGCTCTACCATGGATGATGCCTCGCTTGACCACGGGCTGTGCCTCGCTCTTCCACAGGCTATGGCCTGGTCGACCACAGGATGTGCCTTGCTCTACCATGGGCAATGCCATGGTCGACCATGGAGACAGCCGTTGGTCGACCACGGGCTGCGCCTTGCTCTACCATGGGCAATGCCTTGCTCAACCACAGGCTGCGCCTCGCTCTACCATAGGCAATGGCTTGGTTGAGCATGGAGACAGCCCTTGGTCGGCCATGGGTTGCACCTCACTCTACCATGGGTGATGCCTTGCTCTAGCAGGGGCTCTGCCTCACTCTACCACTGGTGATGGCCTGGTCGAACATGAGCAGCACCTTGCTCTAACACACGCAATGCCATGCTCAGTCGATGATGGAGACAATCCTCAGTTGACCATGGGCAGTGCCTCACTCTATCATGGGTGATGCCTTGCTCCACCATGGGCAATGCCTTGCTACACCACAGGCAGTGCCTCCCTCAACCACTGGCGATGGCCTGGTCAACCACGGAGACAGCCCTTGGTCGACCATGGGTAGCGCCTCACTCTAGCACACGCGATGCCATGCTCGATGACAGGCTATGCCTCTCTCTACCACAGGCGATGGCTTGGTTGACCATGGAGACAGACCTCGATTGACCATGGGTTGTGCCTCACTCTACCCCTGTTGGTGGCTTCATCGACCATGGAGACATCCCTCGGTCGACCCCGGGCTGCACCTCTCTCTACATGGATGATGCCTTGCTCGACCACCAGTTGTGCCTGGCACTACCAGTAGCAGTGGCTTGGTCGACCACGGGCTGTGCCTTGCTCTACGATGGCGATGGCTTGCTCAGCCATGGGCTGTGCGATACTCTACCACAGGCGATGGCTTTGTCGACCACGGAGACAGCCCTTGATCGACCACATACTGTCTGTTCAGTTGACCACGGGCTGCGCCTCACTCTACCATGGGTGTTGCCTCACTCTACCATAGGCTATGCCTCACTCTACCATGAGTGATGCCTTGCTCAACCACAGGCTGTGCCTTGATCTACCATGGGCAATGGCTTGGTCGACTGCAGAGACAGCCCTCGGTCGACCTCGGGCGGTGCCTCACTCTACCATTGGTGTTGCCTTGCACGACCGCAGTCAGTGCCTTGCTCTACAATGGGTGACCAGGGAGACAGGTCTCGGTCGACCACGGGCTGTGCCTTGGTCTACCATGGGTGATGCCTTGCTTGACCAAGGCAACAGCTCTTGGTGGATGACGAGCGATGTCTTGATCGACCATGGGTTGTGCACTCGATCGGTCATGGGCAGTGCCTTGTTGTACCATGGCAACAGCCCTTGATTGATCATGGGGCAATGCCCTAGTCGACCACAGCAACAATGCTAGGTCGACCATGGGCAGTGCCTTACTATACCATGGGCGATGCCTTGGTCAGCCATGGGCTGTGCCTTGTTGTACCACGGGCAGTGACTTGCTTGGCCATGGGCTGTCCCTAGCTCTACCACAGGTGATGGCTTGGTTGACCATGGAGATACCCTCGGTCAACCACGGGCTAAGCCTCGCTCTACCACGGATGATGCCTTGCTCCACCATGGGCTGTGCCTAGCTCTATGATGGGTGATGGCTTGGTTGACCCTGGAGACAGCCCTCAGTCAGCCACAAGCTGCGCCTCACTCCACCACGGGTGATGCCTCGCTCCACGATGGGCTGTGCCATGCTCTACCATGGGTGATGGCTTGGTTGACCATGGAGACAACCCTCCGTCGACCACGGGCTGCACCTTGCTGTACCATGGGCGATCCCTTGCTTGTCCACAGATTGTGCCAGGCTCCACCATAGGTTGGTCGGCCGCAGAGACAGGCCTTGGTTGACCACAGGCCATGCCTCACTCTACGATGTGCAATGTCTTGGTTGACCATGGGTAGTGCCTCATCCTACCACAGGCGATGGGTTGGTCGACGACGGACAATGCCCTCGGACGACCACGTATTGTGCGTGTGATCACTGACCAGCAGTGACTTACTCTACCACAGGCGATGCCTTGCTTGACCAAGGTGACAGGCGTTGGTCGATGAAGGCATTGCCCGTCATCGACCATGGGTTCTACACTTGGTTGCTCATTGGCAATGCCTTGCTCTACCACGGTGATAGTGCTAGGTCAACCATGGGCAGTGCCTTACTATTAGACCCTTGAGCTCTAGCCCCGGAGAATGCGTACCACAAGCCGTACCTCGGGGTAGTGGTAGTGCATAGCATGCACACGAGAATGCGCGGGCAGTCAGGTGCGAGGTGTTGGGATGAATTGCAGGTCCATGAGCGGGCAAGTATGGAGATGGTCACACAAGTGTGCGCGGAGGCACCAGTGAAGGGGACGATCAATCAAGGCTCGGCAGAGTGTTGAGGGATCAGATGTGGCCATGGAGTGTCACTGTTCACAAGTAGGCAAATGTGCATATGGGTGGTGAGGATGTCCACGAGCAAGGCACGATGCAACGCTCAAGGATGCTCGGTGAACAAGATGTGACCAAGTAACGGCACACTAGGAGTGTGCACTACTCGGTAGGCATGGCTGACGCTAAGGGAATGCTCAACACTTAGCGGCTGGTGAGTTGACTACTTGTGAAGATCAGATAAGTCCTTGACCATGCTCGAGCACTGTTGGATGCAGTAATCCCAATCGGACGGCTGTGATCGTAGGAGGCGATCATGGACATGGGCCCTGGAGGAGAGTGGATCAGATTGACGATGCTAAGTCAGTGCCAAGTCATCCGTACCTGGTCAAGCAGACAATTAGGGAAAGATTCTCCCAAGATATGGCAAATCAATTTGTTATGGAAACAATCTTGGAGATTGCATATCGACAGCCGAGATTGAACAGATCAAGATCTGATGGAGAGAATCAAGGGATTCAGATATATCGGTTGCCATATCTAGTATGCTAGGCTCCTCTATATAAAGGGGGTTAGTCTCATTCTCAGGGACAAGCAAGAATTCTTAGAGGAGAGACATAGAGAGCCAGAGACTCCAAGAGAGTGGAAGTCAAGTCAGAGCAAGCAGTCTGGTGTTCTTGAGAGAAGGCACAAGACGGGTGGGGAGTGCAAACAGTGAGACTGTGAGGCATATACTCGTGTGACTACGTGTAAGTGTTCTGATCTGGGATTGGGTTTTTTGTGTACTTGTAGTAGATGTGAATACAAGTTATGTTTTCCCAATTGTGTTCTTGTGTTCCTTGGTGTTGCTTTTGTGGTTCTGTGATCGGACGCCCTCGATGGTACGCGCAGTGTGTGTGTGGCTGGTTGGCAAGCAGAGTGTCGACGCCTAGCAGGGTGTGGAAAATTTTGTGGTCCGCATTGGCCCCGTGACAGTTGGTATCAGAGCGAGGGTTTGTCCATGACAAGCCAGAGTACCCGGGATCGTGGTGCTGCATTCAGGTGGAGAATACCCTTTCTCAAAGACCACACGTACCCTACAATGAGCAACCATGTGGACCAGGGTGATGGAAGCGTTGCGGGAGTGATTGGCGGTGCTAGAAGGCCGTATTGCAGAGCTCAATGAATGAGCGGACCCGACCGCTATGCTGGAACCCCATGTTGCTGCTTTGGAGGATAATGTCGGCGAAGGTGACAATCTTGGAGGAACCGTGACTGATCTGCTGAAGGCGATCAGGCTTGATGTGGCAACCCTGAAGGATGATGTGGTCCTGATCAAGCGGCAACTGGTGTCCCAGGCAGGGCCATCGAATGAGCCTCGTGGGAAGATGAAGGTCCCGGAGCCGAAGGCGTTTGAAGGAACTAGGAGTTCCAAGGATTTAGAGAACTTCATATGGGATATGGAGAACTACTTCGCTGCTGTGAAGATCCCCGACGCCGAGAAGGTCATGATCACCTCCATGTATCTTGCCAAGGATGCGAAGCTATGGTGGAGGACACGGGTCCAAGATGATATCAATGCAGGCAGACCCCGGATTGAGACCTGGGAGGCACTGAAGAAGGAGTTGAAAGAGCAGTTCCTGCCGAGCGACACAGCATGACTTGCTCGGGATGCGTTGGCCAAGCCGAGGCACAGTGGACCGGTGCGAGACTACGTGAAGGAGTTTAGCGCATTGATGCCGGACGTGATGGATATGTCAGAGACGAACAAGCTGTACACGTTCCTTAAGGGATTGCAACCTTGGGCTCAGTTGGAGCAAAGGAGGCAAGGGGTAAGAGACCTTCCTTCTGCCTTAGCTGCGGCAGACGCACTGCTGGACTTACGAATTGCTCATGCTGAGGAGGGGAGCCAGAAGGCCCAGCATACGGACAAGGACAAGAAGTCCAAGTCCTACCTGAAAGGAAAGTCAGGGAAGGGCAAGGAGAAGCAGCTGACCCAACCAGACAAGGGAAAGGCAAAGGTGATCGAGGGAGCCAACGGGAAGAAGGACCCACGTATGCACCATGGCTGCTTCATATGTAACGGACTCCACAGGGCAAAGGAGTGCCCAAAGAGGGAGGGGAAGGTTACTGCCCTATGGTCGGATGACTCTGGCGAGGACTGCGTGCAGCGTGTTGCCCACTGCAGGCCCTAGGTGCTATGTGGAGTGAGTGCCCGAAGGTACGCCACAATTTGTTATTCATGGATGTAACCTTGAATGGTAGGCAGATGTCAGCCTTGGTGGATACTGGTGCCACCAACACATTTGTATCGGATCGGATGGTACAACCCTTGGAGTTGCGAGTGAAACGATCTCACAACCGATTGAAGGCAGTGAACTCCAAGAGCCAATCGATGGGCGGGTTGGCAAGAGATGTGCCCATCAAGATAGATGCTTGGGAGGGTACGATCAGCCTGATGGTGGTTCCTTTGGATGACTATGACCTCATCCTTGGGAATAGCTTCTTTGCATATGCATCCATCACCATCATGCCTCATGTGGGAGGCATTGTCATTGGAGATCCACGACGACCCTGTTTTGTGCAAGGATACCAAGGCCTTGCATGCTCCGAGGACGTAGCCACGGAGAAGGTATCTGCAATGCAATTGGCACGAGGAATGAAGAAGGGGTATGCCACTTACCTTGCAGCTATTAGGGAAGTGGAAGTGCAAGAGATGGAGGCAGACTAAAAGATTCCACATGAGGTAGTGGAAGTGCTCGAGCAATTCCAAGATGTGATGTCGGAGGAGTTGCCAAGAGGGCTACCGCTGCGCCAAGCGGTAGATCACAAGATAGAACTACTGCCAAGCACCATTCCCCCAGCCAAAGCCCTGTACCGAATGTCCCCTAAGGAGCTGGTAGAGCTACAAAGTCAATTGACCAAGTTGCTGGATGCGGGAAAGATCCAACCATCCAAAGCCCCTTATGGAGCCCTGGTGATATTCTAGGAGAAGTAGGATGGCTCTCTCCAGTTGTGTGTTGACTACCGTGGATTGAACAAGGTCACGGTAAAGAACAAGTACCCAGTGCCCTTGATTGCAGACCTGTTTGATCACCTAGGTGAGGCGAGGGTCTTCTCCAAGCTTGACTTGCATTCAGGATATTGGCAAGTCCGCATCACCGAAGGAGACGAGTCCAAGACCACGATGGTAACTCGTTAAGGATCCATTGAATTCCTAGTAATGCCATTCGGTTTAACCAATACCCCTGCCACATTCTGCAACTTGATGAATGATGTGTTTCATGACATGCTAGACCATTTTGTGGTAGTCTATTTGGATGATATTGTCTTGTATAGCAGGGACTTGGCACAACATGTGCAGCACTTGCATGCTGTTTTTGAATGGCTGAGGCAACACTCCCTATATGTCAAGAGGGAGAAGTGCGAGTTTGGCATGCAGGAGATCCGATTTCTGGGCCATGTGATTGGCCAGGGACAGGTGTGGATGGACCCCAAGAAGGTGCAGGTGATCCAGGATTGGCCTCCACCAAAGTCGGTGTCCGAATTGCGGAGTTTCTTGGGATTGGCCGACTACTACCGCAAGTTTATCAAGGGGTACTCGAAGAAGGTGAGTCCCTTGACTGATCTGTTGTGGAAAGATCAGAAGTGGACATGGGACGAGGATTGTGAAGTGGCGTTCTCCAAGTTGAAGAATGCTATTGTGTCGGAAGACGTGCTCAAGCTCCCGGATTTTGAGAAACCATTTGAGGTGCATACGGATGCCTCAGATCGTGCTGTGGGAGGAGTTCTTGTGCAAGATGGACATCCCGTGGCGTTCGAGAGTTGGAAGTTGAAGCCTGCTGAGCAACGATACTCAGCACACGAGAAGGAGATGCTAGCTGTGATGCATTGCTTGAGGGTGTGGCGAGTGTACTTGCTGGGAACCACATTCATGGTCAAGACGGACAATGTCGCCAATACCTTCTTCAAGTCACAATCGAAGTTGTCACCAAGGCAAGCACGGTGGCAAGAGTTCCTAGCGGAGTATGACTTCGAGTGGGAACACCAACCGGGAAGGCATAACCTAGTGGCGGATGCGCTTAGTCGGAAGACTTCAGACTAGTTGGCAGCTTTGACTTAGGTTACCTTCAACTTCCTCCAAGATGTCAAGATCGCTACACTAGGGGACAAGTCCTATCAACTCCTAGTGGAGCAAGTCAAAGACGGGACACTGAGGCGGTATTGGATGGAGATGGGCTGCTTTATGGCAAAGGTGGCCGTTTGCTTGTCCCTAGCGGAGGGGGATTATGCTACCAGCTGATGGGCTGGACATCCAGGCCATGAGTGGATGCTAGCTGTCACAGGGGTCGGAACTCACCCAAAATTTTCCGTTCCTGCGATGTTGCTGAGCAGTGTCCCGTACACTCTCAGCCAACCCAAGCACACACAGCGAAATAGCTTGGCGAGGTTTAGCAATCAAGGATCGGGATCAAGCAATGCAAGATACGGGAAATCTCACTTGTATTCACAAACTCGAATTACAAGAACACGCAAAACCCTTACACGACCTTGCACGGTCACGCCCAAGTATATGCCTCATGTCTCCGGCACTTGCACTCCTCACTTGGATGGGTGAACTTCGCTCTAGGAGTTCACACTTGGCTTTGAGGGAACAGGTCACAATACCGCCGGCCTTCCTTTGCTCGACCTTTTGTGATGGAGTGTTTCCTCTTGACTCTCTCCAATTGCTCCCCTCGACCTTGAGACCCAGGGGCTATTTATCCTTGCAGGTGAGGGAATCCTCATCCCTAGTTTCTAGGAAACAACCATGCTTCCATAACCACCCTTATCCCTTATTCTTAAGGACTGCAGTTGGATAAGGTTGACTGCTTGCCAGCACAGTCCTCGGTCAGCACCTTGACCGAGACTCCATCGTTCCATGACTGGAGTATATCGGGCCTGATTGAGTGCCACCCGCACTCAGTTCTGTCATGGGCACCGTGCCCTTGCCTTGGATCAGTTGCTGATAGCATGGAACATTAGCGTCGCTCGACCGCGAGTGACTTCCCTAGCGAGTCTTTCGAGAGCAGCCGTGCGCCCATTGCCTGCCAGCTTGCCTTGAACGGGTCTTGCGGGAGGATAGGGCATCCAGATCACCTGCCCTTGACCGGGTCTTGTGGGCTCGCCCATTCCCGCATTGCCTGCCACTTGGCGTCCGCCTTGCTCGCCCGGGAGCAAGTCTCTCAGGAGGATAAGGCTTCCAAGTCGCCCTCCCTTGACCGAGTCTTGCGGGAGGATAGGAATTCCAGCTCACCCCTTCCCGCATAGCCTGGCAACTCGCCCTATATATAGCTTGGCATCTCACCCTTTCATTCCAACTGATCGTTTAGCAGTCTTCCCTCGATCCTTTCTCTAGCTGCCATGCCATTGAGGGTCCGCCTGGCAGCCATGTTCATGTCCGAGCATCAAGGGGCTAACAAACCTCCCCCACTAGAGGAAGCTGACACCCTCGTCGGAATAGAGTGGAGGTACTCCTGGATCTTGTCCTCGTACTGCTAGAGTGTTGCCTCCTTTTCCCAACTCGCTTCCGACATTGGCAACCCTTTCCATAGAACTAGGTACTCCGTTCTCCAGTTCTTCTTGCTGTATCCCAACACCCGTTGGTCCAGCACGCGATCAACCTCCCTTTCCAATTCCGTGCGCACATTCAATGGAGCACGTCTTGCCCTAACGCGGTCCGCATCCGCATCCTCATGGTAGGGCTTTAGGAAGCTGACATGGAAAGTCAGATGAATCTTCATCCTCTTGGGTAGTGCTAAGCGATAAGCCACTGCTCCAACTCGCTTCACCACCATGAATGGCCCATCATACCGCTGAATGAGGCCCTTGTGCCATCTCTTGCTCGTCACTTTCTTCCAGATTTGGGGCGTCAATTTCAGCATGACCTTGTCACCAACCTGAAATTCTAGCGGTCAACGCCCCTAATCCGCATATTTCTTCATGCGGCGAATAGCTTTGGCAAGGCTGTCCTATGCTTCCTCGAGCATCTCCTGCTTGTTCCGGGCAAAACGGTAGGCAGCAGGACATGGCCCTTCCTTCTTTTGTAGGGCCACCTCGGAAGGGGTCAATGGTTGATAGCCCAAAGCGAGCTCAAACGGACTGAACCCCGTGGCTGAGGAACAGTGCAAGTTGTAACAAAACTGCGCCGTGTCCAACTGTTCCAGCCAATTCCGCTGACTGGCAGTGACATAGTGTCGCAAGTATTCTTCCAGCAGCTGGTTCATCCTTTCCGTTTGTCCATTTTTCTACGGGTGGTTGGCTGTTGAGAACTTTAGCTCCGTCCCCATCATATTGAAGAGATGGGTCCAGAATCTCCCGGTGAACCGTGCATCTCGATCACTCACAATATCCGTTGGGATCCCAAACAGCTTGACCAAGTGGTGGTAGAACTCTTCTACCGCCGTTTCCGCAGAGCAATTCTTTGGGGTAGGCCTGAAGATTCCATACTTTGAGAATCTATCTACCACAACCATAACTCCATCAAAACCCTTAACCTTAGGGAAGCCACTGATGAAGTCCATAGAAACTGATACCCAAGGTTTCTCTGGAATAGGCAAAGGCTGCAACAAGCCTGCCTCAATGCGCCGTTCCATCTTGTCTTGTTGACAAACAAGGCACGTCTTGACGTAAAGCTCAACGTCATTCTCCATCTTCGGCCAGAAGTAGGAGCGTGCCAACAGTGCGAGCATCCTTTCCCGTCCAGGATGCCCAGCCCATTGCGCGTCATGATGTTCACACAACAGCTGAGTCCTCAGCCCTCCACTGGGGACAAAAATGTGACCACCCTTCGCATATAGCAAGCCATCCTCAAGCCAGTACCTCCGCATGGTACCATCTTGAACTTGCGCGACCAGCTTTTGGTATACCCAATCCTCCTTCGCCCGATCCTTCAGTTTGCTCGCGAAGTCAGATTCCAGCTGGGTCAGCGCAGCAATCGTCTCTACTGCCTTCTTGCTCAAAGCGTCGGCAACTTGGTTGTGGCGCCCCGGCCTATGCTCCCACTCGAAGTCATACTCGGCCAGGAACTCCTGCCACTGGGCTTGCCTTGGGGACAACGTCTTCTGCATCCTAAAGAAGGTGTTTGCAATATTATCCGTCTTAATTACAAAAGAAGTGCCCAGTAAGTAACCCACCACACTCGAAGGCAGTGCACAACCACCAACATCTCTTTCTCATGCGCAGAGTAGCGTTGCTCGGGTGGCTTCAGCTTCCAGCTCTCAAATGCTACCAGGTGCCTGTCTTGCACCAACACTCCACCTGCGGCACGATCAGATGCATCCGTGTGGACTTCGAACGGCCTATCGAAGTCCGGAAGCTTCAGCACAGGTTCGACCACAATCCGGGACTTGATCTTCTCAAAGGCGTCCGTACACGCTGCATCCCAAGTCCACGGTTTGCCTTTCTGCAGTAGATCAGTGAGCGGGGATACCAGCTTCGAGTACCCCTTGATGAACTTGCGGTAGTAGTTTGCCAATCCAAGGAAACTCCGCAATTCGCCCACCTTCGTGGGAGCCATCCACTCCCTAATGGCTTGCACCTTTCGGGGATCCATCCTCACCATGCCCCCGCCAATCACGTGGACAAGGAAGTTGATTTCCTTGGTGCAGAACTCGCACTTCTCCTTCTTTACATACAACCTATGTTCCCTTAACCGCTAGAACACAAAACGTAAGTGCCCAAGATGTTCCTCTAGAGATCGGCTATAGATGACAATATCATCGAGATACACAACCACAAATTTGTCTATAACGTCATGAAACACATCATTAATGAGATTGCAAAATGTAGCTGGTGCATTGGTTAAGCCAAATGGCATAAACTTAAACTCATATGACCCATACCGAGTCACCATTGTCATCTTTGGCATGTCGCCCTCCGCTATGCGAACTTGCCAATATCCCGATCTCAGGTCCAAGTTGGTGAAGAAGTCGGCTCCACTGAGACGATCGAACAAGTCTGCAATCAATGGCACGGGATACTTGTTCTTCACGGTGACTTTGTTCAACCCGCGGTAGTCCACGCACAACCGCAACGTGCCGTCTTGCTTCTCTTGGAACAGCACTGGCGCTCCAAAGGGCGCCTTGGAGGGTTGAACTTTCCCCGAATCCAGCAAGTCCTGGAGTTGTTTCCGTAACTCCTCCAGTTCTTTAGGTGACATCCGGTAAGGAGCTTTAGCTGGTGGCCTTGTCCCCGGAATCAACTCGATCTTGTGATCTACTGCCCGCCTTGGCGGTAAGCCCTTGGGCAGCTCCTCGGGCATAACGTCACAAAAGTCACCTAGAATTCCTTGCACCACGTCAGGAATGTCCTTGTACGTGCCCAGCTCAGGCTCTAACTCATGGATCGCTACAAGGTAAGTTGGCTGGCCCCTCTTCCAGCCTTTGGCTATTTGCATAGCCAAGACCCTTTCGGTCCTAATGTCCTCCGCATGGTTCAGGCCTTTGAATCCCCGAACAAAGCAAGGCTCCTTTGGGTCTGAGATCAACAAACTAGACACATGTGGCATGATCGAAACACAAGCTTTCATGAGAAAGTTGTTAGCGAGTATTACGTCAAAATCATCCATGGGAATGATCATGACGTCAATGGTCCTCGACCAATCACCAATCTGGACCGGCACTCCTTTGGCCATCCCAAGCACCGGCCTACTTTGGGAGTTGACAGCTTTGATGCGGCTGGCCTGCTTCTGGATCTGCAATCCATAAGCTTGCACAACACGATCTGACACGAAGTTGTGCGTTGCGCCAGTGTCCACCATTGCCGGCACTTCCTTGGTGTTTAGGGTCATCGGTATATACATCAGTCCCTGCTCCTGTGCCTTCCTTCCCGAGCAGATGGCACCAAGTATTTGGAGAGGTGCCACTCTAGTTTGCTCATCATCAGAGTCAGAGTCAGTCCTATTCACCAGGGTCGACAGCTTCTCCCTCTTTGGGCAATCTCGAGCACGATGGGGGCCATTGCAGATGAAGCACCCCGGGTGGGTCTTGGGGTCCTTAAGGGATGAACCCTCCGTCACCTTCCCCTTCCCCTTGTCTCCCTTGGACGACTTCCCTTTCTCGGCTTTGCCCGCACCCTTGCTAGGCTTGGCCGCCTTGTCCTTCGACTTCTTGGCCTGTTTCCCCTTCGGGTCGCCCTTTGATACACGGATGTCAATCAACGCATCCGCCTTTGCCATTGCGGTCTGGAGGTCTTGGACTCCTTGCCTTCGCAACTCAAGTTGAGCCCACGATTGAAGACCCTGCATGAAGTTGAACAACTTGTCCAACTCGGACATCTCTGTGACTTCAAGCAATAAGGAACTAAATTCCTTAACATAGTCATGTACCGTACCCGTCTGCCTTAGGTTGCACAATGCATCCCGAGCAGCCCACGAAGTGTTCGTGGGAAGGAACTACTCCTTGAGTTCCTTCTTCAGCGTAGGCCAATCTCTGATGTGTGGCCGCCCGCCGGTCGCAGTGTCCTGCTCACGAGTTCGCCACTAGAGCTTTGCATCACCCGCCAAGTACATGACTGCCATCGAGACTTGTTCCCCTTCTGGAACTTTTCCTGCCTCGAAGTAATGCTCGATGTCCCACAAGAAATTCTCGAGTTCCTTGGAACTCTGAGTGCCTGTAAAGGCTTTGGGTTCAGGTATCTTTACCTTAGCCTGAGATCCCTCTGCTTCGGCTACTCCAGCAGCCAGCACACGTCGGAGGACGCTCACCTCCTCCTTCAAACGGACAACGTCTGGAACTAGCACGGCCAGAACTTCCGCCACACTTCCGTTTGCTCCAGACATGTTGCCAAGGGACGTTTCCAAAGCCGCTACTCGATCCCTTAATGCATCCATGTGGGACATCCACAAGTCACCGCTCGCTTGCTATTCCAATCCTCGCACACCGCTTGAACGCGGCTCTAATACTAGCTGTCACAGGGGTCGAAACTCACCCAAAAATTTCTCTTCCTGAGATGGTGCTGAGTAGTGTCTCGTACACTCTCAGCCAACCCAAGCACACACAGCAAAATAGCTTGGCGAGGTTTAGCAATCAAGGATCAGGATCAAGCAATGCAAGGTAAGGGAAATCTCACTTGTATTCACAAACTCGAATTACAAGAACACGCAAAACCCTTACATGACCTTGCATGGTCACGCCCAAGTATATGCCTCGTGTCTCCGGCACTTGCACTCCTCACTTGGACGGGTGAACTTCGCTGTAGGAGTTCACACTTGGCTTTGAGGGAATTGGTCACAATACCGCCGGCCTTCCTTTACTCGACCTTTTGTGATGGAGTGTTTCCTCTTGACTCTCTGCAGCTGCTCCCCTCGACCTTGAGACCCGGGGGCTATTTATCCTTGCAGGTGGGGGAATCCTCATCCCTAGTTTCTAGGAAACAACCATGCTTCCATAACCACCCTTATCCCTTATTCTTAGGGACTGCAGTTGGATAAGGTTGACTGCTTGCCAGCACAGTCCTCGGTCATCACCTTGACCGAGACTCCATCGTTCCACGACCGGAGTATATCGGGCCTGACTGAGTGCCACCTGCACTCAGTTCGGTCATGGGCACCGTGCCCTTGCCTTGGATCAGTTGCTGATAGCATGGAACATTAGCATCGCTCGACCGCAAGCAACTTCCCTAGCAAGTCTTTCGAGAGCAGCCGTGCGCCCGTTGCCTACCAGCTTGCCTTGAACGGGTCTTGCAGGAGGATAGGGCATCCAGATCACCTGCCCTTGACTGGGTCTTGCGGGCTCGCCCATACCCGCATTGCCTGCCACTTGGCATCCGCCTTGCTCGCCTGGGAGCAAGTCTCTCGGGAGGATAAGGCTTCCAAGTTGCCCTCCCTTGATCGAGTCTTGCGGGAGGATAGGAAGTCCAGCTCATCCGCCCTTGACCGAGTCTTGCGGGAGGATAGGAAGTCCAGCTCACCCCTTCCCGCATAGCCTGGCAACTCGCCCTATATATACCTTGGCATCTCGCCCTTTCGTTCCAACTAATCGTTTAGCAGTCTTCCCTCGATCCTTTCTCTAGCTGCAATGCCATCGAGGGTTCGCCTGGCAGCCATGTTCTTGTCTGAGCATCAAGGGGCTAACACTAGCCCTATTGTCAAGGTCCTATGTTTGGCCAAAGATGGCTGATGACGTTGAGTTATACGTCAAGACTTGTCTTGTGTGCCAACAAGACAAGGTGGAGAGGCAAGCAGAGGCCGGTCTCCTACAACCCTTGGCAGTGCCAGAGAAGCCTTGGGTATCAGTTTCCATGGACTTTGTGTCCGGGTTTCCAGAGGTGAAGGGTTATATGACGGTGATGGTGATGGTAGACCGATTCTCCAAGTATGCGATTTTCACCCCCATGACCAAGAATTGCACAGCCAAAGCTGCTGCTGAGGCATTCTATTGCTGCATGGTGAAGCTCTTTGGAGTCCTGACGGAGATAGTGAGTGACCCAGATGCTCGGTTCACAGGCAACTTCTGGACGTGTTTGTTCGGACTGCTAGGATCCGAACTGAAGTTCTCAACGGCTAATCATCCATAGACAGACAGCTAGACAGAACAAGTGAATGTGCTGCTGGAGGAGTACTTGAGGCATTATGTCTCAGCAAGTCAGCAGAATTGGTTAGACTTGCTTGACTCTGCTCAGTTGTCTTACAACTTGAACCGCTCTTCTGCAATAGGTCATAGCCCTTTTGAGTTGGCAATGGGCTACCAACCACTAATGCCACAGGAGGTGGCATTGCAGTTCAAAGAAGGGCCTTGCCCGGCCGCATATCGATTCACGCGTGACAAGCAAGAGATGATTGAGGAGGCAAGAGATAGCCTCGCCAAAGCTGCTAAGTGGATGAAGAAGTATGCGGACAAGAACTGAAGGCTGTTGGAGTTCCAGGTGGGGGACTTAGTGATGTTGAAGCTCACCCCACAGATATGGAAGAAGATCATGAGCAAGCGCTGGCACAAGGGCTTGTTCCAGCGGTACAACGAGCTATTTGAAGTGATCAAGAGAGTCGGGCCGGTAGCCTATCGGCTAGCACTACCAGAGAGGATGAAGGTGCACCCGACATTCCACGTCAGTTTCCTTAAGCCTTACCATCGAGACGAGGAGCATCCGGAGCGCAACTAGGTGAAGCGTGCCCCTCTCACCGTGAGGAAGGAACTCGACAAGGAGGTGGAAGACATACTTGATCACCGAGTGCTAGGTTACAGCAAGATGAACAGGAGGACGGAGTACTTGGTCAAGTGGAAGGACCTACCCGAGTCAGAGGTGACTTGGGAGAAGGATGTCACACTATGGCAGTACAAAGACCTCATCCGGCGGTACCGAGAGTCTCGTTTGATGAGGGCGTCGAATCCCTTGGGTGGGGGAGGTTTGTTAGACCCTTGAGCTCTAGCCCCAGAGAATGCATACCACAAGCCGTACCTCGAGGTAGTGGTAGTGCATAGCATGCACGCGAGAATGCGTGGGCAGTCAGGTGCGAGGTGTTGGGATGAATTGCAGATCCATGAGCGGGCAAGTATGGAGATGGTCACACAAGCGTGCGCGGAGGCACCATTGAAGGGGACGATCAATCAATGCTCGGCAGAGTGCCGAGGGATCAGATGTGGCCATGGAGTGTCACTGTTCACAAGTAGACAAATGCACGTATCGGTGGTGAGGATGTCCACGAGCAAGGCACGATGCAACGCTCAAGGATGCTCAGTGAACAAGATGTGACTGAGCAACGGCACTCTAGGAGTGCATACTACTCGGTAGGCATGGCTAACGCTAAGGGAATGCTCAACACTTAGCGGCTGGTGAGTTGACTACTTGTGAAGATTGGATAAGTCCTTGACCATGCTCAAGCACCGTTGGATGTAGCAATCCCAATCGGATGGCTATGATTGTAGGAGGCGATCATGGACGTGGGCCCCGGAGGAGAGTGGATCGGATCGACGATGCTAAGTCAGCACCAAGTCATCTGTACCTGGTCAAGCAGACAATCAAGGAAAGATTCTCCCGGGATACGGCAAATCAATCTGTTATGGAAACAATCTTGGAGATTGCAGATCGACGGCTGAGATTGAACAGATTGAGATCTGATGGAGAGAATCAAGGGATTCAGATATATCGGTTGCCATATCTAGTCTACTAGGCTCCTCTATATAAAGGGGGTCAATCTCATTCTCAGGGACAACCAAGAATTCTCATAGGAGAGACACAGAGAGCCAGAGACTCCAAGAGAGTGGAAATCAAGTCAGAGCAAGCAGTCCGGTGTTTTTGAGAGAAGGCACAAGACGGGTGGGGAGTGCAAGCAGTGAGAGACTATGAGGCATATACTTGTGTGACTGCGTGTGAGTGTTCTGATCTAGGATTGGGTTTTTCGTGTACTTGTAGTAGATGTGAATACGAGTTATGTTTTCCCAATTGTGTTCTTGTGTTCCTTGGTGTTGCTTTTGCGGTTATGTGATCGGACGACCTCAACGGTATGCGTGGTGTGTGTGTGGCTGGTCGGCAAGTAGAGTGTCGACGCCTAGCGGGGTGCAGAAAAATTTGTGGTCCGCATTGGCCCCATGACACTTACTCTACCATGGGTGATGCCTTGGTTGACCATAGTCTGCGCCATGCTGGACCATGGGTAGTACCTTGCTCTATCACAAGCCATTACTTGGTTGACCATAGAGACAGCCCTCAGTCAACCACAGGCTATGTGCTTGGTCGTAGTCGTGCAGCGTCTCGCTCTATCACGGGCAATGCCTTGCTCAAACATGGACTGTGCCTCGCTCTGCCATGGGCAATGGCTTGGTCGACCATGGAGACTGCCCTCGGTCGACCATGAGTTGTGCGTTGCTCTACCAATGGCGATGCCTTTCTTGACCATGGGCTTTGCCTGTCTCTACCACGGGTGATGCCTTGCTCGACCACGGGCTGTGCCTGGCTATACCATTGGCTATGCCTTGCTCAACCACAAGCGTTGCCTCACTCAACCATGGAGACTGCCCTCGGTAGACCACGAGCTATACCTTGCTCTACCATAGGCGATGCCTTGCTCATCCATGGGCGATGGCTTGGTTGACCATGGGCTGCGCCTCGCTCTACCACCGGCACCACCTTGCCCAACCACAGGCTATGCCTTGCCCAACCGTGGCCACTGGCTTGGTCGATCATGGAGACATCCCTCGGTCAACCACCAGGTGTACCTCGCTCTAAGAAGGGCAATGCCTTGCTCAACCCCTGGCTGTGCCCAGCTCAACCACTTGTGATGGGTTGGTCAATCACGAAGACAGCCCCCAATCAACCCCCGGCTGTGCCTCACCCTGCCACCAGCGATGCCTTGCTCGACAATGGGCTGTGCCAGGCTCTACCACGGGTGATGGCTTGGTCAACCAGGGAGACAGCCCTCAGTTGACCACTGGCTGTGCCTCACCCTACCATGAGTGATGCCTTGCTCAACCACGGGCTGGGCCTAGCTCCACCACAGGTGATGGCTCACTCAACTAGGGGCTGTGCCTCTCTCTACCATGGGTGATGCCTTGCTAGATGTCACAGGGGTCGGATCTCACCCAAATTTTTCCGTTCCTGCGATGGTGCTGAGCAGTGTCCCATACACTCTCAGCCAACCCAAACACGCACAGCGAAATAGCTTGGCGAGGTTTAGCAATCAAGGATCGGGATCAAGCAATGCAAGGTAAGGGAAATCTCACTTGTATTCACAAACTCGAATTACAAGAACACGCAAAACCCTTACACGACCTTGCATGGTCACGCCCAAGTATATGCCTCGTGGCTCCAGCACTTGCACTCCTCACTTGGACGGGTGAACTTCGCTCCAGGAGTTCACACTTGGCTTTGGGGGAATTGGTCACACTGTTGCCGGGGCTTCCTTAGCTCGACCTTCTGTGATGGAGTGTTTCCTCTTGACTCTCTCCAGTTGCTCCCCTCGACCTTGAGACCCGGGGGCTATTTATCCTTGCAGGTGGCAACTGTCAGCCCCTTAATGCTCGGACACGGAAATGGCTGCCAAGCGGACCCTCGATAGCGTGGCAGCCCGGGAAAGGATCGAGGGAAGGAATGCCAAAGGATCAATGGGATATATATAGGGCGAGGGCCAAGCTAAGTGGGAAGGCGAGCTGGACTTCCCCACTTCCCTAAGGACTCGGTCAGGGAGTGAGCTGGCCGCCCTAACCGCCCGGAAGACTTGTTCTTGGGCGAGTAAGGCGGAAGACAGGTGGCGGGCTGTGCAGGCCTGAGCACTCCCACAAGACCCGGTCAAGGCCAAGTGGGCTGGACGCCCTAACTTCCCTAATGACCCGTTCAAAGGCGAGCTGGCAAGCAACGGGCGTGCGGGTTCTCCCGAAGACTCGCTAGGGAAGTCGCTCGGGGTCGAGCGATGCTAATGTTCCATGCGATTGATCCAAGGCAAGGGCGCGGTGCCCACAACCGAACTAAGTACGAATGACACTTAGACGGACCCGGTATACTTCCGTCGTGGAACGATGGAAGCTCGGTCAAGGTGCTGGCCGAGTGACTGTGATGGCAAGCAGTCAAGCTATCCAACTGCAGCCCCTAAAAGAGTGGAAGTGGGTGGTTATGGAGCTGAGGTGTCTCCTGGAAACCAGGGCCGGTGGTTGCCCCCTGCAAGGATAAATAGCCCCGGATCCAAAGGTTGAAGCAGGCGGAAGGGGAGAGCAACTGGAGAGAGTTAGAGAGAACACTCTATCACCGATAGTCGAGCAAGGAAGTCCCGGCAACAGTGTGACCAGTCCCCCGATGCTGAGTGTGAACTCCCGGAGTGAAGTTCACCCGTCCAAGTGAGGAGTGCAAGTGCTGGAGTACGAGGCATATACTTGGACGTGGCCGTGCAAGGTCGTGTAAGGGTTTTGTGTGTTCTTATAATTCGTGTTGGTGAATACAAGTGAGATTTCCCTTACCTTGCATTGTTCGATCTTGATCCTTGATTGCTAAACCTCGCCAAGCTATTTCGCTGCGTGTGTGTGCTTCGGGTTGGCTGAGAGTGTACGGGACACTGCTCAGCACCATCGCAGGTGCGGAAAAATTCGGGTGAGTTCCGACCCCTGTGACAGCTGGTATCAGAGCTGCGTTCAAGCGGTGTGCGAGGATTGGAATAGCAAGCAACCGGTGACTTGTGGATGTCTCGGATGGATGCACTAAGAGATCGAATCACGGCTTTGGAAATGTCCCTCGGCAACATGTCTGGAGCCAACGGAACTGTGGCTGATGTTCTGGCAGCGCTAGTTCCAGATGTTGTTCGGTTGAAGGAGGAGGTGAGCGTCCTCCGACGTGCGCTGGCTACTGGAGTAGCCGAAGCAGAGGGATCTCGGGCGAAGGTAAAGATACCTGAACCCAAAGCCTTTACAGGCGCTAGGAGTTCCAAGGAACTCGAAAATTTCTTGTGGGATATCGAGCATTACTTTGAGGCAGGAAAAGTTCCAGAGGGGGAACAAGTCTCAATGGCGGTCATGTACTTGGCGGGCGATGCAAAGCTCTGGTGGCGAACCCGAGAGCAGGATGCTGCTACCGGCGGGCGGCCACGCATCAGAGATTGGCCGGTACTGAAGAAGGAACTCAAGGAGCAGTTCCTTCCCACGAACACTTCGTGGGCTGCTCGGGATGCATTGTGCAACTTGAGGCAGACAAGTACGGTACGTGACTATGTGAAGGAATTTAGTTCCTTATTGCTTGATGTCACAGAGATGTCCGAGTTGGACAAATTGTTCAACTTTATGCGGGGTCTTCAATCATGGGCTCAACTTGAGCTGCGAAGGCAAGGAGTCCAAGACCTCCAGACCGCAATGGCGAAGGCGGATGCGTTGGTGGACATCCGTATATCAAAGAGCGACCCGAAGGGGAAGCAGGCCGAGAAGGTGAAGGACAAGGCGGCCAAGCCTAGCAAGGGTGCTAGCAAAGCCGACAAGGGGAAAACGTCTAAAGGAGACAAGGGGAAGGGGAAGGCGACGGAAGGTTCGTTCCTTAAAGACCCCAAGACCCACCCGGGGTGCTTCATCTGCAACGGCCCCCATCGTGCTCGAGATTGCCCGAAGAGGGAGAAGTTGTCGGCCTTGGTGAATAGGACCGACTCCGACTCCGATGACGAGCAAACTAGAGTGGCACCTCTCCAAGTTCTCGGTGCCATTCGATCGGGAAGAAAGGCGCAGGAGCAGGGACTGATGTATATACCGATGACCCTGAACACCAAGGAAGTGGAGGCAATGGTGGACACTGGCGCAACGCACAACTTCGTGTCGGATCGTGTTGTGCAAGCTTACGGATTGCGGATCCAGAAGCAGGCCAGTCGCATCAAAGCCGTCAACTCTCAAAGCAGGCCGGTACTTGGAATGGCCAAAGGCGTGCCGGTGCAGATTGGTGATTGGTCAGGGGCCATTGATGTCATGGTCATCCCGATGGACGATTTTGACATAATACTCGGTAACAACTTTCTTGTGAAAGCTTGTGTTTCAGTCATGCCACATGTGTCTGGTTTGTTCATTTTAGACCCGAGGAAGCCTTGCTTTGTTCGGGGATTTAAGGGCCTCAACCATGCGGAGGACATAAAGACCGAGAGGGTCTCGGCTATGCAAATAGCCAAAGGCTGGAAGAGGGGCCAGCCAACATACCTTGCAGCGATCCATGAGTCAGAGCCCGAGCAAGGCACGAACGCGGACGTTCCTGACGTGGTGCAAGGTATTCTAGGCGACTTTTGTGACGTTATGCCTGAGGAGCTGCCCAAGGGCTTACCGCCAAGGCGGGCAGTAGATCACAAGATCGAGTTGATTCCGGGAACAAGGCCACCAGCGAAAGCTCCTTACCGGATGTCGCCTAAGGAACTGGAGGAGTTACGGAAACAACTCCAGGACCTACTGGAATCGGGGAAAGTTCAACCTTCAAAGGCGCCCTTTGGAGCGCCGGTGCTGTTCCAAGAGAAGCAGGACGGCACGATGCGGTTGTGTGTGGACTACCGCGGGCTGAACAAGATCACTGTGAAGAACAAGTACCCCGTGCCATTGATAGCAGACTTGTTCGATCGGCTAAGTGGAGCCGAGTTCTTCACCAAATTGGACCTAAGATCGGGATATTGGCAAGTTCGCATAGCGGAGGGCGACACGCCAAAGACGACCATGGTGACTCGGTATGGGTCATAGGAGTTTATGGTGATGCCATTTGGCTTAACCAATGCACCAGCCACATTTTGTAATCTTATGAATGATGTTTTTCATGATGTAATAGACAAGTTTGTGGTAGTGTATCTCGATGACATTGTCATCTATAGTCGGTCCCTAGAGGACCATCTTGGGCATTTACGTTTTGTGTTCCAGCGGCTAAGGGAACACCGGCTATACGTAAAGAAGGAGAAGTGCGAGTTCTGCACCAAGGAAATCAACTTCCTTGGACACGTGATTGGCGGGGGCACGGTGAAGATGGATCCCCGAAAGGTGCAAGCCATTAGGGAGTGGATGGCTCCCAACAAGGTGGGCGAATTGCGGAGTTTCCTAGGGTTGGCAAACTACTACCGCAAGTTCATTAAGGGATACTCGAAGTTGGTATCCTCTCTCACCGATCTACTGCAGAAGGGCAAACCGTGGACTTGGGATGCGGCATGCGCAGACGCCTTTGAGAAGGTCAAGTCCCGGATTGTGGCCAAACCTGTGCTGAAGCTGCCGAACTTCGATAGGGCGTTCGAAGTCCATACGGATGCTTTGGATCGTGCTGCAGGCGGAGTGTTGGTGCAAGATGGGCACCCGGTAGCATTCGAGAGCTGGAAATTGAAGCCGGCTGAGCAACGCTACTCCGCGCAGGAGAAGGAGATGTTGGTGGTTGTGCATTGCCTACGGGCATGGCGGGTATACTTACTCGGCACCTCTTTTGTGATCAAGACGGATAATGTTGCAAACACTTTCTTCAAGACGCAGAAGAAGTTGTCCCCAAGGCAGGCCCGGTGGCAAGCGTTCCTGGCCGAGTATGACTTCGAGTGGGAGCATAGGCCGGGGCGCCACAACCAAGTTGCCGACGCTTTGAGCAGGAAGGCAGTAGAGACGATTGCTACGCTTACCCAATTGGAGTCCACCTTCGTAGGCAAACTGAAGGATCAGGCGAAGGAGGATCGGGTATACCAAAAGTTGGTTGCGCAGGTTCAAGATGGTACCATGTGGAGGTACTGGCTTGAAGATGGCTTGCTTTACGCGAAGGGTGGTCGCGTATTTGTCCCCGGCGGAGGGCTGAGGACGCAGCTATTGCGCGAACATCATGATGCGCAATGGGCTGGGCATCCCGGACGGGAAAGGATGCTGGCGCTGTTGGCACGCTCCTACTTTTGGCCGAAGATGGAGAACGACGTTGAGCTTTACGTCAAGACTTGTCTTATTTGTCAACAAGACAAGGCGGAACGGCGCATTGAGGCGGGCTTGTTGCAGCCTTTGCCTATTCCAGAGAAACCTTGGGTATCGGTTTCTATGGACTTCATCAGTGGCTTCCCTGAGGTTAAGGGTTTTGATGGAGTTATGGTTGTAGTAGATAGGTTCTCGAAGTATGGGATCTTCAGGCCTACCCCAAAGAATTGCTCTGCGGAAACGGCGGCAGAAGAGTTCTACCGCTACTTGGTCAAGCTGTTTGGGATCTCGACGGACATTGTGAGTGATCGAGACGCACGGTTCACCGGGAGGTTTTGGACCCATCTCTTCAATATGATGGGGACAGAACTAAAGTTCTCAACGGCAAACCACCCGCAGACGGACAGCCAAACGGAGAGGATGAACCAGCTGCTGGAATAGTACCTACGACACTATGTCACGGCCAGTCAGCGGAATTGGCTGGAACTGTTGGACACGGCGCAGTTTTGTTACAACTTGCACCGTTCCTCAGCCACTGGGTTCAGTCCGTTTGAGCTCGCTTTGGGCTATCAACCATTGACCCCTTCCGAAGTGGCCCTACAAAAGAAGGAAGGGCCATGTCCTGCTGCATACCGTTTTGCCCGGAATAAGCAGGAAATGCTCGAGGAAGCACAGGACAGCCTTGCCAAAGCTGTCCGCCGCATGAAGAAGTATGCGGACCAGGGGCGTCGACCGCTAGAATTTCAGGTCGGTGACAAGGTCATGCTGAAATTGACACCCCAAATATGGAAGAAAGTGACGAGCAAGAGATGGCACAAGGGCCTCATTCAGCGGTATGATGGGCCATTCGAGGTGGTGAAGCGAGTCGGAGCCGTGGCTTATCGCTTAGCACTACCTGAGAGGATGAAGATTCATCCGACTTTCCATGTCAGCTTCCTAAAGCCCTACCATGAGGATGCGGATACGGACCGCGTTAGGGCAAGACGTGCGCCATTGAATGTACGCACGGAATTGGAGAGGGAGGTTGATCGTGTGCTGGACCGACGGGTGTTGGGTTACAGCAAGAAGAACCGGAGAACGGAGTACCTGGTTCTATGGAAAGGGTTGCCAATGTCGGAAGCGAGTTGGGAAAAGGAGGCTACACTCTGGCAGTTCGAGGACAAGATCCAGGAGTACCTCCACTCTATTCCGACGAGGGCGTCGGCTTCCTCAAGTGGGGGAGGTTTGTCAGCCCCTTAATGCTCGGACACGGAAATGGCTGCCAAGCGGACCCTCGATAGCGTGGCAGCCCGGGAAAGGATCGAGGGAAGGAATGCCAAAGGATCAATGGGATATATATAGGGCGAGGGCCAAGCTAAGTGGGAAGGCGAGCTGGACTTCCCCACTTCCCTAAGGACTCGGTCAGGGAGTGAGCTGGCCGCCCTAACCGCCCGGAAGACTTGTTCTTGGGCGAGTAAGGCGGAAGACAGGTGGCGGGCTGTGCAGGCCTGAGCACTCCCGCAAGACCCGGTCAAGGCCAAGTGGGCTGGACGCCCTAACTTCCCTAATGACCCGTTCAAAGGCGAGTTGGCAAGCAACGGGCGTGCGGGTTCTCCCGAAGACTCGCTAGGGAAGTCGCTCGGGGTCGAGCGACGCTAATGTTCCATGCGATTGATCCAAGGCAAGGGCGTGGTGCCCACAACCGAACTAAGTACGAATGACACTTAGACGGACCCGGTATACTTCCGTCGTGGAACGATGGAAGCTCGGTCAAGGTGCTGGCCGAGTGACTGTGATGGCAAGCAGTCAAGCTATCCAACTGCAGCCCCTAAAAGAGTGGAAGTGGGTGGTTATGGAGCTGAGGTGTCTCCTGGAAACCAGGGCCGGTGGTTGCCCCCTGCAAGGATAAATAGCCCTGGATCCAAAGGTTGAAGCAGGCGGAAGGGGAGAGCAACTGGAGAGAGTTAGAGAGAACACTCTATCACCGATAGTCGAGCAAGGAAGTCCCAGCAACAGTGTGACCAGTCCCCCGACGCTGAGTGTGAACTCCCGAAGTGAAGTTCACCCGTCCAAGTGAGGAGTGCAAGTGCTGGAGTACGAGGCATATACTTGGACGTGGCCGTGCAAGGTCGTGTAAGGGTTTTGTATGTTCTTGTAATTCGTGTTGGTGAATACAAGTGAGATTTCCCTTACCTTGCATTGTTCGATCTTGATCCTTGATTGCTAAACCTCGCCAAGCTATTTCGCTGCGTGTGTGTGCTTCGGGTTGGCTGAGAGTGTACGGGACACTGCTCAGCACCATCGCAGGTGCGGAAAAATTCGGGTGAGTTCCGACCCCTGTGACAGCAACCGTTGTCCCTGGTTTCTAGGAGACACCTCAGCTTCCATAACCACCCTTATCCTTTATTCTTAGGGACTGCAGTTGGATAAGGCTGACTGTTTGCCAACACAGTCCTTGGTCAGCACCTTGACCGAGACTCCATCGTTCCGCGACCGGAGTATATCGGGCCTGACTGAGTGCCACCCGCACTCAGTTTGGTCATGGGCACCGCGCCCTTGCCTTGGATCAGTTGCTGATAGCATGGAACATTGGCGTCGCTCGACCGTGAGCGACTTCCCTAGCGAGTCTTCAGGAGCAGCCGTGCGCCCGTTGCCTACTAGCTTGCCATCCGCCTTGCTCGCCCGGGAGCAAGTCTCTCGGTAGGATAAGGCTTCCAAGTCGTCCTTGACCGAGTCTTGCGGGAGGATAAGGCTTCCAAGTCGTCCTTGACCGAGCCTTGCGGTTGGATAGGAATTCCAGCTCATCCCTTCCTGCATAGCCTGGCAACTCGCCCTATATATAGCTTGGCATCTCACCCTTTCCTTCCAACTAATCGTTTAGCAGTCTTCCCTCGATCCTTTCTCTAGCTGCCATGCCATCGAGGGTCCGCCTGGCAGCCATGTTCGTGTCCGAGCATCAAGGGAATAACAAACCTCCCCCACTTGAGGAAGCCGACGCCCTCGTCGGAATAGAATGGGGGTACTCCTGGATCTTGTCCTCGAACTGCCAGAGTGTTGCCTCCTTTTCCCAACTCGCTTCCAACATTGGCAACCCTTTCCATAGAACCAGGTACTCCGTTCTCCGGTTCTTCTTGCTGTATCCCAACACCCGTCAGTCCAGCACGATGTCAACCTCCCTTTCCAACTCCATGCGCACATTCAATGGAGCACGTCTTGCCCTAACGCGGCCCGCATCCGCATCCTCATGGTAGGGCTTTAGGAAGCTGACATGGAAAGTCGGATGAATCTTCATCCTCTCGGGTAGTGCTAAGCAATAAGCCACTGCTCCAACTCACTTCACCACCTCGAATGGCCCATCATACCGCTGAATGAGGCCCTTGTGCCATCTCTTGCTCGTCACTTTCTTCCAAATTTGGGGCGTCAATTTCAGCATGACCTTGTCAACAACCTGAAATTCTAGCGGTCGACGCCCTTGATCCGCATACTTCTTCATGCGGCGGACAGCTTTGGCAAGGCTGTCCTGTGCTTCCTCGAGCATTTCCTGCTTGTTCCGGGCAAAACGGTAGGCAGCAGGACATGGCCCTTCCTTCTTTTGTAGGGCCTCCTCGGAAGGGGTCAATGGTTGATAGCCCAAAGTGAGCTCAAACGGACTGAACCCCGTGGCTGAGGAACGGTGCAAGTTGTAACAAAACTGCGCCGTGTCCAACAGTTCCAGCCAATTCCGCTGACTGGCAGTGACATAGTGTCGCAGGTATTCTTCCAGTAGCTGGTTCATCCTTTCCGTTTGTCCATCCGTCTGCGGGTGGTTGGCTGTTGAGAACTTTAGCTCCGTCCCCATCATATTGAAGAGATGGGTCCAGAATCTCCTAGTGAACCGTGCGTCTCGATCACTCACAATGTCCATCGGGATTCCAAACAACTTGACCAAATGGCGGTAGAACTCTTCTGCCGCCGTTTACCCAAAGCAATTCTTTGGGGTAGGCCTGAAGATCCCATACTTCGAGAACCTATCTACCACCACCATGACTCCATCAAAACCCTTAACCTCAGGGAAGCCACTGATGAAGTCCATAGAAACCGATACCCAAGGTTTCTCTGGAATAGGCAAAGGCTGCAACAAGCCCGCCTCAATGCGCCATTCCGTCTTGTCTTGTTGACAAACAAGGCACGTCTTGACGTAAAGCTCAACGTCATTCTCCATCTTCGGCCAGAAGTAGGAGCGTGCCAACAGCGCGAGCATCCTTTCCCGTCCAGGATGCCCAGCCCATTGCGCATCATGATGTTCACGCAACAGCTGAGTCCTCAGCCCTCCACTGGGGATGAAAACGCGACCACCCTTCGCGTATAGCAAGCCATCCTCAAGCCAGTACCTCCGCACGATACCATCTTGAACTTGCGCGACCAACTTCTGGTATACCCGATCCTCCTTCGCCTGATCCTTCAGTTTGCCTACGAAGGTGGACTCCAACTGGGTCAGCGCAGCAATCGTCTCTACTGCCTTCCTACTCAAAGCGTCGGCAACTTGGTTGTGGCGCCCCGGCCTATGCTCCCACTCGAAGTTATACTCAACCAGGAACTCTTGCCACCGGGCCTGCCTTGGGGACAACTTCTTCTGCGTCTTAAAGAAAGTGTTTGCGACATTATCCATTTTGATCACAAAAGAAGTGCCAAGTAAGTATACCCGCCATGCCCGTAGGCAATGCACAACAGCCAACATTTCCTTCTCGTGCGCGGAGTAGTGTTGTTCAGCCGGCTTCAACTTCCAGCTCTCGAACGCTACCGGGTGCCCATCCTGCACCAACACTCCGCCTGCAACATGATCCGAGGCATCCGTATGGACTTCGAATGGCCTATCGAAGTCCGGAAGCTTTAGTACAGGTTCGGCCACAATCCGGGACTTGATCTTCTCGAAGGCGTCCGCACACGCCGCATCCCAAGTCCACGGTTTGCCCTTCTGCAGTAGATCGGTGAGCGGGGATACCAGCTTCGAGTATCCCTTGATGAACTTGCGGTAGTAGTTTGCCAACCCGAGGAAACTCCGCAGTTCGCCCACCTTGGTGGGAGCCATCCACTCCCTAATGGCTTGCACCTTTCGGGGATCCATCTTCACCGTGCCCCCGCCAATCACGTGTCCAAGGAAGTTGATTTCCTTGGTGTAGAACTCGCACTTCTCCTTCTTTATGTATAACCGGTGTTCCCTTAGCCGCTGGAACACAAAACATAAATGCCCAAGATGGTCCTCTAGAGACTGGCTATAGATGACAATGTCATCGAGATACACAACCACAAACTTGTCTATAACATCATGAAACACATCATTCATGAGATTGCAAAATGTGGCTAGTGCATTGGTTAAGCCAAACGGCATAACATTAAACTCATATGACCCAAACCGAGTCACCATTGTCGTCTTTGGCGTGTCGCCCTCCGCTATGCGAACTTGCCAATATCCCGATCTCAGGTCCAACTTGGTGAAGAATTCGGCTCCACTGAGCCGATCGAACAAGTCTGCAATCAATGGCATGGGATACTTGTTCTTCACGGTGACCTTGTTCAACCCGCGGTAGTCCACTCACAACCGCAACGTGCCATCTTGCTTCTCCTGGAACAGCACTGGTGCTCCAAAGGGTGCCTTGGAAGGTTGAACTTTCCTTGAATCCAGCAAGTCCTGGAGTTGTTTCCGTAACTCCTCCAGTTCTTTAGGTGACATCCGGTAAGGAGCTTTAGCTGGTGGCCTTGTCCCCAGAATCAACTCGATCTTGTGATCTACCGCCTGCCTTGGCGGTAAGCCCTTGGGCAGCTCCTCGGGCATAACATCACAAAAGTCACCTAGAATTCCTTGCACCACGTCAGGAACGTCCGCGTTCGTGCCCAGTCCGGGCTCCGAATCATGGATCGCTGCAAGGTAAGTTGGCTGGCCCCTCTTCCAGCCTTTGGCTATTTGCATAGCCGAGACCCTTTCGGTCCTAATGTCCTCCGCATGGTTAAGGCCCTTAAACCCCCGAACGAAGCAAGGCTTCTTTGGGTCTGAGATTAGCAAACCACACACATGTGGCATAACCAAAACACAAGCATTCATGAGAAAGTTGTTACCGAGTATTACATCAAAATCATCCATGGGAATGATCATGACGTCAATGGTCCCCGACCAATCACCAATCTGGACCGGCACTCCTTTGGCCATCCCAAGTACCGGCCTACTTTGGGAGTTGACAGCTTTGATGTGGCTGGCTTGCTTTTGGATCCGCAATCCATAGGCTTGCACAACACGATCCGACACGAAGTTGTTCGTTGTGCCAGTGTCCACCATTGCCGCCACTTCCTTGGTGTTCAGGGTCATTGGTATATACATCAGTCCCTGCTCCTGTGCCTTCCTTCCCGAGCGGATGGCACCAAGTATTTGGAGAGGTGCCACTCTAGTTTGCTCATCATCAGAGTTGGAGTAGGTCCTATTCACCAAGGCCGACAGCTTCTCCCTCTTCGGGCAATCTCGAGCACGATGGGGGCCGTTGCAGATGAAGCACCCCGGGTGGGTCTTGGGGTCCTTAAGGGATGAACCCTCCGTCGCCTTCCCCTTCCCTTTGTCTCCCTTGGGCGACTTCCCTTTCTCGGCTTTGCCCGCACCCCTGCTAGGCTTGGCCGCCTTGTCCTTCGACTTCTCAGCCGGTTTCCCCTTCGGTTCGCTCTTTGATACACGGATGTCAATCAACGCATCCACCTTTGCCATTGTGGTCTGGAGGTCTTGGACTCCTTGCCTTCGTAGCTCAAGTTGAGCCCATGATTGAAGACCCCACATAAAGTTGAATAGCTTGTCCAACTCGAACATTTTTGTGACGTCAAGCAATAAGGAACTAAATTCCTTAACATAGTCACGTACCGTACTCGTCTACCTTAGGTTGCACAATGCATCCCGAGCAACCCACGAGGTGTTCGTGGGAAGGAACTGCTCCTTGAGCTCCTTCTTCAGCGTTGGCCAGTCTCTGATGCGTGGCCGCCCGCCGCCCGCCGGTCGCAGTGTCCTGTTCTCGGGTTCGCCACCAGAGCTTTGCATCACCCGCCAAGTACATGACTGCCATCGAGACTTGTTCCCCTTCTGGAACTTTTCCTGCCTCGAAGTAATGCTCGATGTCCCACAAGAAATTTTCGAGTTCCTTGGAACTCCTAGCGCCTGTAAAGGCTTTGGGTTCAGGTATCTTTACCTTAGCCCGAGATCCCTCTGCTTCGGCTACTCCAGCAGCCAGCGCACGTCGGAGGATGCTCACCTCCTCCTTCAACCAGACAACATCTGGAACTAGCACTGCCAGAATATCCGCCACACTTCCGTTTGCTCCAGACATGTTGCCGAGGGACGTTTCCAAAGCTGCTACTCGATCCCTTAGTGCATCCATGCGGGACATCCACAAGTCACCGCTTGCTTGCTATTCCAATCCTCGCACACCGCTTGAACGCAGCTCTGATACCAGCTGTCACAGGGGTCGAATCTCACCCAAATTTTTCCGTTCCTGCGATGGTGCTGAGTAGTGTCCTGTACACTCTCAGCCAACGCAAACACGCACAGCGAAATAGCTTGGCGAGGTTTAGCAATCAAGGATCGGGATCAAGCAATGCAAGGTAAGGGAAATCTCACTTGTATTCACAAACTCGAATTACAAGAACACGCAAAACCCTTACACGACCTTGCATGGTCACACCCAAGTATATGCCTCGTGGCTCCGGCACTTGCACTCCTCACTTGGACGGGTGAACTTCGCTCCAGGAGTTCACGCTTGGCTTTGGGGGAACTGGTCACACTGTTGCCGGGGCTTCCGTAGCTTGACCTTTTGTGATGGAGTGTTTCCTCTTGACTCTCTCCAGTTGCTCCCCTTGACCTTGAGACCCGGGGGCTATTTATCCTTGCAGGTGGCAACCGCTGTCCCTGGTTTCCAGGAGACACCTCAGCTTCCATAACCACCCTTATCCCTTATTCTTAGGGACTGCAGTTGGATAAGGCTGACTGTTTGCCAGCACAGTCCTCGGTCAGCACCTTGACCGAGACTCCATCGTTCCGCGACTGGAGTATATCGGGCCTGACTGAGTGCCACCCACACTCAGTTCGGTCATGGGCACCGCGCCCTTGCCTTGGATCAGTTGCTGATAGCATGGAACATTGGCATCGCTCGACCGTGAGCGACTTCCCTAGCGAGTCTTCGGGAGCAGCCGTGCGCCCGTTGCATGCCAGCTTGCCATCCGCCTTGCTCGCCCGGGAGCAAGTCTCTCGGTAGGATAAGGCTTCCAAGTCGTCCTTGACCGAGTCTTGCAGGAGGATAAGGCTTCCAAGTCATCCTTGACCGAGCCTTGCGGTTGGATAGGAATTCCAGCTCATCCCTTCCCGCATAGCCTGGCAACTCGCCCTATGTATAGCTTGGCATCTCGCCCTTTCGTTCCAACTGATCGTTTAGCAATCTTCCCTCGATCCTTTCTCTAGCTGCCATGCCATCGAGGGTCCGCCTGGCAGCCATGTTCGTGTTCAAGCATCAAGGGGTTAACACTAGAGCACAAGCTGTGCCTGGTTCCACCACTAGCGATGGCTTGGTCGACCACAGAGACAACCCTCAGTTGACCCCGGGCTGTGCCTCACACTACCACTGGCAATGCATTGCATGACCATCTTCCTACTTGCCCACTCATGGACCTGCAATTTATCCCAACACCTTGCAAGTGTTAGCCCGTGCATTGTTGTGTGCTTGCTATGCGCTACCATTGCCCCAAGGTATGGCTTGTGGTACACATTCTCCAGGGTTAGAGCTCAAGGGTCTAACAAACCTCCCCCACCCGAGGGATTCAACGCCCTCATTGAATGAGAGTCTCTATACCGCTAAATGAGGTCTTCATACTGCCAAAGTGTGACATCCTTCTCCCAAGTTGCCTCTGACTCGGGTTGGTCCTTTCACTTGACCAAGTACTCTGTGTTCCTATTCATCTTGCTATAGCCCAGCACACAGTGATCAAGTAGGCCTTCCACTTCTTTGTCGAGTTACTTCCTCATGGTGAGAGGGGCGCGCTTCACCTTGTTGTGCTCTAGATGCTCCTCGTCCCAATAGTAAGGCTTGAGGAAATTGACATGGAATGTCGGGTGCACCTTCATCCTCTCTAGTAGTGCAAGTCGATAGGCGACTGCCCCAACCCTCTTGATCACTTCAAATGGCCCGTTGTACTGCTGGAACAAGCCCTTGTGCCAGCGCTTCCTAGTGATCTTCTTCCATATCTGTGGGGTGAGCTTCAACATCACTAAGTCCCCCACTTGGAACTCCAGTGGTCTCCGGTTCTTGTCCGCATACTTCTTCATCCGCCTAGCAACTTTAGCGAGGCTATCTCTCGTTTCTTCAATCATCTCCTGCTTGTCATGTGTGAATCTATATGCAGCTAGGCAAGGCCCTTCTTTGCGCTGTAACCCCACTTCTTCTGGCGTTAGCAGTTGGTAGCCCATTGCCAACTCAAATGGGCTATGACCTATAGCATAGGAGTAGTTCAAGTTGTAAGATAACTGAGTAAAGTCAAGCAAGTCTAACCAATTCCGTTGACAGGTTGAGACATAATGCCTCAAGTACTCCTCCAGCAGCGCATTCACACATTCTATCTAGCCATCTGTCTGTGGATGATTGGCTATCGAGAACTTCAGTTCGGATCCCAGCAATCCGAACAAACATGTCCAGAAGTTGCCTATGAACTGAGCATCTCGATTACTCACTATCTCTATCGGGACTCCAAAGAGTTTCACCATGGAGCAATAGGATGCCTCAGTAGTAGCTTTCACAGTGCAATTCTTGGTCACGGGGGAGAAAATCGCATACTTGGAGAATCGGTCCACGACCACCACCACCGTCGTACAACCCTTTACTTCTAGAAACCCAAACACAAAGTCCATGGAAACTGATACCCAAGGCTTCTCTGGCACTGCCAAGGGTTGTAGGAGACCAGCCTCTGCTCGCCTCTCCACCTTGTCTTGTTGGCACACAAGACAAGTCTTGATGTATAATTCAATGTCATCGGCCATCTTTGGCCAAACATAAATAGAGCTAGCATCCGCTCACGGCCCGGATGTCCAGCCCAAGGACTATCATGACTCTCCTTCATTAGCTGGTAGCACAATCCCCCTCTGATAGGGACAAGCAAATGGCCACCTTTGCCATAAAGCAGCCCATCTTCCAGCCAATACTGCCTCACGGTCCCATTTTTGACTTGCTCCACTAGGAGTTGATAGGTCTTGTCCCCTAGTGTAGTGATCTTGACATCTTGGAGGAAGTTGGAGGTGACTCGAGTCAATGCCGCCAGCTGGTCCAAAGTCTTCCGACTGAGTGCATCTGTCACTAGGTTGTGCCTTCCTGGTTGATGTTCCCACTCAAAGTCATACTCCACTAGGAACTCTTGCCACTGCGCTTGCCTTGGTGACAACTTCAGTTGTGACTTAAGAAGGTATTGCGGTGTTATCTGTCTTCACCACGAATGTGGCCCCCAACAAGTACACTCGCCACACCCTCAAGCAATGTATGACAACCAGAATCTCTTTCTTGTCTGCTGAATATCACTGTTCAAAGAGTTTCAGCTTCCAACTCTCAAATGCCATGGGATGTCCGTCTTGTACGAGAACTCCTCCAACAGCATGATCTGAGGTGTCCGTGTGTATCTCAAATGGCTTCTCAAAGTCCAGGAGCTTGAGCACAGGCTCTAACATGATAGCGGTCTTCAATTTGGAGAGCGCCACATCACAATCCTCGTCCCAAGTCCATTTCTGATCTTTCCGCAACAGATCAGTCAGGGGACTCACCCTCTTCGAGTACCCTTTGATAAACTTGTGGTAGTAGTTGGCTAGTCCCAAGAAACCCCACAACTCAGACACCGACTTTGGTGGAGGCCAATCCCGGGTCGCATGCACCTTCTTGGGGTCCATCCACACCTGTCCCTGGCCAATCACATGGCCCAGAAATCAGATCTCCTGCATGCCAAATTTGCACTTCACCCTCTTAACGTATAGGGAGTGTTGCCTAAGCGGTTCAAAAATAGCCTGCAAGTGCTGCACATGTTGTGCCAAGTCCCTACTATACATGACAATGTCGTCCAAATAGACTACCACAAAATGGTCTAGCATGTCATGAAACACATCATTCATTAAGTTGCAAAATGTTGCAAGGGCATTGGTTAAACCAAAGGGCATTACCAGGAATTCAAATGATCCATAATGAGTTACCATCGTAGTCTTGGGCTCGTCTCCTTCGGTGATGCGGACTTGCTAATACCCTGAATGCAAGTCAAGCTTGGAGAAGACCATAGCTTCACTTCGGCGGTCAAATAGGTCTGCCATCAAGGGCACCGGGTACTTGTTCTTTACCATGACCTTGTTCAATCCACGGTAGTCAACACATAATTGGAGAGAGCCATCCCACTTCTCCTGGAACAACCCTGGGGCTCCATAAGGGGCTTTGGATGGTTGGATCTTTCTAGCATCCAGCAACTCGGTCAACTACTTCCGTAGCTCTACTAGCTCCGTAGGGGACATTTGGTACGGGGCTTTTGCTAGGGGAACTATGCCTGGCAATAGCTCTATCTTGTGATCTATCACTTGACATAGAGGTAGCCCTCTTGGCAACTCTTCAGGCATCACATCCTGGAATTGCTCAAGCACTTCCACTATCTCATGTGGAATCTTAGGGTCTGCCTCCTTCTCCTGTGCTTCCACTTCCCTAGTAGCTGCAAGGTAAGTGGGATACCCCTTCTTCATTCCACGTGCTAACTGCATTGTATATACCTTTTCCGTGGCTACTTCCTCAGAGTGTGCAAGGCCTTTATATCCTTGCATGAAGTAGGGTCGTCGTGGATCTCCAATTACAATGCCTCCCACATGAGGCATGATGGTGATTGATGCATCTGCAAAGAAGCTATTTCCAAGGATGAGATTGTAATCATCCAAAGGAACCACCATCAAATTGACTGTACCCTCCCATGCATCTATTTTGATGGGCACATCTCTTGCCAACCCGCCCATCGGTTGGCTACTTGGAGTTCACTGCCTTCAATCGGTTGTGAGAGCACTCTACTCGCAACTCCAAGTGGCGTACCATTCGATCGGATACGAATGTGTTGGTGGCACCAGTATCCACCAAGGCTGACATTTGCCTACCATTCAAGGTCACATCCATGAATAGCAAACCATGGTGTACCTTCGGGCGCTCACTCACATAGTACCAAGGGCCTGCAGTGGGGCAACACATTGCATGGGGTCATCGTTGGAGTCATCCGATCGCAAGGCAATAACTTTCCCCTCCCTCTTTGGGCACTCCTTTGCCTTGTGGGGTCCGTTGTAGATGAAGCAGCCTGGGTGCGTATGAGGGTCCTTCTTCCCATTGGTGCCCTCGATCACTTTCACCTTCCCTTTGTCTGGTCGAGTCAGCTGCTTCTCCTTGCCCTTCTCTAACTTTCCTTTCATGTAGGACTTGGACTTCTTGTCCTTGTCCTTATGCTGGGCCTTCTTGCTCCCCTCCTCGGCATGAACAATGCGTAAGTCCAGCAGTGCATCTACCGCAGCTAAGGCAGAAGGAAGGTCTTTCACACCCTGCCTCCTTAGCTCAAGTTGAGCCCAAGGTTGCAATCCCTTTAGGAACGTGTACAGCTTGTCCATCTTTGACATATCCATCACGTCCAGCATCAGTGCGCTAAACTCGTTCACATAGTCTCACACCGGTCCACTGTGCCTCAGCTTGCCCAATGCATCCCGAGCAAGCCATGCTGTGTTGCTTGGCAGGAACTGCTCTTTCAGCTCCTTCTTTAGTGCCTCCCAGGTCTCAATCCGGGGTCTGCCAGCACTGATATCATCTTGGACCCGTGTCCTCCACCATAGCTTCGCATCCTTGGCGAGATACATGGTTGTGATCATCACCTTCTCGGCATTTGGGATCTTCACAACAGCCAAGTAGTTCTCCATATCCCATATGAAGTTCTCTAGATCCTTGGAACTCCTAGTCCCTCCAAACGCCTTCGGCTCCGGGACCTTCATCTTCCTAAGAGGCTCAGTCATTGGCCCCACCTGGGACATAAGTTGCCACTTGATCAAGACCACATCATCCTTCAGGGTCACTACATCAAGCCTGATCTCTTTCAGCAGATCAGTTACGGTTCCACAAAGATCATCGCCTTTGCCGACATTATCCACCAGAGCAGCAACACATGGTTCCAGTGTAGTGGCCAGTTCTGCTCATTCATTGAGCTCTGCAATGCGGCCTTCTAGCGCTGCCAATTGCTCCCACAATGCTTCCATTGCTCTGGTCCACACAGTTGCTGATCGTAAGGTACACGTGGTCTTTGACGAAGGGTCTTCTCAACCCAAACGCAGCTCTGATACCACTGTCACGGGACCAATGCAGGACATAAAGGTTTTCCCTGCCTTGCTGGCGCTGACACTCTGCTTGCTGACCAGCCACATACCACACGTACTGTTGAGGTCATTCAATCACAGAACCGGAAAAACAACATAGAGGGACACAAGAACACATTTGGGAAAAACATAACTTGTATTCACATATATCACAAGTACACAAAAACCCAATCTAGATCAGAACACTTACATGCAGTCATACGAGTATATGCCTCACAATCTCTCGCTGCTTGCACTCCCTAACCCATCCCGTGCCCCCTCTCAAGAACACCAGACTGCTTGCTCTGACATGACTTTCACTCTCTCGAAGTCTCTGGCTCTTTATGTCTCTCCTATGAGAATTCTAGGTTTTCTCTAAGAATGAGACTGAGCCCATTTTATATAGAGGAGCCTAACAAACTAGATATGGCAACCGATAGATCTGAATCCCTTCATTCTCTCCATTAGATCTCAATCTATTCAATCTCAGCCATGGATTTGCAATCTCCAAGATTGTTTCCATAACAGATTGATTTGCCATATCCCGAGAGAATCTTTCCCCGATTGTCTACTTGACCAGGTACGGATGACTTGGCACTAACTCAGCATCGTTGATCCAATCCACTCTCCTCTAGGGCCCACATCCATGATCGCCTCCCATGATCAAAGCCATTCGATCGGGATTGCA
The DNA here is from genome assembly GCA_900174645.1 of Sonneratia alba. Lineage (NCBI taxonomy): Eukaryota > Viridiplantae > Streptophyta > Magnoliopsida > Myrtales > Lythraceae > Sonneratia > Sonneratia alba. The sequence goes on along the minus strand of FWPY01000050.1, from coordinate 3,425,517 downwards.
GCATCCAACAGTGCTCAAGCATGGTCAAGGACTTATCCGATCTCCGCAAGTAGTCAACTCACCAGCTGCTAAGTATTGAGCATTCCCTTAGCGTCTACCATGCCTATCGGGTAGTGCGCACTCCTTGAGTGCCTTTGCTCAGTCACATCTTGTTCACCGAGCATCCTTGAGCATCGTGTCATGCCTTGCAAGTGGACATCATCACCACCCTTATGCGCATTTGCCTACTTGTGAAATGTGACACTTCATGGCCACTCTTTGATCCCTAAGCTCCTTTGCTGAGCCTTGATCGGTCATCCACTCCAATAGTGCCTCTGTGCATGCCTGCGTGACCATCTCCCTACTTGCCAGCTCATGGACCTGCAATTTATCCCAACACCTTGCAAGTGTTAGCCCGCACATTGTCGTGTGCTTCCTATGTGCTACCACTGCCCCAAGGTATGGCTTGTGGTATGCATTCTCCGAGGTTAGAGCTCAAGGGTCTAACACCTTGCTTGAGCACAGGCTGTGCTTGGCTCCAAAATGGGCAATGGCTTGGTCGATCATGGAGACAGACCTTGGTCAACCACTGCATATGCCTCGCTCTACCACAAGTGAAGCCTTGCTTGAGGACAGGCTATGCCTGTCCCAACCACGGGCGATGGCTTGGTCACCACGGAGATAGCCCTCGGTCGACCACAGGCTGTGCCTCTCTCTATGACAAGCAATGTCATGCTCGACCACGGGCTGTGCCTTGCCCTACCACGGGCTGTACCTTGCTCTACCATAGGCGATGGCTTGGTTGACCTTAGAGACAGCCCTCGGTCGACCACAGGTTGTGCACACGGTGGCTGACGAGCGATGCCTTGCTCGACCACGGGTTGTGCCTCGTTCTACCATGGACAGCCCTCGGTTGACCATGGAGACAGCCCTCGGTTGACCATGGAGACAGCCCTCGGTCGACCACAGGTTGGGCCTCGCCCCACCGCAGGCGATGCCTTGCTCGACCACAGGCAGTGACTCACTCTACCATGGGTGATAGCTTGGTCGACCATGGAGACTAGCCTCGGTTGACCATAGGCTGGCCCTCACTCTACCACGGGCAATGCCATGCTTGGCCATGGGCTGTGCGCTCAGTCACTGATGGGCAGTAAGTACCGATCTTGTCCATTGGTGATGCCTGTCTTGACTACTGGCTGTGCCTAGTTCTATGACGAGCGATGCCTGTCTCAACTTCTGGCTGTGCCTAGCTCTATGACGAGTGATGCCTTGCTTAATCATGGGTTGTGCCTTGCTCTACCATGGGCGTTGCCTTACTCAACCATGAAGACAACCCTCGGTCGAACACGGGCTGTTCCTCACTCTACCACGGGCGATGCCTCACTTGATCATGAGAAGCACCTAGCTCTTCCATAGGCAATGCATCACTCGACCATGGGCTATGCCTCACTCTACCACAGGTGATGCCTCTTGACCACGAAACTACCGTTGGTCGACCACTGGTTGCGCCTCACTCTACCACAGGCGATGCCTTGCTCGACCACAGGCTGTGCCTTTCTCTACCACGGGTGACAACTTGGCTGACCACGGTGACAACCCTTGGTCGACCACCATTTCTGCCTCACCCTAACACAGGCGATGCCTTGCTTGACCAAGTGCTGTGCCTGGTTGTACCATGGGCAATGCCTTGGTCGACCATGGAGACAGCCCTCGGTTGACCATGTGCAGTGCCTGGCTCTACTGCAGGTGATGCCTTGCTTGACCACGAGCTGTGCCTGGCTCTACCACGGGGGATGGCTTGGTCGACCAGGGAGACATTCCTTTGTTCACTCTGGGCTGTGCCTCACTCTACCACTGGCAATGGGTTTGTTGACCACAGAGACTGCCCTCAGTCGACCACTGGCCACGCCTCACTCTACCACGGATGATGCGTTGCTTGACCACGGGCCGTGCCTGGCTCTACCAGTAGCAATGGCTTGCTCAACCATGTGCTGTGCACTCAGCTGCTGACAGGCAATGCCTCGCTCCACCACAGGTGATGCCTCACTCAACCACAGGCTAGGCCTTGCTCTACCATGGGCTATAGCTTGGTCTGCCAGGGGATGTGCCTTGCTTGACCACAAGCATTGCCCATGGTAGAACAGGCCACAGCCTATGGTGGAGCAAGGCATTGCCCAAGGTAGAACGAAGCACTGCCAGTGAGCGGCTGAGTGCACGGCCTGTGGTCGACCAACCCATAGCCCGTGGTAGAGCAAGGCACAGGCCATGGTTGAAAAGGCATCACCCATGGTAGAGGGAGGTGCAATCGGTGGTTGAGAAGGCATCGCCCATTGTAGAGCCAGTGCAGCCTGTGGTCAAGAAGGCATCGCCCATGGTCAAGCAAGGCATTGCCTGTGGTAGAGCAAGGCACAGCCTGTGGTGGATTAAGGCATTGCCAATGGCAGAGAAAGGCACAGCCAATGAGCAACCAAGCACACAGCCTGCGGTTGACTGAGGGCTGTCTCCATGGTCAACCAAGCCATTGCCCATGGTTGGGCAATGCACAGCCCATGGTTAACCAAGGCATCACCCATGGTAGATCAAGCCACAGCCCATGGTTGAACATCACATTACCCTAGGTAGAGCAAGGCACAGCCTGTGGTCGATCAAGGCATCGCCTGAGGTAGAGCCAGGCACTGCCCATGAGAGACCGAGTGTACAGTCCATGCTCGACCTAGCCATCACCCGTGGAACTACAAGGCACGGCCCGTGGTCAACCAAGGGCTGTCTCTGTGGTCGACCAAGTCATTGCTTGTGCCAGAGCAAGGCATTGCCGGTGGTCAACCAAGGGCTATCTCTGTGGTTGGCCTAGCCATCGCCCTTGGTAGAGCAAGGCACAGCCCATGGTTGATAAAGGCATCGCCTGGGGTAGACCCAGGCACTGCCCATGAGCAACCGAGCGCACAGTCCATTGCCAACCAAGGGCTGTCTCAGTGGTCACCCAAGCCATCACCCATGGTAGAGCAAGGCACAGCCCACAGTAGAGCAACACATCGCCCATGGTAGAGTGAGGCACAGCACGTGGTCGAACAAGTGATTGCATGTGGTAGAGCAAGGCATCTCCCGTGGTAGAGCCAGGCACAGCCCGTGGTTGAGCAAGGCATCGCCCATGGTAGAGCACACCTCTGCCCATGAGCAATCGAGCGCACAGCTCATGGCTGACCGAGGGCTGTCTCCTTGGTCGTCCAAGCCCTCACCTGTGGTAGAGCAAGGCACAACCCGTGGTCATCCAATCCATTGCCAGTCATAGAGCAAGGTACAATCTGTGGTTGAGCGAGGCAATGCCCATGGTAGAGGATGCCACAGGCCGTGGTCAAGCAAGCCATCACCCGTAGTAGAGCAAGGCACAACCTTTGGTCAACCAAGCCATTGCCTGTGGTCGAGCAAGGCACAGCCCATGGTCAAGCAGCACATTGCCCCTCATAAAGCGAGGAACAGCCCATGGTTGATGATGGCATTGCACTTGGTAGAGCAAGGCACGACCCATGAGCGACTGAGTGCACAGCTCCTGGTCAACTGAGGGTTGTGTCCATGGTCGACCAAGCCATCGCCTGTGGTAGAGGGAGGCACAGCCTGTGGTCCAGCAAGGTGTCGCCCATGGTAGAACAAGGCACAGCCAGTGGTCAAGCTCGCCCAAGGCAGAGTGAGGCACTGCCTGTGAGCGACCGAGAGCACAGCTCGTGGTTGACCAAGCCATAGCCCATGGTAGAGCAAGGCACAGCCCACGGTGGAGCATGGCATTGCTCATGGCAGAGCATGGCATTGCCTATGAGTGACCGAGCACACAACCTGTGGTTGACTGAGGGCTTTCTCTGTGGTCAACCAAACCATCGCCCATGGTAGAGCAAGGCACAGCCCATGGTCGAGAAGGCATCACTAGTGGTAGAGCGAGGCATAGGCTGTGGTAAAGAAGGCATTGCTCATGGTAGAGCCAAGTATTGCCCATGGTTGAGAAGGCATCACACATAATCAAGCAAGCCGTCACCTGTGGTTCAGCTAGGCACTGCCCGTGAGCAACTGAGCACACAGCCCATGGTTGACTGAGCACTATATCCATGGTTGACCAAGCCATCACCCATGGTTGGGCAAGGCACAGCCTGTGGTCGAGCAAGGCATTGCGCGTGGTAGATTGAGGCACAGCCTGTGGTTGAACATCCCATAGCCCTTGGTAGAGCAAGGCACAGCCCATGGTTGAGCAAGGCATTGCCTGAGTTAGAGCCAGGCACCACTTGTGCTCGACTGAGTGAACAGCCTGTACTCGACCGAGCCATCACCCGTGGAAGAGCAAGGCACAGCCCAAGGTCAAGTGAGGGCTGTCTCCATTGTCAACCAAGCCATCATCCGTGGCAGAGCAAGGCATTGCCCGTGGTCAACCATGGGATGTCTCTGTGGTCAACAAGCCATCGCCCTTGGTAGAGCAAGGCACTGCTCGTGAGCAACTGAGTGCACACCTGTGGTTGACTGAGGGCTGCCTCCATGATTGACCAAGCCAATGCCTACGCAATAGCATGGCACATCCCGTGGTCGAGCAAGGCGTCACTCGTGGTAGAGGGAGGCACACCCCAAGGTCAAACATGCCATTTCCCATGGTGGACCCACACACAGCCCATGGTGGAGCCAGGCACAGCCCGTGGTCGAGCAAGGCATCACCTGCGGTAGAGTGAGGCACTGCCCGTGGTTGAACAAGACATCGCCCGTGGTAGAGCTAGGCACAGCCCATGGTCAAGTAAGGCATCGTCCATGGTAGAGCAAGGCATAGCCCATGGTTGAGCAAGGCATTGCCTGAGTTAGAGCCAGGCACCACTTGTGAGAGACCAAGTGTACTGCCAGTGCTTGACTGAGCCATCACCCGTGGAAGTGTTGGGAATCGATAACGCAGCGGAAATGTAAATTTCAAAAATTTATTCCCAAACCAAATGATCCCTTTGAAGTAATTCAGAATTCTAACTAGAACAGGTTTAGAATATATACCTAACAAAAACCGTGTTCAGTCTTTGTGTTTAAATTCGGATGTTGATGTCGTGTCTGAACGAACTCGGATCCACCAATCACGAACCTTTTGGAGTCGATCCTTTGAATAGGTGCGCGCACGTGCACACCCTCCACAATATCCACACTAGGTTTCCTCATAGAGATTGAGAACGATTCTCACAAACGGTCACCACACGAATGCGTATTTTTCCTTTTCTTTCTCTCGGCAGTCACAAGAGGGTTGATTGATTTTTCTCTCACACTCCACTCGTCAACCTCTTCGTCGATCTCATATCAGCCGAAGGGAGTTGGTTATCAAATCACATAAATCTTCAAAATCTTCCGTGATTTCAAAAAATCTTTCAGATATTACCGAGAGAATATTTATCGATAAGATTTCTAAAAATCTAATCGAATATTTAATCGCATAATATTCTTATTCAATAAGACATGTGACCATTATGGGCTCAATTCGTGCTAGCGAAATTCTAAAACCCAATTCAAAATTTAACATATTTAAATTTCGTTACGAGAAATTACCTATATTGTGTGTGACCCATTGGGCTCCACACCAAGTCGGCAGTGGACTTAATCTCATTAAACCCTTTAATAAGATTAGCCAATTAACCCTTAATCATTTAGACCCACAAGTCAAGATTGACGTCTAGCAACGTATCATGACTACCCGAATGGTGGGGATCAATCAAAAGATCGAACACCCTTTGGTGATTAGTTCCCATGTAATTACATCCATCGGTTATACAATGTCTCAAATAGGTTAGGATATAGATGTAATGTCAAATCCCAATATCTATTCATATGCATTACTATTCTCAAGTATTAGACTCAATCATGAAAAATACTGGAAACTTCTTTCCGATTTTTCATCCTACTCTGGCCAGAGATTTCCCAAGTCAATACTAAGTAGAACGCATAAGACATTCTCCCCTCTCATGAAGAGTAACCGATTCCTTGTTGATTACTCACCACCTCCATAAGAGTCTCTTTGGGTCCAGAATACCCTACACGTGTCTGTAAAAGTCACGTTAAGGGATAAGCCAAAACCTCAATTTAACAGTTACAAGGTGCTATGGTAATCTCAGGTCTGAGGACTATTTACACCTACTATCACCAGAGGAATTACCTATTGACATTTACACGAGTATCCATTAGGTTTTCCTCAAGCGAGTCAGTTCAGTGAACTTGTTCTACAATAAGCACCTACACTCTTATATTAGTGACTCTTCACAAGTAATAGTGAGATCAGTTACCCTCTACCATAGAGCATATAACGAGTGTACTAGTTTTACCGGATCACCGATCCCCGACTCAGTGATCCTACAACTAGGAACAATTTTAGACTAGGACTTTCGAGATCTTAGGTCTCACTGGCATGATCTCATCATGACCCTAAAATCATTATCCTAATTTATGGGTTTCATCAAAATATGCAGCACATGATGAATAAAATGCCTCAATTATATTTTATGAATGTAAAATAACTCCAATTACATCATATGCGATTGGACTTAGGGCATTAATACTAACAATCTCCCACTTGCACTAAAGCCAATCACCACGGTATCTAATACCCATACTCTCTAAGTGGCGGTCAAATTGTTGCTGCGACAATGGTTTAGTGAAAGGATCTGCAACGTTGTTCTTTGTGTCGACTCGCTCAACATTGATATCACCTCTTCCAACGATTTCTCGAACTAGGTGATATCGTCTTAGGATGTGCTTTGACTTATGGTGGGATCTTGGTTCTTTTGCCTGTGCAACTGCTCCAGTATTATCGCAATATAGAGGCACCGGGTTGGCTATTTGTGGAACAACTCCCAGTTCAATGATAAACTTCTTTATCCACACTCCTTCCTTTGCGGCTTCACTTGCAGCAATGTATTCTGCTTCAGTCACTGAATCAGCTACAGTGGGCTGTTTAGAACTCTTCCAACTTACGGCCCCACCGTTCAAGGTAAACACGTACCCTGATACAGATTTATTGTTGTCCGGATCTGTTTGAAAACTGGAGTATGTATATCCCTCTAGTTACAAATCTAATCCACCACACACTAGAAAAACATCTCTAGTCCTTCTTAAGTACTTGAGAATGTTCTTTACTGCTTTCCAATGTTCTTCTCTTGGATCGGCCTGAAATCTGCTTGTAACTCCTAAAGCATAAGCCACATTAGGTCGGGTACAGAGCATGGCATACATGATGGACCCTACTACAGAAGCATAAGGAATCCCATTCATTCTTTGTCTCTCCTCAGATGTTCTTGGTGACATCTTCTTGGAAAGAGAAATGCCATGACTCATAGGCAAGTATCCACACTTACTGCCTTGCATGTTAAACCTCTTTAATACAGTATCAATGTATCTAGATTGGGATAAACCAAGCAACCTATTAGATCTATCTCTATAGATCTTTATTCCCAATATATAGGATGCTTCTCCCAAATCCTTCATGGAGAAGTTCTTAGAGAGCCAAACTTTGACTGACTGTAACATTGGCACGTCATTCCCGAGAAAAATGATAGCACTCCCACTGACCTTTTTGTAAACACAAGGTTCATCCTCATTTTTTATGAAGTCAAACCTTTTGACTGTCTCATCAAAGTGGATGTTCCAGCTCCTCGAAGCTTGCTTTAACCCGTAAATGGATTTTTGCAGCTTGCATACTTTGTTTGGTGCAATAGAAGAGACAAATCCCTCCGGCTGTGTCATATAGACGTCTTCCTCAAGGTTTCCATTAAGGAAAGCGGTCTTGACGTCCATTTGCCATATCTCATAGTCATAGTATGCCGCTATAGCAAGCAAAATCCTGATGGACTTGAGCATCGCTACTGGTGAAAAGGTCTCATCATAATCAATACCATGTTTTTGTTTGAAACCTTTTGCAACCAATCTGGCTTTATATGTTTCAACATTGCCATCTGCTCCAATCTTTCTTTTAAAGACCCATTTGCACCCAATGGGAGTTATTCCCTCCGGTGCATCCATCAAAGTCCATACTTTGTTGGAGTACATAGATTCCATCTCAGATTTCATGGCAATTTGCCATTTTTCATTGTCAACACCTTTGACAGCTTCCTCATAATTCTGTGGATCATCAACATCCATAACACTTGAATCTTGATCATTCTCAATGGCCAGATTTAGTTTTTGAGGTGCTTTACGCACTCTCATAGTTCTCCGAGGAGATAGAGGTGGTATTGGTGAGTTAACTGACTTTATATTAACCTGTTCCATCGATTGATGCAAGGTTGGTTGTGGGTTAAGAACTTCATTAAGTTCTACATTTCTTCCACTCCCACTATCCTGGATAAACTCTTTCTCCAAGAAAGTAGCATGCCTACTAACAAATACCTTTTGTTCAGTGCTAGAGTTAAAGTAGTACCCCAAACTTTCTTTAGGGTATCCCATAAATCTACATTTTTCTGATCTTGCACCAAGTTTGTCTGGATCTTGTATTTTCACATAAGCCAGGCAACCCCAAATCTTTAAATGCTTAAGACTCGGTTTCTTACCCTTCCATATCTCATATGGAGTGCTAGATACAGACTTAGTGGGAACTTTATTTAAAAGGTAGATGGCGGTTTCAAGAGAATGTCCCCAAAATGATATGGGGAGATCAGTGAAGCACAACATGGATCGCATCATATCTAATAGAGTGCGATTTCTCCTCTCAACTATCCCATTGTGTTGAGGTGTTCCAGGAGGAGTCCATTCAGAAACTATTCCGTTCCTTTTGAGATAATCTAGAAACTCCTTAGTTAGGTATTCGCCACCTTGATCTGATCGAATGGCCTTAATACACTTTCCAGTTTGTTTCTCAACTTCAGCTTGATATTCCTTGAATCTATCAAAGGCCTCGGATTTGTATTTCATTAAATACACATATCCAAACCTAGACATATCATCTGTGAATGTTATAAAGTAAGAATATCCTCCTCTAGCTTGAGTTGTCATTGGTCCACAAACATTAGTATGGACCAACTCTAACAACTCTGACGCCCTTTCTCCATGTCCAGTAAATGGAGCCTTAGTCATTTTTCCTTTGAGACAGGATTCACAAGTTGGTAGTGATTCATAATCGTATGAGTCAAAATACCCATTCTTATACAACTTATTAATCCTATTCTCATTAACGTGACCAAGTCTTAAATGCCAGAGATAAGTGAAGTTCAAATCATCCCTTTTCCTTTTCTTAACTTGTTCAACATGAAGTATATTGTCATTAACTTCTAAAACTATTAAGCCATTAACAACCTTTCCAATTCCGTATAATTCTCCTGAATGAGATATAGAGCAGCCATTGCCCCTTAAATTTATTTCATAACCTTGTTCAAGCAACAAAGGAACAGAAATAATATTTCTAATTAAAACTGGAACATAATAACAATTATTAAGCTCAATAGTTTTGCCCGAAGGCAAATGTAAACAAAAGGTTCCTACTGCTAAAGCTGCAACTCTTGCACCATTTCCGACTCGCAAGTCGTACTCCCCTTTGTTCAGCTTTCTACTTCTTCTCAATCCCTGCAACATATTGCAAATATGAGAACCACATCCAGTATCCAATACCCATGAAGTAGAATTAATTAATGACATATTAACCTCAATGACAAATGCACCTGAAGAATTGGCTTCAGAAGCCTTCTTTTGCTTCACTTCTGCAAGATATAACTTGCAGTTCCTTTTCCAATGACCATCCTTCCCACAATGGAAGCAGGTGCCCTTCTCAGAAACTCTCTCTTTTCCTTTCTTCTTGATATTTCCTTTAGGTTTCACAGCATTGTAAGAAGATTTTCCCTTTTTAGGGGTCTTCTTCACCTTCTTATTAGAGGTGCCTCCCACTAACAAGACTTGACCCTTATCCTTCACAAGGTGGGTCTCTGCAGTCTTCAGCATATTAAGGAGCTCAGGTAATGATATATCCAGCTTGTTCATGTGGAAGTTTACTATGAACTGTGAATAAGCATTTGGCAGAGATTGGAGAACTAAGTCTTGACTCAATTCTCCATCCATAGTGATGCCTAGATTCCCCAACTGCTCAATCAAATTGATTAGTTTTAGGACGTGTGCCTCTATAGAAGTGCCTTCTACCATCCTAGCTTGGAAGAGTTGCTTAGATATCTCATAACTAGCAGTTCTACTCTCTTCACCATACAACTCCTTGAGATGTAGAAGAATAGACTTAGCATCCATGGCTTGGTCAATGACTGGCTGTGTGTCGCTCTACCACAGGCGTTGCCTCACTCAACCACGGGCTGGGCCTTGCCCTACCATGGACAATGGCTTGGTTGACCATGGGATGTAACTTGCTCAACCATTGCCGATGCCTTGCTCGACCATGGGCGATGGCCTAGTCAACAACAGAGACAGCCCTCGGTTGACCACAGGCAGTGCCTCGCTCTACCACAGGTGATGCCTTGCTTGACCACGGGTAGTGCCATGCTCTACCAAGGGTGATGGCTTGGTCAACCACAGGCAGTGTCACACTCTACCACTGGCGATGGCTTGGTGGACCATGGAGACAACCCTCAGTCGACCATGGGCAGTGCCTCACTCTAGCATGAGGGATGCCATGCTTGACCACGGGCTGTGCCTTGCTCTTCCATGGGTCATGGATGGGTCGACCAGGGAGACAGCCCTCAGTTGGCCACTGGCTGTGACTCACTCCACCACGGGCAATGCCTTGCTCAATGACAGGCTGTGCCTCGTTCTACCATGGGTGATGGCTTGGTTGATCACGGAGACAGCCCTTGGTCAACCACGGGCGATGCCTTGCTAGACCACAGGCAATGTGTGGCTCTACCATGGGTGATGGCTTGGTTGGCAACAGGCAGCGCCTCGCACTACCATGGGTGATTCTATGGTCGTCCACAGGTTATGCTTCACTCTTCCATGGGTGATGGCTTGGTCAACAACGGGCTGTGTGTCGCTCTTCCATGGGTGACGCCTCACTCAACCATGGGCTGGGTCTTGCTCTACCACAGGCAATGGCTTGGTTGACCACGGGATGTGCCTTGCTCTACCATTGCCGATGCCTTGCTTGACCATGGCCTTTGCCTTGCCCTACCATGGGCGATGCCTTGGTCGAGAACAGATGGTGCCTCGCTCGTCCATGGGCTGTGCCTAGCTCTACCATGGGTGATGGCTTGGTCAAGCATGGAGACAACCCTCAGTCAACCACAGGCTATGCTGTGCTCTATGATGGGCGATGGCTTGGTCGACCAGGGAGACAGCTCTAGGTCGACCATGGGCAGTGCCTTGATCTTCCATGGGCAATGCCTTGCGCGACCACAGGTGATGCCTTGATCGACCATTGGTTGTGCACTCGGCTGCTCATGGGCAGTGCCTTGCTCAACCATGGGCTGAGCCTTGCTCTACCACATGTGATGGCTTGGTCGAGCATGGCGACGGCCTTCAGTTGACCATGGGCTGTGCCTCCCTCTACCACAGGCAATGCCTTGCTCGACCACGGGTGATGCCTTGCATGACCACAGGTGGTGCCTTTCTCTACCATGGGTGATGCGTTGGAGGACAGTGGAGACAGCCACTGGTCAACCACATGCTGTGCACTCAGTCACTAATGGGCAGTGCCTCACTCCGCCACGGGAGATGCCTTATTCAACGATGGGCTGTGTCTCGCTCTATGATGGGCAATGACTTGGCCAACTGTGGAGACAGCCCTCAGTCAACCACAAGCCGTGCCTCACTCCACCACGGCTGATGCCTCACTCGATGATGGGCTGTGCCATGGTCTACCACGGGTGATGGCTTGGTTGACCATGGAGACAGCCCTTGGTCGACCAAGGGCTGCACCTCGCTGTATGTCACGAGGCTGATGCGGGCCACAAATTTTTCTGCACCCCGCTAGGCGTCGACACTCCACTTGCCGACCAGCCACACACCGTGCGTACCGTCGAGGCCGAACGATCACCGAACTGAAGAAGCAACACCGAGGAATACAAGAACACAATTGGGAAAACGTAACTCGTATTCACATATATTACAAGTACATGAAAAACCCAACCCAGGACAGAACTCTTACACGCAGTCTCACGAGCCTATGTCTTGCAGCCTCGCGCTGCTTGCATGCCCGTCTTGTGCCTTCTCTTAAGAACACCAGACTGCGGATCCGACTTGACTTCCACTCATTGGAATCTCGGGCCCTCTATGCCTCCTGACTGCCCTGGTCATCCTTGCTGCTCTGCTGGCTTCTCCTCGTGAGTTCTTGGTGTCCTCTCTACAGAATGAGACTGCCCCTTTATATAGAGGAGCCTTGTGAGCCCAATATGGCAACTGACATCTTGGAATCCCTTGATTCACTCCCTCAGTTTTCCAGCCTGTCCAATCCCTCCAGGATTGTTTCCATAACAGATTAATTGCCATTCCCAGAGAAACTTTCCCGGATTGCTCGCTCGGATTGACTTGGCGCCAGCTAAGCCTCGTCGACCCGATCCATCCTCCTCTAGGATCCACGTCTTTGATCTCCTTCCTAAGATCATGGTCGTCTGAACGGGATTGCTGCATCCACCGGTGCTCGGGCATGGTCAAGGACTTAACCGATCTCCACAAGTAGTCAACTCCCTTGCTGCTCCCTTAGCGTCTGCCGGGCTTGTTGTGTTATGCACACTCCTAGAGTGCCTTTTGTGCGGTTGTATCAGGTTCACCGAACCTCCTAGAGCATTGCACCGTGCCTTGCTCGTGGGCATCCTCACTGCCCACCCGCGCATTCGCCTACTTGTGCCTTGTGGCACTTCCTAGCCACAATCTGGTTCCTCAGCACACTGCCGAGCCTTGATCGGTTGTTCCCTTCACCGGTGCCTCCACGCATGCTTGTGTGACCATCTCCACACTTGCCCGCTTATGGACTTGCAATTGATCCCAACACCTCGCACTTGACAGCCCGCGCATCCTCGCGTGCAGGCTATGTGCTACCACTACCCCGAGGTACGGCTTGTGGTATGCATTCTCCGGGGCTTGAGCTTAGGGGTCTAACAAACCTCCCCCACCCAAGGGATTCGACGCCCTCGTCAAATGAGACTCTCGGTACCGCCGGATGAGGTTTTCATACTGCCATAGTGTGACATCCTTCTCCCAAGTCGCCTCTGACTCAGGTGGGTCCTTCCACTTGATCGAGTACTCCATCCTCCTGTTCATCTTGCTGTATCCCAGCACTCGGTGATCAAGTATGCCTTCCACCTCCTTGTCAAGTTCCTTCCTCACGGTGAGAGGGGCGCGCTTCACCTTGTTGCGCTCCGGATGCTCCTCATCCCGATGGTAAGGCTTAAGGAAACTGACATGGAATGTCGGGTGCACCTTCATTCTCTCTGGTAGTGCTAGCCGATAGGCTACTGGCCCGACCCTCTTGATCACTTCAAAGGGTCTATCATACCACTGGAACAAGCCCTTATGCCAGCGCTTGCTCGTGATCTTCTTCCAGATCTGTGGGGTGAGCTTCAACATCACTAAGTCCCCCACCTGGAACTCCAGCGGCCTCCGGTTCCTGTCCGCATACTTCTTCATCCGCTTGGCAACTTTGGCGAGGCTATCTCTCGCCTCTTCAAGCATCTCCTGCTTGTCGTGTGCGAATCGATATGCGGCCAGGCACGGCCCTTCCTTGCGCTGCAATGCCACCTCCTGCGGCATTAGCGGTTGGTAGCCCATTGCTAACTCAAATGGGCTATGACCTGTTGCAGAGGAGCGGTTCAAATTGTAGGACAACTAAGCTGAGTCAAGCAAGTCTAGCCAATTCCGTTGACTTGCTGAGACATAATGCCTCAAGTACTCCTCCAGCAGCGCATTCACTCGCTCGGTCTGGCCATCTGTCTGTGGATGGTTGGCCATCGAGAACTTTAGTTCGGATCCTAGCAGTCCGAACAAGCATGTCCAGAAGTTGCCCGTGAACCGAGCATCTCGGTCACTCACGATCTCCATCGGTACTCCAAAGAGCTTCACCACGGAGCGATAGAAAGCCTCAGCTGCTGCCTCGGCTGTGCAATTCTTGGTCACGGGGGTCAAAATCGCATAATTGGAGAAACAGTCCACGACCACCATCACCGCCGTATAGCCCCTCACTTCTGGAAATCCAGACACAAAGTCCATGGAAACTGATACCCAAGGCTTCTCTGGCACTGCCAAGGGTTGTAGGAGACCAGCCTCTGCTCGCCTCTCCACCTTGTCTTGTTGACAAACGAGACAAGTCTTGACATATAACTCCACATCGTCGGCCATCTTTGGCCACACATAGGACCTCGACAATAGGGCTAGCGTCCGCTCGCGGCCTGGATGTCCAGCCCAAGGACTGTCGTGACTCTCCTTCATCAGCTGGTAGCGCAATCCCTCTCCGCTAGGGACAAGCAAATGGCCACCTTTGCCATAAAGCAGCCCATCTTCCAGCCAATACCGCCTCACCGTCCCATCCTTGACTTGCTCCACTAGGAGTTGATAAGTCTTGTCCCCTAGTGTAGCGATCTTGATCTCCTGGAGGAAGTTGGAGGTAACTTGAGTCAAAGCCGCCACCTGGTCCGAAGCCTTCCGACTAAGGGCATCCGCCACTAGGTTGTGCCTCCCCGGTCGGTGTTCCCACTCGAAGTCATACTCCGCTAGGAACTCTTGCCACCGCGCTTGCCTTGGTGACAACTTCGGTTGTGACTTGAAGAAGGTATTGGCGACGTTGTCCGTCTTGACCACGAATGTGGTTCCCAGCAGGTACACTCGCCACACCCTCAAGCAATGCACCACAGCCAGCATCTCCTTCTCGTGTGCTGAGTAGCGCTGTTCAGCCGGCTTCAACTTCCAACTCTCGAACGCCACGGGATGTCCGTCTTGCACGAGAACTCCTCCTACAGCACGATCTGAGGCATCCGTATGCACCTCAAACAGCTTCTCAAAGTCCGGGAGCTTGAGCACAGGCTCCGTCACAATGGCGGTCTTCACCTTAGAGAACGCCACTTCACAATCCTCGTCCCATGTCCACTTCTGCTCCTTCCGCAGCAAATCAGTCAAGGGACTCACCTTCTTTGAGTACCCCTTGATAAACTTGTGGTAGTAGTTGGCCAGCCCCAAGAAACTCCGCAATTTGGTCACCGATTTTGGTGGAGGCCAATCCTGGATCGCCTGCACCTTCTTGGGGTCCATCCACACCTGCCCTTGGCCGATCACATGGCCAAGGAATTGGATCTCCTGCATGCCAAACTCGCACTTCTCCCTCTTTACATATAGGGAGTGTTGCCTAAGCCGCTCAAAAACAGCCTGCAAGTGCTGCACATGTTGTGCCAAGTCCCTGCTATACACGACAATATCATCCAAATAGACGACCACAAACTGATCCAGCATGTCGTGAAACACATCATTCATCAAGTTGCAGAATGTGGCAGGAGCATTGGTTAAACCGAATGGCATTACCAGGAATTCAAAGGATCCATAACGAGTTACCATTGTGGTCTTGGACTCGTCTCCTTTGGCGATGCGGACTTGCCAATATCCTGAACGCAAGTCCAGCTTGGAGAAGACCCTCGCCTCACCTAGGTGATCAAACAGGTCCGCAATCAGGGGCACCGGGTACTTGTTCTTTACCGTGACCTTGTTCAATCCACGGTAGTCGACACACAGTTGGAGAGAGCCATCCTGCTTCTCCTGGAATAACACCAGGGCTCCATAAGGGGCTTTGGAGGGCTGGATCTTTCCCGCATCCAGCAACTCGGTCAGCTGCCTCTACAGCTCTACCAGCTCCTTCGGGGACATCCGGTACGGGGCTTTGGCTGGGGGAACGGTGCCTGGCAGTAGTTCTATCTTGTGATCTAACGCACGGCGCGGCGGTAGCCCTCTTGGCAACTCCTCCGGCATCACATCCTGGAATTGCTCGAGCACTTCCACAACCTCATGTGGAATCTCACAGTCCTCCTCCGTCTCCTGCACGTCCACTTCCCTAATAGCCGCAAGGTAAGTGGGATACCCCTTCTTCATTCCTCGTGCCAATTGCATTGCAGATACCTTCTCCGTGGCTACCTCCTCGGAGCGTGCAAGGCCTCGGTATCCTTGCACAAAACAGGGTCGTTGTGGATCTCCAATGACAATGCCTCCCACATGAGGCATGATGGTGATTGCCGCATCTGCAAAGAAGCTATTCCCAAGGATGAGGTCATAATCATCCAAAGGAACCACCATTAGATCGACTATACCCTCCCAAGCCTCTATCTTGATGGGCACATCCCTTGCCAACCCGCCCATCGGTTGGCTCTTGGAGTTCACCGCCTTCAATCGGCTGTGAGAGCGTTCCACTCGCAACTCCAAGGTTCGTATCCTCCGATCTAATACGAATGTGTTGGTGGCGCCAGTATCCACCAAGGCTGACATCCGCTTGCCATTCAAGGTTACATCCACGAACAACAAACTGTGGCATACCTTAGGGCGCTCACTCCGCATAGCACCGAGGGCCTGCAGTGGGGCAACACGCTGCACTTGGTCCTCGTCGGAGTCATCCGACCGTAGGGCAGTAACCTTCCCCTCCCGCTTTGGGCACTCCTTTGCCCTATGGGGTCCGTTACATATGAAGCAGCCTGGGTGCGTCCGAGGATCCTTCCTTCCGTTGGCTCCCTCGATCACCTTCGCCTTCCCTTTGTCTGGTCGGGTCAGCTGCTTCTCCTTGCCCTTTCCTGACTTCCCTTTCAGGTAGGACTTGGACTTCTTGTCCTTGTCCATCGGCTGGGCCTTCTTGCTCCCCTCCTCGGCACGAGCAATCCGTAAGTCCAGCAGTGCGTCCGCCGCAGCTAGGGCAGAAGGGAGGTCTCTTACCCTTTGCCTCCTTAGCTCAAGTTGAGCCCAAGGTTGCAACCCCTTCAGGAACGTGTACAGCTTGTCCGTCTCTGACATATCTATCACGTTCAGCATCAGTGCGCTAAACTCCTTCACGTAGTCTCGCACTGGTCCGCTGTGCCTCAGCTTGGCCATCGCATCCCGAGCAAGCCATGCTGTGTTGCTCGGCAGGAACTGCTCCTTCAGCTCCTTCTTCAGTGCCTCCCAGGTCTCAATCCGGGGTCTGCCTGCACTGATATCGTCTTGGACTCGGGTCCTCCACCATAGCTTCGCATCCTTGGCGAGGTACATGGTGGTGATCGTCACCTTCTCGGCATCGGGGATCTTCGCAGCAGCGAAGTAGTTCTCCATATCCCATATAAAGTTCTCTAGATCCTTGGAACTCCTTGTTCCATCAAACGCCTTTGGCTCCGGGACCTTCATCTTCCCATGAGGCTCATTCGATGGCCCCGCCTGGGACACCAATTGCTGCTTGATCAGGACCACATCATCCTTCAGGGTCGCCACATCAAGCCTGATCGCCTTCAGCAGATCAGTCACGGTTCCTCCAAGATCGTCGCCTTCGCCGACATTGTCCTCCAAAGCAGCAACGCAGGGTTCCAGCATAGCGGTCAGGTCTGCTCATCCAGTGAGCTCTGCAATACGGCCTGCTAGTGCCGCCAATCGCCCCCGCAACGCTTCCATCGCCTTGGTCCACACGGTTGCTGATTGTAGGGTACGCGTGGTCTTTGACAAAGGGTATTCTCAACCCCAACGCAGCACCACTTTCACGGATACTCCGGCTTGTCACAGACAAAACCTCCGCTCTGATACCAACTGTCACGAGGCTGATGCGGGCCACAAATTTTTCCGCACCCCGCTAGGCATTGACACTCCACTTGCCGACCAGCCACACACCATGCATACCGTCGAGGCCGAACGATCACCGAACCGAAGAAGCAACACCGAGGAATACAAGAACACAATTGGGAAAACGTAACTCGTATTCACATATATTACAAGTACATGAAAAACCCAACCCAGGACAGAACTCTTACACGCAGTCTCACGAGCCTATGCCTTGCAGCCTTGCGCTGCTTGCCCGCTTGTCTTGTGCCTTCTCTTAAGAACACCAGACTGCGGGTCCGACTTGACTTCCACTCGTTGGAATCTTGGGCCCTCTGTGCCTCCTGACTGCCCTGGTCGTCCTTGCTGCTCTGCTGGCTTCTCCTCGTGAGTTCTTGGTGTCCTCTCTACAGAATGAGACTGCCCCTTTATATAGAGGAGCCTTACAAGCCCAATATGGCAATTGACATCTTGGAATCCCTTGATTCACTCCCTCAGTTTTCCAGCCTGTCCAATCCCTCCAGGATTGTTTCCATAATAGATTAATTGCCATTCCCAGAGAAACTTTCCCGGATTGCTCGCTCGGATTGACTTGGCGCCAGCTAAGCCTCGTCGACCCGATCCATCCTCCTCTAGGATCCACGTCCTTGATCTCCTTCCTAAGATCACGGTCGTCTGAACGGGATTGCTGCGTCCACCGGTGCTCGGGCATGGTCAAGGACTTAACCGATCTCCACAAGTAGTCAACTCCCTTGCCGCTCCCTTAGCGTCTGCCGGGCTTGTTGAGTTATGCGCACTCCTAGAGTGCCTTTGCGCGGTTGTATCAGGTTCACCGAACCTCCTAGAGCATTGCACCGTGCCTTGCTCGTGGGCATCCTCACTGCCCACCCATGCATTCGCCTACTTGTGCCTTGTGGCACTTCCTGGCCACAATCTGGTTCCTCAGCACACTGCCGAGCCTTGATCGGTTGTTCCCTTCACCAGTGCCTCCACGCATGCTTGTGTGACCATCTCCACACTTGCCTGCTTATGGACTTGCAATTGATCCCAACACCTCGCACTTGAGAGCCCGCGCATCCTCGCGTGCAGACTATGCGCTACCACTACCCCGAGGTACGGCTTGTGGTATGCATTCTCCGGGGCTTGAGCTCAGGGGTCTAACACTGTACCACAGGCGATTCCTTGCATGTCCACAGATTGTGCCAGGCTCCACCACAGGTGATGGCTTGGTCAGCCACAGAGACTGGCCTCAGTTGACCACAGGCCGTGCCTTGCTCTATGGTGTGTGATGTCTTGGTTGACCATGGGTAGTGCCTCATCCTACCACGGGTGATGGGTTGGTCAACGACGGACATTGCCCTCAGTCAACCATGTATTGTGCGTGCAATCACTGACCAGCAGTGACTTACTCTACCACGGGCGATGCCTCGCTTGACCAAGGTCACAGCCCTTGGTTGATGATGGGCAATGCCTTCATTGACCATGGGTTGTGCACTTGGTTGCTCATTGGCAGTGCCTTGCTCTACCACAGTGATAGCACTAGGTCAACCACGGGCAGTGCCTTACTCTACCACGGGCAATGCCTTGGTTGACGATAGTCTATGCCATGCTGGACCATGGGTAGTACCTTGCTCTATCACAAGCCATTACTTCGTCAACCAAAGAGACAGACCTCAGTCAACCACAGGCTATGTGCTTGGTTGTAGTCATGCAGTGTCTCGCTCTATCATGGGCAATGCCTTGTTCAACCACAGACTGTGCCTCACTCTGCCATGGGCAATGGCTTGGTCGACCACAGAGACTGCCCACGGTCGACCACGAGTTGTGCACAGCCCATGGTTGACGATGGCATTGCACGTGGTAGAGCAAGGCAGAGCCCATGAGCGACTGAGTGCACAGCTCCTAGTCAACTGAGGGCTGTCTCTGTGGTCGACCAAGCCAATGCCTGTGGTAGAGGGAGGCACAGCCCATGGTCGAGCAAGGTGTCGCCTGTGGTAGAACAAGGCACAGCCTGCTGTTGAGCAAGGCATCACCCAAGGTAGAGCAAGGCACTGCCCATGAGTGACCAAGCGCACAGCTGGTGGTTGACCAAGCCATAGCCCTTGGTAGAACAAGGCACAGCCTATGGTCAAGAAGGCATTGCCTGTGGTAGAGCGAGGCACAGCCCATGGTGGAGCATGGCATTGCTCGTGGTAGAGCATGGCATTGCTCGTGGCAGAGCATGGCATTGCTCGTGGCAGAGCATGGCATTGCTTGTGGCAAAGCATGGCATTGCTCATGGTCAACCAAGCCATTGCCTGTGGTAGAGCAAGGCATAGCCCATGGTCGAGCAGGGCATCACCCATGGTTGGGCAAGGCACAGCCCATGGTCGAGGAAGGCATCACCCAAGGTAGAGCAAGGCACTGCTAGTGGTTGACCGGGGGCTGCCTCCATGGCCGGCCAAGCCATTGCCCGTAGTAGAGCAGGGCACAGCCCATGGTCGACCATGCCATTGTCCATGGTGGAGCATGGCATCACGCATGATAGAGCAAGGCACTGCCTATGGTCAACCAAGAGCTGTCACCGTGGTCGAGCAAGCCAACGACCGTGGCAGAGGAAGGCACTGCCCGTGAGTGACTATGCGCACAACCCATGCCCTACCGAGGGCGGTCTCCGTGGTTGACCAAGGCATCATTGCCCATGGTAGATTGAGGCACAACCCATGGTCAATGAAGCCATGGCCCATGGTAGAGCAAGGCACAACTTGTTGTGGAGCAAGGCATCGCCCGTGGTAGAGCAAGGCATTGCCCGCGGTAGAGCAAGGCACAACCAGTGATCGAGCAAGGCATCACTCATCGTAGTGTGAGGCACAGCCCGTGGTCGAGCATGGCAATGCCATTGGTAGTGCTAGGCACAGCCAATGGCTAAGCAGCGCATCACCCATGGTGGAGCAAGTCACTGCCCGTAGTCGACGAAGCACTGTTGCTGTGATCGATCAAGGCGTCACCCAATGATCGAATAAGTGCTGTCGCCATGGCCAAGCAAGGCATCACCCATGGTAGAGCAGGGCACTGCCTGTCAGTGACTATTTGCACAGCCCATGGTTGATCTATGCATCATTCATCATCGACCAAGGGCTGTCACCGTGGTTGACCAATGCATCAACCGTGGTAGAGCAAGGCACTACCTGTGAGTGACCGAGCGCACAGCTCATGGTTGACCGAGGGCTGGCTCCATGGTTGACCAAGCCATCGCCTGTGGGAAAGTGACACACAGCCGGTGGTGGACTGAGAGCTGTCTCTGTGGTCAACCAAGCCATCACCCTTGGTATAGCAAGGCACAGCCAGTGGTGGAGCAAGGCATCGCCTGTGGTCGACTGAGGGCTGTCTCCATGGTAGACCAAGGCATGTGGTTGGCAAAGGCACAGCCCGTGGTCCAGCATGGCATTGCCGTCGTAGAGCAAGGCACAGCCCATGGTCAAACATGCCATGGTCCTTGGTATTGCAAGGCCCAGCCCATGGTTGAGCAAGGCACTGCCCAAGGTAGAGCAAGGCACTGCCCATGAGAGACCACAAGTACAACCCGTGGTCGATCAAGCCATCACCCGTGGTACAGCAAGGCACAGCCCGTAGTTGACCAAGGGTGACCTCTGTGGTCAACCAAGCCATCACCCATGATCGAGCATGGCATCGCCCATGGTGGGTGAGGCACAGCCATGGTCGAACAAGCCATTGCCCATGGTAGAGGAAGGCACAGCCAGGGGTCAAGCGAGGCATCTCCCATGGTAGAGCCAGGCACAGCCCAGGGTCAAGCAAGGCATCACCCGTGGCAGAGAAATGCATTGCCCATGTGCAACCAAGCGCACAGCTGGTGGCTGACTGAGGGTTATCTCTGTGGTCAACCAAGCCATCACCCATCGTAGTGCAAGGCACAGCCCATGGTCAACCAAGCCATTGCCTGGGGTAAAGCAAGGCACAGCCCATTGTCGATCAAGGCAACGCTTGTAGTAGAGCAAGGCCCAGGCTGTAGTAGAGCAAGGCCCAGGCTGTAGTCGAGCAAGCCATCGCCCAGGGTAGAGCGAGGCACAGCCTTTGTTTGACCAAGCCATTGCCAGTGGAAGAGCAAGGCACAGCCCGAGGTCAAGCAAGGCAACGCACGTCGTTGAGCATTGCACTGCCCATGATCGACTGAGGGGTAAAGCAAGTGCACAGCTCATGGTCCACTGAGGGCTATCTCCTGTGGTCGACCAAGCCATCCCCCATGGTAGAGTGAGGCACAGCCCATGGTCAGGGAAGGCACTGCCTGTGGTATAGCCAAGCACAGCCCGTGGTCGAGCAAGGCATTGCCCGAGGTAGAGCCAAGCACTGCCCATGAACAACTGAGTGCACAGCCCACTGTTGACCAAGCCATCACCCATGGTAGAGCAAGGCACAGCCCATGGTTGACTGAGGGATGTCTCCATGGTCGACCAAGCCATCACCAGTGGCAAGAGCAAGGCACAGTCGTGGTCAAGCAAGGCATCAACCATGGTAGAGCAATGCACAATGTGTGGTCAAGCATGGCATCGCCTGAGGTAGAGCCAGGCACTGCCCGTGAGCTACCAAGTGCATAGCCCATGGTCAACCGAGGGCTATCTCTCTGGTTGACCAAGCCATCACTCATGGTAGAGCAAGGCACAGCCCATGGTCGAGCAAGGCATTGCCTGTGGTTGGGCAAGGCACAACCAGCAGTCATGTAGGGCATTGCCTGAGGTAGAGCCAGGCACTGGCCATGAGCGACTGAGCGCACAGCCCATGGTCAACTGAGGGCTGTCTCCAGGGTTAACCAAGCCATTGCCCATGGTTGCGGAAGGCATTGCCCGAGGTACAACTAGGCACTGCCTGTGCGAGACCAAGTGTACAGCCCGTGGTCGACCGAGGTACAGCAAGGCATAGCCCATGGTTGACCAAGCCATGGCCTGTGGTAGAGCAAGGCACTGCCCGTGGTTGGGCAAGGCAAAGCCTGCGGTCATGTAGGGCATCACCTGAGGTAGCCAGGCACTGGCCATGAGCGACTGAGCACACAGCCCATGGTCAACCGAGCACTGTCTCCATGGTCAACCAAGCCATCACTGGTGACACAGTCATGGTCAAGCAAGGCATTGTCTGTGGTAGAGCAAGGCACAGTGTGTGGTCAAGCACGGCATCGCCCAAGGTAGAGCCAGGCACTGCCCTTGAGCTACCATGCGCACAGCCCATGGTGAACCGAGGGATGTCTCCCTGGTTCACCTAGCCATCACCCATGGTAGAGCAAGGCACAGCCCGTGGTCAAGCAGGCATCGCCTGTGGTTGGGCAAGGCATAGCACATGGATGAGCAAGGCCTCACCCATGGTAGAGTGAGGCATTGCCCATGGTCATTCTAGGCATCGCCAGTGATCGACCAAGGGCTATCGCCCATGGTGGAGCAAGGCACTGCCTGTGAGCAACAGAGTGCATAGCTCATAGTCAATCAAGGCATCAACCATGATTGACCAAGGGCTGTTGCCATGGTCGATGAAGGCATCGACCATTGTAGACCAAGGCACTGCCCATGAGTGACCAAGCGCATGGCCCATGGTTGACAGGGGACTGTCTCCATGGTCGGCCAAGCCATCGCCAGTGCTAGAACAAGGCATGGCCTGTGGTTGACCAAGGGCTGTCTCTGTGACCGATCGAGCGCTGTCTCCATGGTCAACCCAGCCATCACCCTTGGTAGAGCTTGGCACAGCCCGTGGTCCAGCGAGGCATCACCCATGGTTGGGCAAGGCACAGACCGTGGTCGAACATGCCATGGCCCTTGGTAGAGCAAGACACAGCCCATGGTCGAGGAAGGAATTGCCCGAGGTAAACCAAGCACTGCCTGTGAGAGACAGAGTGTACAGCCCATGGTCAACTGAGGTATGGCAAGACACAGCCCATGGTCGACCAAGCCATGGCCTGTGGTAGAGCAAGGCACAGGCTATGGTCAAGCAAGGGATCGCCCGTAATAGGGCAAGGCACAGCCCATGGTCTAGTAAGGCATTGCCCATGGTAGAGCATAGCACAACCTGTGGTCAAACATGGTATTGCACTTGGTAGAGCAAGGCATCGCCCAAGGTAGAGATAGGCCCTGCCTGCGGGAGACCAAGTACACAACCCGTGGTCAATTGAGGGCTGTCTCCGTGGTTGACCAAGCCATCCCCTGTGGTAGAGCAAGGCACAGCCCATGGTCGAGTAAGGTGTTGCCCGTGGTATAGTCAGGCACAGCCCATGGTCAAGCAAGGCATTGCCCGAGGTAGAGACAGGCACTGTCCATGAACGACCAAGCGCACAGCCCGTGGGTGACCAAGCCATCACCTGTGGTAGACCAAGTCACTACCCGTGGTTGAGCAACGCATAGCCAATGGTGGAGCGAGGCACAGCCCATAATTGAACAAGCCATTGCCCATGGTAGAGCGAGGCACAGCCTGTGGTCGAGCAAGCCATCACCCATGGTAGAGCAAGGCACAGCTCATGGTCAAGCAGGGCATTGCCCGAGGTAGAACCAGGCACTGGCCGTGAGTGGCTGAGCACCTAAACCATGGTCAACCAAGAGCTGTCACCATGGTCGACCAAGCCATTGCCGGTGGCAGAGCAAGGCACAGCCTGTGGTCAAGCACGGCATTACTTGAGGTAGAGCCAGGCACTGACCAAGAGCTACTGAGCGCACAGCCCATGGTAAACCAAGGGCTGTCTCCCTGGTCGACCAAGCCATCACCCATGGTAGAGAAAGGCACAGCCCATGGTTGAGTGACACATCACCCATGGTTGGGCAAGGCACAGCCAGTGGTCGACCAAGAACTGTCACTGTGGTCAATCAATGTGCCAACCCAAGATCCACCGAGGGCTATCACCATGGTCGAGCAAAGCATCGCCCATGATTGAACAAGGCACTGCCCTTCTGCGGCTGTGCGCACAGCCTGTGGTCGACCGAGGGCTGTCTCCCTTGTCGACTATGCCATCTTCTGTGGTAGAGCGAGGCACTCCCCATGAGCGATCAGGTGCAAAGCCAGTAGTCAATCAAGGGCTGTTGCCATGGTTGACCAGGCATCGACTGTCGTAGAGCAAGGCACTGCTTGTGAGTGACTGAGCACACAGCCCATGGTCGATGGAGGGCTGTCTCCATGGTCAGCTAAGACATCGCCCATGCTAGAAAAAGACACAGCCTGTGGTTGACTGAGGGCTATGTCTGTGGCCAATCGAGGGCTATATCCATGGTCGACCCAGCCATCACCCTCGGTAGAGCTTGGCACAGCAACGTGGTCGAATAAGGCATCGCCCATGGTTCGACAAGGCACAGACAGTGGTGGAACATGCCATGGCCCTTGGTAGAGCAAGGCACAGCCCATGGTCAAGGAAGGTATCGCCTGAGGTACAGCCAAGCACTGCCTTTGAGAGACCGAGTGTACAGACCATGGTTGACTGAGGTACAGTGAGGCATAGCCCGTGGTCGACCAAGCAATGGCTTGTGGCAGAGCAAGGCACAGGCTGTGGTCAAGCAACGCATTGCCCATGCTAGGGCAAGGCACAGGCCATGGTCAAGTAAGACATTGCCTGTGGTAGAGCGAGGCACAACCTGTGGTCGAACATGGTATTGCCCTTGGTAGAGCAAGGCACAGCCCGTGGTAGAGCAAGCATCTCCTGAGGTAGAGATAGTCATTGCCTGCGAGAGACCTAGCACACAGCCTGTGGTCAACTGAGGGCTGTCTACATGGTCAATCAAGCCATCGCCTATGGTTGAGCAAGGCATCGCCCATGGTTGAACATGCCATTGCCTTGGTAGAGCCAGGCACAACCCGTAGTTGAGTAAGAAATTGCCCATGGTAGAGCAAGGCACAGCCCGTGGTCAAGCAAGGCATCGCCCAAGGAAGAGCCAGGCACTGCCCTTGAGCCACCGAGCGCACAGCCTGTAGTCAACCGAGGCCTGTCTCTATGGTCAACCAAGCCATCACCCATGGTAGAGTGAGGCACAGCCCATGGTCAAGCAAGGCATTGCCTATGGTTGGGCAGGGCACATGGCCCGATGGGTGAGCAAGGTTTTAGCCCGTGGAGGACCAAGGCACTGCCCATGGTCGATGAACACATCGACCCATGATCGACCAAGGGTTGTCACCATGGTCGAGGAAAGCATTGCCCATGGAAGCACAAGGCACTGCCTGTGAGTGACCAAGTGCATAGCCTGTTGTCAATGAGGGCATCACCCGTGATCGACTAATGGCTATTGCCGAGGTTGAGCAAGGCACTGCCCTTGTGAAAGCTGAACACAGAGCCCGTGGTCGACCGATTGCTGTCTTCATGATTGACCAAGCCATCACCAGTGGGGGAGCAAGGCACCGCCTGTGGTAGAGCAAACCACAACCTGTGGTCAAGCAAGGCATTGCCCGTGGTAGAGCAAGGCACTGTTCCATGAGCGACCAAGTGCACAGTTGGTGGTCAACCGAGGCCTGTCTCCATGGTCAACCAGGGCCCTGCCTCCGTGGTAGGAAAAGGCTTAGCCCATGGTCAAGCAATTGTATCGCCCCTGCAAGAGTGAGGCACAGCCTGGGGTCGGCCAAGCCATGGCTTCATGGTAGAGCAAGGCACAGCCAGTTGTGGAGCATGGCATCACTCATGGTAGAGCAAGGCACTACCCATGAGCAGCAAGACACAGCCCTGTGGTTGACCGAGGGCTGTCTCCATTTCAACGAAGCCACCACCCATGGTAGAGCAAGGCTCAGCCCGTCGTCAAGCAAGGCATCACCCGAGGTAGGTGAGCCACTGCCCATGGTGGAGCAAGGCACGGCTGGTGGTCGACTGAGGGCTGTCTCCAAGGTCGACCAAGCCATCGCCCCTTGTAGAGCATGGCACAACTGGTGGTGGAGCAAGGCATCGCCTGTTAGCGACCAAGCATACTGCCTGTGGTTCGACGAGGCCTGTCTCTGTGGTTGAGCAAGCCATTGCCCATGGTAGAGCGAGGCACCGACCGTGGTGAAATAAGCCATCCCCTGCAGCCGACCGAGGGCTGTCTCCGTGGTTGAGCAAGGCACAGCCCATGGCTGACTGAGGGCAGTCTCCATGGTCGTCCAAGCCATTGCCCATGGCAGAGCAAGGCATAGCCTGTTGTCTAGCAAGGCACAGGCCCATGGTTGACCAAGCCATCACTATTGTCAGAGTAAGGCACCGCCAATGGTCGAGCAAGCCATTGCCCATGGCATAGCGAGGCACAACCCGTGGTTGAGCAAGGCCTCATCCTTGGTAGAGCATGCCACTGCTGGTGGTCAACCAAGAGCTATTGCTGTGGTCGATGATGGCATCGCCCCATGATCGACCAAGGGCTGTCACCGTGGTCCAGCAAGGCAAAGACCATGGTAGAGCGGGGCAATGCCCGTGAGTGACTGACCGCACAGCCTGCAGTTGACCGAGTGATGTCTCCGTGGCTCGACCAAGGCACTGCCGGTGGTCAACCAAGAGCTGTTGCCATGGTTGATACATGCATTTACCCTTGATTGACCAAGGGCTGTCTCCGTGGTCGACCAAGCCATCACCCGTGATAGAGCAAGGCACAGCCCATGGTTGAGCAAGGCATCGCTTGGGGTAGAGTGAGGCACAGCCAGTGGTTGAACAATGCATCAGCCAGGGTTGAGTGAGGCACTGCCCGTGGTCAAGCAAGGCATGGCCCATGGTAGAACAAGGCATGGCTTGTGGTAGATCAAGGGCTGTCACCGTGGTTGACCAAGCCACCGCCCATGGTACAGCAAAGCACAGCCTGTGGTGGAGCAAGGCATTGCTCATGCTAGAGCAATGCATCGCCCAAGAGCGACCTGAGCACAGCCCATGGTCAAACGAAGGTGGTCTCCATGGTCAACCAACCCGTCACCTATGATAGGGCAAGGCACAGCCTCTGGTCAAGCAAGGCAGCACCTGTGGTTGGGCAAGGCACAGCCCATTGTCGAACAAGCCGTTGCCTGTAGTGGAGCATGGCATCTCCCGTGGTAGAGCAAGGCAGAGCCTGTGGTCAAGCAAGGCATCGCCCATGGTACAGCCAGGCACAGCTGGTGGTCAACCGAGCCATTGCCTGAGGTAGAGTGACGCACTACTTGTTGTTGAACAAGCCATCACCCATGGTAGAGCCTGGCACATCCCATGGTAGAGCGAGGCACAGCTTGTGGTTGACCAAAGGCTACCTCTGTGGTCGACCAAGACATCAACCATGGTAGAGAAAGGCACAGCCCGTGTTTGAGCAAGGCATGCCCCGTGGTAGTGCGAGGCACATGCCGTGGTTGACCAAGCCATTGCTGTGGTACAACAAGGGACAACCCATGGCCAAGCATGGCAATGCCCATGGTAGAGCCAGGCACAGCTCGTGGTCAAGCAGGGCATCACCCGTAGTAGAGCATGGCACTGCCCATAGTTGACCAAGCACTGTCCTTGTGGTCGATCAAGGTGTTGCCCAATGACCAAACAAGAGCTGTAGTTGTCGTTGAGAAATGGATCACCCGTGGCAGACCAGGGCACTGCCCGTGGTCAATCTACGCATCGACCATGATCGACCAAGGGCTGTTGCCGTGGTCAACCAAGGCATTGACCATGGGAGAGCAAGGTACTGCCCGTGCACAACCGAGCACATAGTCCATGGTTGACTGAAGGCAGGTTCCATGGTCGACGAACCCAGTGCCCGTGGGAGAGCCAGAAACAGCCCGTGCTTGACCAAGAGCAGTCTCCATGGTCGACCAAGCCATCGCCCTTGGTAGAGAAAGGCACAACCCATGGTGGAGCCAGGCAACACCCATGGTCGATCAAGGCATCGCCCGTGGTTGGGAAAGGCGCAGCCCATGGTCAAGCATGGCATCACCTGTCGTAGATCAAGCCACAGCCCATGGTCGAACATGCCATGGCCCTTAGTTTTGCAAGGCATAGCCCGTGGTCGAGCAAGGCCCAGCCAGTGGTCAAGCAAGGCATTGCCCAAGGTAGACCCAGGCACTGCCCATTAGAGACCATGCATACAGCCCATGGTCAACCAAGGGCTGTCTCTGTGTTCAAACAAGCCAATGCCCATGGTCAAGCATGGCAGTGCCCGTGGTAGGGCAGGGCACTGCCGTGGTGGAACAAGCCATTGCCTGTGGTAGAGCAAGGCATCTCCCGTGGTAGAGCTAGGCATAGCCTGTGGTTGAGCAAGGCACTGCCCATGAGCAACTGAGGGCTGTCTCCGCAGTCGACCAAGCCATTGCCCGTCGTAGAGCCAGGCACTGCCCATGAGCTACCGAGCACACAGCCCATGGTCAACTGACAGTTGTCTCCTTGGTGCCATCGCCCATGGTCAGCCCATGGTCAAGCAAGGCAATGCCTGTGGTTGGGCAAGGCACAACCCATGATCAAGCAAGCATCATGGTGCATTGCCCTTGGCTGACCTAGACCGTGGTTGACCATGCGTGTTGAACAATGCGCTACAGTCCCATGGTCGACCAAGGCCATGCCCTTGTTGGACCAAGGCACTGCCCGTGGTCGACGAAGTGTTATCGCCATGGTCGATCAATGTGTCGACCCATGATCGACCAAGGGCTATTGCTGCAGTGGAGCAAGGCATCGCCCGTGGTGAATCATGGCACTGCCCTTCTGTGACTGAGTGCTTAACCTGTGGTTGACCAACCCATCACCTGAGGTGGAGCAAGCCATCGTCTGTTGTAGAGCAAGGCACTGCCCATGAGTGAACAAGTGCACAGCCCGTGGTCGATCAAGGCATTGACTGTCATCGACCAAGGGCTGTCACTGTGGTTGACCAAGGCATCAACAGTGGTAGAGCAAGGCACTGCCCGTGAGTGACCGAGTGCATAGCCTGTGGTCGATGGAGGGCTGTCTACAGGGCCGGCCAAGCCATCGCCCGTGGTAGAGCAAGGCACAGCTCATGGTTGACCAAGATTTGTCTCCGTGGCAGATCAAGGGCTATCTCTGTGGTTGACCAAGCCATTGCCCTTGGTAGAGCATGGCACAGCCCATGGTCGGGCAAGGCATCGCCCATGGTTGGGCAAGGCACAGATCCTGGTCAAACATGCCATGGCCCTTGGTAGAGCAAGGCACAGCCCATGGTCGAGGGAGGCATCGCCTGAGGTACAGCCAAGCACTGCCCATGAGAGACTGAGCATACAGCCTGTGGTCGACCATCGTGCAGTGAGGCGTAGTACGTGGAAGACCAAGCCATGGCCCATGGTAGTGCAAGGCACAGGCCATGGTCAAGCAAGGCATTGCCTGTGGTAGGGCAAGGCACAGCTTGTAATCAAGTAAGGCATCGCCTGTGGTAGAACAAGGCACAACCCGGGGTCTAACATGCCATTGCCCTTGGTAGAGCAAGGCACAGCTCCTGGTCCAGCAAGGCATTGCCCATGGTAGAGCAAGGCACAACCCGTCGTAGAGCAACACATCTCCCAAGGTAGAGACAGGCACTGCCCATGAGAGACCAAGTGCACAGCCCATGGTCAACTGGGGCATGTCTCCGTGGTCGACCAAGCCATAACCAATGGTGGAGCAAGGCACAGCCCGCGGTTGAACATGCCATTGCCCTTGGTAGAGCCAGGCACAACCCGTGGTCGATTAAGGCATCGCCCACGGTAGAGCAAGGCACAACCCATGGTTAAGCAAGGCGTCGCCTGAGGAAGAGCTAGGCACTGCCCATGAGCTATCGAGCACACAGCCCGTAGTCAACTGAGAGCTGTCCCTTGGTCGACCAAGGCATCGCCCATGGTAGAGCGAGGCACATCCCATGGTCAACCAAGCCATTGCCTATGGTAAAGCAATGCACAGCCTGTGGTTGAACAGGGCAACACCCGTGGCAGAGCAAGGCACAGGCCGTAATCAAGCAAGCCATTGCCTGTGGTAGAGCAAGGCACAGCCTGAGGTCGAGCAAGGCATCACCCATGGTAGAGCAAGGCATAGCCCATGGTTGAGCAAGGCAACGCACATGATAGAGCATGGCATGGCCCGTGAGGGACCGAGTGCACAGCTCGTGCTTGACCAAGGGCTATCTCCATGGTCAACCAAGCCATTGCCTATGGTAGAGTGAGGCACAGCCCATGGTCGAGCAAGGCATTGCCCGTGGTAGAGCCAGGCACAGCCCATGGTTGAGCAAGGCCTTGCCCGAGGTAGAGCCAGGGACTGCCTGTGAACTATCAAGCACACAGCCCATGGTCAAGCAAGGTATCACACGTGGCAGTGCGACACACAGCCCATGGTCGACCAAGCCATTGTCTGTGGTATAGGAAGGGATCACCCATGGTCGAGCATGGCAATGTCCGTGGTAGAGCCAGGCACAGCCTGTGGTCGAGCAGGGCATGGCCCGTGGTTGAGCAAGGCACTGCCCATGGTCAACCAAGACAATGACTGTCGTAGAGCAAGGCATCGCCTGTGGCAGAGCAACACCTTGCCTGTGGTCAACCAAGGCATCGACTGTGGTAGAGCAAGGCACTGCCCGTGAACAACCATGTGCACCGCCTGTGGTCGATCAAGGCATGAACCATGAACGACCAAGGGCTGTTGCCGTGGTTGACCAAGGTATTGACCATGGTAGAGCAAGGCACTGCCTGTGAGCGACTGAGCGTATAGCCTGTTCTTGACTGAGGGCTGTCTCCATGGTTGACCAAGCATTGCCTGTAGTAGAGCAAGCCACAGCCCATCACAGAGGAAGATGCCCCCCATTGATCGAACAAGCGTTGTTGCTGTCATCGAGCAAGGCATCACTTGTGGTAGAGCATGGCACTGCCTGTGAGCAACCAAGTGCATAGCTGGTGGTCTATCAAGGTATCGATCATGATTGACCATGGGCTGTCACTGTGGTCGGCCAAGGCATCAATCATGGTGGAGCAAGGCACTGCCCATGAGCAACTGAGAGAGCAAACCATGGTCAATGAAGGGCTGTCTCTGTGGTCGACCAGGCGATCACCTGTGGTAGAGCAAGGCACAACCCATCATCGTCTGAGTGCTGTCTCCATGGTCAACCAACCCATTGACCATGCTAGAGCAAGGCATTGCTCGTGATCAACTAAGGGTGATCTCTGTGGTCGACCAAGCCATCGCCCTTGGTATATCGAGGCACAGCCCACGGTGAAAATTGCCCTTTGTAGAGCAACGCACAGCATGTGGTCGAGCAGGGCATCGCCCTTGGTAGAGCAAGGCACAACCCATGGTTGAGCAAGGCACTGCCAGAGGTACTACCAGGCACTACGCATGAGAGACTGAGTGTACAGCCTGTGGTTGACCAAGGTACAGCGAGGCATAGCCCATGATTGACCAAGCCAAGGCCCGGGGTAAAGCAAGGCACAGGCCATGGTCAAGCAATGCATCACCCATGCTAGATCAAGGCAGAGCCCATCATTGAGTAAGGCATCACTCATGGTAGAGCAAGGCAGAGCCTGTGGTCAAACATGCCATTGCCCTTGTTGGAGCAACACACAGCCCGTGGTCGACCAAGGCATTGCCCACAGTAGGGCAAGGCGTAGCCCGTGGTCAAACAAGACATTGCACATGGTATTGCAAGGCACAGCCTGTGGTTGAGCAAGGCATATCCTGTGGTAGAGCCAGGGCCAGCCTGTGATTGAGCAAGGCATCGCTCATGGTAGAGCAAGCCACAACCGGTGGTCAACTGAGGGCTATCTCCTTGGTCAACCAAGGCATCGCCCTTGGTAGAGCAAGGCATAGCCTGCAGTTGAGCAAGGCATCATCTGTGGTTGGGTGAGGCACAGCCGTGGTTGAACAAGCCATTGCCCATGGTAGAGCAAGGCACAGCCCATGGTCTAGCAAGGCATCTCCCATGGTGGAGCCAGGCACAGCCTGTGAGTGACCGAGTGCACAGCCCATGCCCAACCGAGGGCTATCTGTGTGGTTGACCAAGCCATTGCCTGTGTTAGACCAAGGCACAGCCAATGGTCGTGAAGGCATTGCCCAGGGCAGAGCAATGCACAGCCCTTGGTAAACCAAGTGATTGCCCAGGGTAAAGCCAGGCACAACCTGTCATCAAGCAAGGCAATGCCTGTGGTGGAGCAAGGCACAGGCCATGGTCGAGCAAGCGATCACCTGTGGAGGAGTGAGGCACAGCCCATGGTCGACCATGCCATTGCCCATGGGGGAGCAAGGCATTGATCATGGTAGAACATGGCACAGCCCATGGTTGAACAAGGCATCACCCATGGTAGAGCAAGGCACTGCCTGTGGTCAACCAAGAGCTGTCGCAGTGGTTGATCAAGGCATTGGCCCATGATCAACCAATGGTTGTCACCGTGGTTAAGCTAGGCATCAACCGTGGTAGAGCGAGGAACTGCCTGTGAGCGACCGAGCACACAGCCCATAGTCAACTAAGGGCTGTCTGTTTGGTCAACCAAGTGATTGCTCATGGTAGAGCAAGGGACAACCAGTGGTCAAGCGAGGCATCACCCATGGTAGAGTGAGGCACAGCTCATGTTGGTGCAAGGCATTGCCTGTGGAAGAGGAAGGCACTGCCAGTGAGTGACTGAGCACATAGCTTGTGGTCGACCGAGGGCTTTCTCCGTTGTTGACCAAGCCATCGCCCATGGTAAAGCAAGGCACAACCTGTGGTTGAACATGCCATTACCTGTGGTAGAGCAAGGCACAGCCCTTGGTCAACATCCCATTGCCTGTGGTAGAGCAAGGCACATGCCATGGCCCAACATCCCATTGCCCGTAATAGGGAAAGGCATAGCCCATGGTCATGAAGGCATTGGCCGTGGTGGAGCAAGGCATTGCTCGTGCCAGAGCATGGCACTGCCTGTGAGTGACCGAGCACAAAGCCACAGACTGTGGTCAACCAAGCCATCACCCATGTGAGAGCATGGCACAGCCCATGGTTGAGCAAGGCGTTGCCCATGGTAGAACAGGCCACAGCCTAGGGTGGAGCAAGGCATTGCCCAAGGTAGAGCGAGGCACTGCCAGTGAGTGACCAAGTGCACGGCCCGTGGTTGACCAACCCATAACCCATGGTAGAGCATGGCACAGCCCGTGGTCAAAAAGGCAGCACCCATGGTAGAGGGAGGCGCAATCGGTGGTTGAGAAGGCATCACCCATGGTAGAGCCAGTGCAGCCCGTGGTCAAGAAGGCATCACCCATGGTCAAGCAAGGCATTGCCTGTGGTAGAGCAAGGCACAGCCTGTGGTGGATTAAGGCATTGCCCATGGCAGAGCAAGGCACAGCCAATGAGTGACCAAGCACACAGCCTGCGGTTGACTGAGGGCTGTCTCCGTGGTCAACCAAGCCATTGCCCATGGTTGGGCAACACACAGCCCGTGGTCAACCAAGGCATCACCCATGGTAGATCAAGCCACAGCCCATGGTTGAACATCCCATTGCCCTAGGTAGAGCAAGCTGTTGCTCGTGGTAGAGCAAGGCTCAGCCTGTGGTTGATCAAGGCATCGCCTGTGGTAGAGCCAGGCACTGCCCATGAGGGACTGAGTGTTCAGTCCATGCTTGACCTAGCCATCACCCTGGAACTGCAAGGCATGGCCTGTGCTCAACCAAGGGCCGTCTCCATGGTTGACCAGGTCATTGCTTCTGCCAAAGCAAGGCATTGCCCATGGTCGACTGAGGGCTATCTCTGTGGTCGACCCAGCCATCGCCCTTGGTAGAGCAAGGCACAGCCCATGGTCGATAAAGGCAACACCCGGGGTAGAGCAAGGCACTGCCCATGAGCAACCAAGTGCACAGTCCATTGCCAACTGAGGGCTGTCTCTGTGGTCACCCATGCCATCACCCGTGGTAGAGCAAGGCACAGCCAGTGGTTGAGAAGGCATCAACTGTGGTAGAGCGAGGTACAGCCTGCAGTCAAACAAGCCATTTCCCATGTTAAAGCAAGGCACAGCCCGTGGTCGAGCAACACATCGCCCATGGTAGAGTGAGGCACAGCATGTGGTCGAACAAGTGATTGCACATGGTAGAGCAAGGCACAGCCTGTGGTCAAGCAAGGCATCTCCCGTGGTAGAGCCGGGCACAGCCCATGGTTGAGCAAGGCATCGCCCATGGTAGAGCAAGCCTCTGCCCATGAGCAATCGAGTGCACAGCTCATGGCTGAGTGAGGGCTGTCTCCCTGGTCGTCCAAACCCTCGCCTGTGGTAGAGTGAGGCACAGCCCATGGTCATCCAATCCATTGCAAGTCGTAGAGCAATGTACAACCCGTGGTTGAGCAAGGCAACGCCCATGGTAGAGGATGCCACAGGCCGTGGTTGAGCAAGCCATCGCCTGTAGTAGAGCGAGGCACAACCTTTGGTCAACCAATCCGTTGCCTGTGGTTGAGCATGGCACAGCCTGTGGTCAAGCAACACATCGCCCTTCGTAAAGCAAGGCACAGCCCATGGTTGATGACAGCATCGCACTTGGTAGAGCAAGGCATGACCCATGAGCAACTGAGTGCACAGCTCCTGGTTGACTGAGGGTTGTGTCTGTGGTCAACCAAGCCATCGCCTGTGGTAGAGGGAGGCACAGCCCGTGGTCCAGCAAGGCGTTGCCCATCGTAGAACAAGGCACAGCCTGTGGTCAAGCAAGACATCACCCAAGGTAGAGCGAGGCACTGCCTGTGAGTGACTGAGAGCACAGCTCGTGGTTGACCATGCCATAGCCCATGGTAGAGCAAGGCACAGCCCATGGTCAAGAAGGCATCGCTAGTGGTAAAGTGAGGCACAAGCCATGGTCAAGAAGGCATTGCTTGTGGTAGAGCCAGGCATTGCCCATGGTCGAGAAGGCTTCACACATAGTGAAGCACGGCGTCACCTGTGGTGGAGCAAGCCATTGCCTGTGGTTCAGCTAGGCACTGCCCGTGAGCAACCGAGCACACATCCCATGGTTGACCGAGCAGTGTATCCATGGTTGACCAAGCCATCACCCATGGTTGGGCAAGGCACAGCCCATGGTTGAGCAAGCCATCGTGTGTGGTAGAATGAGGCGCAGCCTGTGGTTGAACATCCCATAGCCCTTGGTAGAGCAAGGCACAGCCCGTGTTCAAGCAAGGCATTGTGCGTGGTAAATTGAGGTGCAGCCTGTGGTTGAACATCCCATAGCCGATGGTAGAGCAAGGCACAGCCCATGGTCGAGCAAGGCATCACCTGTGGTAGAGCAAGGCACAGCCCATGGTTGAGCAAGGCATTGCCCGAGTTAAAGCCAGGCACCACTTGTGCTCGACTGAGCCATCACCCATGGAAGAGCAAGGCACAGCCCATGGTCAACTGGGGGCTGTCTCCATTGTCAACCAAGCCATCATCTGTGGCAGAGAAAGGCATTTCCCATGGTCAACTGTGGGATGTCTCCGTGGTCGACCAAGCCAACGCCCTTGGTAGAGCAAGGCACAACCTGTGGTAGAGCAAGGCACTGCCCGTGAGCAACCGAGTGCACAGCCTGTGGTCGACTGAGGGCTGTCTCTGTGATTGACCAAGCCAACGCCTACACAACAGCATGGCACATCCTGTGGTCGAGCAAGGTGTCACTCGTGGTAGAGTGAGGCACAACCCAAGGTCGAACATGTCATTTCCCATGGTGGAGCCAGGCACAGCCCATGGTTGAGCAAGGCATCGCCTGTGGTAGAGCGAGGCACTGCCCGTGGTTGAACAAGACATCACCGTGGTAGAGCCAGGCACGGCCCATGGTCAAGTAAGGCATCGCCCATGGTAGAGCAAGGCACAGCCCATGGTTGAGCAAGGCATTGCCCAAGTTAGAGCCAGGCACCACTTATGAGAGACCAAGTGTACAGCCCATGCTTGACTGAGCCATCACCCATGGAAGAGCAAGGGACTACCTGTGGTCAACTGAGGCTGTCTCCATTGTCAACCAATCCATTGTCCGTGGCAGAGCAAGGCATTGCCCGTGGTCGACCATGGGATGCCTCTGTGGTCGACCAAGCCATCACCCTTGGTAGAGTAAGACACAACCTGTGGTAGAGCAAGGCACTGCCCATGAGCGACTGAGTACATAGCCTGTGGTCGACAGAGGGCTGTCCCCGTGATTGACCAAGCCAATGCCTATGCAACAGCATGGCACATCCTGTGGTCGAGCAAGGCATCACTAGTGGTAGAGGGAGGCACAACCCAAGGTCGAACATGCCATTTCCCATGGTGGAGCCACGCACAGCCTGTGGTGGAGCCACGCATAGCCCGTGGTTGAGCAAGGCATCACCTGTGGTAGAGCGAGACACTGCCCGTGGTTGAACAAGACATCACCTGTAGTAGAGCCAGGCACAGCCCATGGTCAAGTAAGGCATCACCCATGGTAGAGCTAGGCACAACCCATGGTCAAGCAAGGCATTGCCTGTGAGCGACCGTGAACATAGCCCATCGTCAACCAAGGACTGTCTCCAGGGTTGACCAAGCCATTGCCCGTGGTAGAGCAAGGCATAGCCCGGGGTCAAACAGGTCATCACCCGTGGTTGGGCAAGGCACAGCCTGTGGTTGAGGAAGGCGTTGCCCAAGGTAGAGCAAGGCACTGCTCGTGGTTGACCGGGGGCTGTCTCCATAGCTGACCAAGCCATCACCGTAGTAGAACAGGGCACAGCCCATGGTCGACCATGCCAATGTCCGTGGTGGAGCATGGCGTCACCCGTGGTAGAGCAAGGCACTGCCTATGGTCAACCATGAGCTGTCGCCATGGTCGAGCAAGGCAATGACCGTGGTAGAGGAAGGCACTGCCCATGAGCAACTGAGTGCACAACCCATGGCCTACTGAGGGCTGTCTCCATGGTTGACCAAGGCATTGCCCCTGGTAGATCGAGGCACAGCCTGTGGTCAACCAAGCCATGGCCCATGGTAGAGCAAGGCACAGCCCGTTGTGGAGCAAGGCATCACCTGTGGTAGAGCAAGGCACAACCAGTGTTCGAACAAGGCATTGCTCGTGGTAGTGCGAGGCAAAGCCCATTGTTGACCATGCCATTGCCCATGGTCGAGCATGGCAACGTCCTTGGTAGCGCTAGGCACAGCCCGTGGCTGAGCTGGGCATTGCCCATGGTAGAGCAAGTCACTGCCCATAGTTGACCAAGCGCTGTTGCTGTGGTTGATCAAGGTGTCACCCATTGATCGAACAAGTGCTGTCGCTGTGGCCGTGCAAGGCATCGCCCATGGTAGAGCAGGGCACTGCCTGTCAGCAACTGTTTACACAGCCCATGGTTGATCTACGCATGATTCGTGATCGACCAAGGGCTGTCGCCATGGTAGACCAATGCATCGACCATGGTAGTTCAAGCCACTGCCCGTGAGCAACCTAGTGCATAGCTCATGGTTGACTGAGGGCTGGCTCCATGGTTGACCAAGCCATTGCCCATGGGAGAGCGAAGCACAGCCGGTGGTGGACCTAGAGCTGTCTCCGTGGTCAGCCAAGCCATCGCCCTTGGTACAGCAAGGCACAGCCCATGGTCGAGCCAGGCATTGCCCATGGTTGTTGGGCAAGGCACGGCCAGTGGTGGAGCAAGGCATTGCCTGTGGTCAACTGAGGGCTGTCTCCGTCGTAGGCCAAGGTATCGCATGTGGTTGGCAAAGGCACAGCCCGTGGTTGAGCATGGCATCATCCATCATAGAGCAAGGCATAGCCCATGGTCGAACATGCCATGGCCCTTGGTATTGCAAGGCCCAGCCCATTGTTGAGCAAGGCATCGCCCAAGGTAGAGGAAGGTACTGCCCATGAGAGACCATGCATACAGCCCATGGTTGACCGAGTCATCACTCATGGTAGAGCAAGGCACAGCCCGTGGTCGACCAAGGGCAATCTCCATGGTCAACCAAGCCATCGCCCGTGATCAAGAATGGCATCACCTGTGGTAGGGTGAAGCACAGTCGTGGTCCAACAAACCATTGCCCATGGTAGAGCAAGGCACAGCCCATGGTCAAGGAAGGCGGCTCCCATGGTAGAGCCTGGCACAATCCGGGGTCAAGCAAGGCATCTCCCATGGCAGAGCAAGGCACTGCCCATGAGCAACAAAGCACACAGCTGATGGCTGGCCGAGGGCTATCTCTGTGGTCAATGAAGCCATCACCCGTCGTAGAGCAAGGCACAGCCCGTGGTCGATCAAGGCAACGCTCGTAGCAGAGCAAGGCACAGGCCGTAGTTGAGCAAGCCTTCACCCATGGTAGAGCGAGGCACTGCCATTTTTCGACCAAGCCATTGCCCATGGAAGAGCAAGGCACAGCATGTGGTCCAGCAATGCACAGCCCATGAGTGACCAAGTGCACAGCTCATGGTCCACCGAGGGCTATCTCCATGGTTGACCAAGCCATTCCCTGTGGTTGAGCGAGGCACATCCCATGGTCAAAGAAGGCATGGCCCATGGTATGGCCAAGCACAGCCCATGGTCGAGCAAGGCATCCCCCGAGGTAGAGCCAAGCACTGCCCATGAACGACTGAGCGCACAGCCCATGGTCGACCAAGCCATCGCCCGTGGTAGAGCAAGGCACAACCTTTGGTCAAGCAACGCATAGCCTGTGGTAGAGTGAGGCACAGCCCATGGTCGAACAAGGCATTGCCTGTGGTTGAGCAAGCCATCACCCGTGGTAGAGCAAGGCACAGCCCGTGGTCAAGCAGGGCATCGCCCGAGATAGAGGTGGGCACTGGCCGTAAATGACTGAGCGCACAGCCCATGGTTGACCGAGGGCTGTCTCCATGGTCAACCAAGCCATCGCTGGTGGCAGAGCAAGGCACAGTTGTGGTTGAGCAAGGCATCGTCTGTGGTAGAGCAATGCACAATGTGTGGTTGAGCTTGGCATCGCCTGAGGTAGAGCCAGGCACTGCCTGTGAGCTACCGAGCACACAGACCGTGGTCAACTGAGGGCTGCCTACCTGGTTGACCAAGCCATCACTCATTGCAGAATGAGGCACTGCCCGTGGTCGAGTGAGGCATCGCCCATGGTTGGGCAAGGCACAGCCCGTGGTCATGCAGGTCATTGCCTAAGGTAGAGCCAGGCACTGGCCATGAGCGACTGAGTGCACAATCCATGCTCGACCGAGGGCAGTCTCCAGGGTCAACCAAGCCATCGCCGGTGGCAGAGCAAGGCACAGTCGTGGTTGAGCAAGGCATCATCCGTGGTAGAGCAATGCACAACATGTGGTCGATCATGGGATCGCCCGAGGTAGAGCCAGGCACTGCCCATGAGCTACCAAGTGCATAGCCCGTGGTCAACCAAGGGCTGTCTCCCTGGTTGACTAAGCCATCACTCAATGTAGAGCAAGGCACAGCCCATGGTTGAGCAAGGCATCGCCCGTGGTAGAGCGAGGCGCAGCCCATGGTCAAACATGCTATTGCCCTTGCTACAGAAAGGCACAGTGGGAGGTTGAGCAAGGCATCATCCTAGGTAGAGCTAGGCACTGCCTGTGAGAGACAGAGTGTACAGCCCGAGGTTGTCTGAGCCATCACCAGCGGAAGAGCAAGGCACAGCTCATGGTCAAGCAAGCCATCACCAGTGGTAGAGCAAGGCACTGCCTGTGACCGACCGAGTGCACAACCCATGGCCGGCCAAGGGCTGTCTTCATGGTCGACCAAGGCAATGCCTGTGGTGGAGCAGGCAATGCCCATGGTGGAGTGAGGCACAGCCCATGATGGAACAAGGCACAGGCCATGGTCGAGCAAGCCATCGCCCATTATACAGTGAGGCACAACCTTTGGCCGATCAAGCCATTGCCCATGGTAGAGCAAGGCACAGCTCGTGATCGAGCAAGGCATCACCTGGGGTAGAGCTAGGCACAGCCCATGGTTGAGAAAGGCATCACACATGGTAGAGCAAGGCACGGCCCATGAGTGACTGAGTGCAAAGCTACTGCTTGACCGAGGGTTGTCTCAAGGTCAACCAAGCCATCGCCCATGGTTGAGCAACACATAGCCCTGTGGTCGAGCAAGGCATCACGCCAAGGTAGAGCGAGGCACACCCTGTGGTTGACCAAGCCATTGCCATGGTACAGTGAGGCACAGCCCATTGTCAAGCAAGGCAATGCTCGTGGTAGAGCCAAGCACAGAATGTGGTCGAGCAGGGCATTGCCCATGGTAGAGCAAGGCACAGCCCATTGTCAAACAAGTGTTGTCGCT
Source organism: Sonneratia alba (assembly GCA_900174645.1). NCBI lineage: Eukaryota > Viridiplantae > Streptophyta > Magnoliopsida > Myrtales > Lythraceae > Sonneratia > Sonneratia alba. The sequence goes on along the minus strand of FWPY01000050.1, from coordinate 3,384,841 downwards.
GTGGCCAATCAAGGTGTCACCCAATGATCGAACAATCACTGTTGCCATCATTGAGCAAGGCATCGCCCATGGTAGAGCATGGCACTACTTTTGAGTGACAGATTGCACAGCCCATGGTCAATCAAGGCATTCGACTGTGGTGGAGCAAAGCACTGCTGGTGAGCAACCGAGCACGCAGCCCATGGTCGATGGAGGGTTGTTTCCATGATGACCAAGCCATCAATCGTGGTAGAGCAAGGTACAGCCCATGGTTGACCAAGGGTTGTCTTCGTGGTCGACTAAGCAATCACCTATGGTAGAGTAAGGCCCAGCCCATGGTTCGACTGAGGTACAGCTAGGCTTAGCTGGTGGTTGACCAAGCCATGGCCCGTGGTAGAGCAAGGCACTGGCCATGGACAAGCAAGGCATTGCCTGAGCTAGAGTAGGGCACAGCAAGTGGTCGACGAGTGCATAGAACCTGGTCGACCAAGGGCTGTTTCTGTGGTGTCCAAGCCATGCCCATGGTAGAGCAAGGCATCACCCGTGGTAGAGCAAGGCACAGCCCGCAGTTGAGCAAGCCATTGCCCATGGTATAGTGAGGCACAACCCATTGTCAAGCAAGGCAACACCTGTGGTCGAGCTAGGCACAGCACGTGATCGAGTGGGGCATCACCCGTGCTAGAGTAAGGCACAGCCTGGAGATCATCTGAGGGTTGTCTCATGGTCAACCAAGCCATGCCAGTGGCAGACCAAGGCATTGCCCGTGGTTGACCGAGGGTTGTCTCTGTGGTCCACCAAGCCACCGCTCTTGGTCAAGCATGGCACAACCTGTGGTCAAGCAAGGCATCGCCCATGGTTGGGCAAGGCATAGCCTGTGGTCAAACAAGCCCTTGCCCTTGGAAGAGCAAGGCATAGCGCATGGTCATGTGGGGTATCGCCCAAGGTAGAGCAAGGCACTGCCCGTGGTTGACCCCATGCTGTTGCCACGGCCGATCAAGGTGTCGCCCATGGTAGAGCATGGCACTACCCGTTAGCTGACCGAGTGCACAGCCCATGGTCGATCAAGGCATTGACCATGATTGACCAAGGGCTATTGCCGTGGTCAACCATGGCAGAGCAACGCACTGCCCGTGAGTGACCAATGGCTATTTCCTTGGTCAACCAAGCCAACGCCCATGGTAGAGCAGGGCACGGCCTGAGGTTGCCTGACGTCTATCTTCATGGTTGACCAAGCCTTCACCCATGGCAGACCAAAGCATTGCCCATGGTGGACCGAGGGCTGTCTTTGTGGTTCGACCAAGCCACCGCTCTTGGCATAGCAAGGCACAGCCCGTGGTCAAGCAAGGCACCACCCTTGGTAGCACAAGGCACAGCCCTGTGGTTGAGCAAGGTGTTGCCTGATGTACTGCCTAGCTCTGTGCACATGAGAGGACCAGTGAACAGCCTGTGGTCGACCAAGGTACAGTGAGGCATAGCCTGTGGTCGACTAAGCCATGGCCTGGGGTAGAGCAAAGCATTGGCCTGTGTGAAGCAAGGCATCACCTGTGCTGGAGCAAGGCACTACATGTGGTCGAGTGAGGCATCACCCGTGTAGTGTGAGGCACAGCCATGGTCGAACTTGCCATTGCCCTTGGTAGAGCAAGGCACAGCCCATGGTCAAGCAAGGCACCGCCCATGGTCAAGCAAGGCACAGCTCGGGGTCGAGCAAGGCTTTGCCCGACGTACAGCCAGGCACTACCTGTGAGCTACCAAGCACACAGCCCATGGTCGACCGAGGGCTATCCCGATGGTGCCAAGCAATCTCCCATGGTAGAGCGAGGCACAGCCCATGGTCGAAGCATGCCATTGCCCTTGGTAGAGCATGGCACAGCCCATGGTCTTGCAAGGCACTGTCTGTGGTTCGAGCAAGGCATCATCTGAGGTAGAACTAGGCATTGCCTGTGAGCTACTGAGCTCACAGCCCATGGTCAACCAAGGGGTCTCTGTGGTGACCAAGCCATTGCCTGTGGTAGAGCAAGGCTCTACCCGTGGTCGTGCAAGGCATCGCTCGTGGTGGAGCAAGGCACAACTCGTGCTCGACGAAGAGCTATTTCCACCCTGGTGATTAATGAGTCAACCCAGGATCGACCAAGGGATATGCCATGGTTGAGCAAGGCATCGCCATGGTTGGAGCAAGGCACTGCCCTTCGGTGACTGAGCGCACAGGCCCGAAGTTGATCGAGGACTGTTTCCAAGGTCGACCAAGCCATCACCCTTGGTGGATCAAGCCATCGCCTGTGGTAGAGCAAGGCACAGCCTGTGGTCAAGCAAGGCATTGGCCTGTGGTAGTGCAAGGCACTACCCGTGAGTGACAAAGTGCACAGCTGTGGTCGACCAAGGCATCTACCATGGTAAAGCAAGGCATTGCCATGAAAGACAAAGTGCACAGCCCATGGTCAACCAAGGCATCGACCTGTGGTAGAGCAAGGCACTGCCCATGAGCGACCGAGTGCACAGCCCGTGGTCAATGGAGGTGTTGTTTCCATGGTTAGGCCAACCCATCACCCATGGTAGAGCAAGGCACAGCCCATGGTGATCGAGGGCCTATCTCCGTGGCTTATCAAGGGCTGTCTCTGTGGTTCGGCCAAGCCATCGCCTTGGTAGAGCATGGCAATGCCTGTGGATGAGCAAGGCATTGCCTGTGGTTGGGCAAGGCACAGCCGAGGCCGAACATGCTATGGCCCTTGTAGAGCAAGGCCCAGCCCGTGGTCAAGGAAGGCATCTCCATCAAAAAACCTGGGACTGCCCAAGAGTGGAAACCGAATATACATGGTACCAGTGGTTGACCAAGCTGAGGTTCATAAGCCCAAGTAGAACAAGGCACAGAAGAGCCCAAGTTTGAACATGCCATGGCCCTTGTAGAGCAAGGCCCAGCCTGTGGGTCAAATTTAACAAGGCATGGCCCAAATTACAACCTGGGACTGCCCAAGAGAAACCGAACATACAACCAGTGGTTGACCAAGCCGAGGCTCATGGTAGAACAAGGCACAGGCTGTGGTCAAGCAAGGCATCGCCCATGGTAGAGCAAGGCACAGCCCATGGTCAAGTAAGGCATCGCCTGTGGTAGAGCGAGGCACAACCCATGGTCGAACATGACATTGCCCTTGGTAGAGCAAGGCACAGTCCATGGTCAAGCAAGGCATCCCATGGTAGAGCAAGGCACATCCCATTGTCATACAAAGCATCGCCCTAGGTAGAGCCAGGCACTGCCCATGAGAGACCAAGTGCACAGCCTGTGGTTGAGGGTTGTTTTTGTGGTTGACCAAGCCATTGCCTGTGGTGGAGCAAGGCACAGCCAGTGGTTGCACAAGGTATTGCCCAAGGTAGGGCGAGCCACAGTCTGTGGTCAAACATGCTGTTGCCCTTGGTAGAGCCAGGCACGACCCATGGTGAAGTAAGGCATTGCCTGTGGTAGAGCAAGACACAGCACGTGGTGAAGCAAGGCATCACCCAAGGAAGAGCTAGGCAATGCCTGTGAGCTACCAAGCGGACAGCCCATAGTCGATCAAGGGCTGTCTCTGTGGTTGACCAAGCCATTGCCTGTGGTAGAGCAAAGCACAGCCCGTGGTCGAGCAAGGGATCACCCGTGGTGCGGCAAGGCATAGCCCGTGGTTGAGCAAGGCATCACCCAAGGAGGAGCCAGGCAATGCCCGTGAGCTACCAAGTGAATAGCCCATAGTCAACCAAGGGCTGTCTCCATGGTCGACCAAGCCATCACCCATGGTAGAGCAAGGCACAGCCTGTGGCCGAGCAAGGGATCGCCCATGGTGCAGCAAGGCACAGCCCATGGTTGTCCAAGGCATTGCCCGTGGTGGACCAAGGAAATGCCCATGGCCAACCAAGAGCTGTTGCCATGGTCGATCAATGCATCTACCCTTGATCATTCAAGCGCTGTCACCGTGGTCGAGGAAGGCATGGTAGAGCAAGGCACCGCCCATGGTAAAGCAAGGCACAGCCAGTGGTTGAGCAAGGCATCGCCTGGGGTAGAGCAAGGCACTGCCCATGAGAGACCAAGTGCACACAGTTCGTGGTCAACCAAGGCCTGTCTCCATGGCCGACCAAGCCATCGCTCATGGTAGGGCAAGGCACAGCACATAGTCGAGTGAGGTATTGCCCGTGGTAGAGCGAAGCACAGCCCATGGCCGACCAAGCCATGGCCTGTGGTAGAGCAAGGCACTGCCAGTGGTGGAGCAAGGCATTGCTCATGGTACAGCAAGGCACTGCCCGTGAAGCAACCAAGCACACAGCCCATGGTTGACCGAGGGCTGTCTGTCGATCAAGGCATCGCCCATGGTAGAGCAAGGAACAGCCCATGGTGGCAAGGCATCGCCCGGGGTAGAGTGAGGCACAGCCCGTGGTCAAACAAGGCATTGCCATAGAGTGAGGCAACGGCCATGGTCGAGCAAGGCATGGCCCATGGTCGACCAAGCCACTGCCCATGGTAGAGCAAGGCACAGCCAATGGGGGAGCAAGGCATTGCTTGTGGTAGAGCAAGGCATTGCCCATGAGCGACTGAGCACACAGCCCATGGTCGACCAGGCTGCCTCCATTGTTGACCAATCCATTGCCCGTGGCAGGGCAAGGCACAGCACATGGTGGAGCAAGTGCATCTCCCGTGGTATAGCCAGGCATAGCGTGTGGTCAAGCAAGGCATTGCCCATGGTGGAGCCAGGCTGCCTGTGGTCGAGCAAGGCATCGCCCGTGGTCGGGCAAGGCACACCCTGTGGTCAAGCAAGATGTTGCCCGTGGTACAGCAAGGCACAACCAGTGGTTGATGGAGCCATCGCCTGTGGTAGAGTGAGGCACCGCCCGTGGTTGAACAGGCCATCACCCATGGTAGAGCCTGGCACAGCCCGGGGTCAAGCAAGGCACAGCCTGTGGTAGGGCAAGGCATGGCCCATGGTTGACCAAAGGCTGTCTCCATGGTCGACCATGCCATCGCCCGTGGTAGTGCAAGGTACAGCCCAGGGTCAACTGAGGACTGTCTCCATGGTCGTCCAAGCCATTGCCCATGGTAGAGCAAGGCACAGCCCATGGACGAGCAGGGCATCGCCTGTGCTAGAGCCAAGCACTGCCTGTAGTTAACCTAGCACTATTGCCATGGACGATCAAGGCGTCGCCCAATGAAAGAACAAGCGCTGTCACCATTGCCGAGCAGGGCACTGCCCATATGCCACTGTGTCGACAGCCCATGGTTGATCTACGCATTGACCGTGATCAACCAAGGGTTGTTGCTGTGGTCAACCAAGGCATCGACCGAGGTAGAGCAAGGCACTGCTTGCAAGCGACTGAGCAGACAGCCTGTGGTTGACCAGAGGCTGGCTCCCTGGTTGACCAAGCCATCGCCTGTGGGAGAGCAAGGCAGAGCCCATGGTCGACTGCTACCTGTCTCCATGGTCAACCAAGCCACCGCCCTTGGTAGAGCAAGTCACAACCTGTGGTTAAGCAACACATAGCCCATGGTAGAGCGAGGCACAGGCCATAGTTGAACAAGCCATTGCGCATGGTTGTGCGAGGCATAGCCCTTGGTCAAGCAAGCCATCACCAGTGGTAGAGCAAGGCACAGCCTGTGGTGGAGCAGGGCATCGCCCATGGTGGAGAAGGGCATCACCCGAGGTAGAGCCAGGCACCAGGTGTGAGCAACTATGGGCACAGCTGGTGGTGGACTGAGGGCTGTCTCCATGGTCGACCAAGCCATTGCTGGTGGCACAGCAAGGCACAGCCCATGGTCGACCAAGGCATTGCCTGTGGTAGGGCATGGCATAGCTGTGGTCGAAAAACGCCATGGCCTATGGAAGACCAAGGCACAGCCCATGGTCGAGCAAGGCATTGCCGGTGGTAGAGCAAGGCACATCCCGTGGTCAAGCAAGGCATTGCCCGAGGTAGAGCCAGCCACAGACCATGAGCTACTAAGTGCACAGCCCGTAGTCAACCGAGGGCTGTCTCCCTGGTCAACCAAGCCATCACCCATGGTAGAGCGAGGCACTGCCTGTGGTAGAGCAAGGCACTGCCTGTGGTAGAGCAAGGCACAGCCCGTGGTCAAGCAAGGCATCGCCCATGGTTGGGCAAGGCACAGCCCATGGTTGGGCAAGGCACAGCCCATGGCTGAGCAGTGTCCCGCACACTCTCAGCCAACCCAAACACATGTAACAACGTAGCTCGGTGAGGTTTAGCAACAAAGGGACAGAACTGAATGATGCAAGGTAAGGGAAATCTCACTCGTATTCACAATCCGAATTACAAGAATGCAAAACCCTTACACGGCCTTACACGGACATGCCAAGTATATGCCTTGTGCATCCAGCACTTGCAGTCCTCACTTGGACAGGTGAACTTCGCCCTGGGAGTTCACGCACGGCTTGGAGAGAACTGGAAACAGCACTGCCGTCCTTCCTGGATCGGCCTTCTGTCGAGGAGTCTTCCCTTTACTCTTCCAGTCGTCCCTCTCCTTTGCCAATCTGTTTGTGTGTCTGTGTGTCCTGCTGGTCGTCTGGCTGCCTCCCCATTTATCCTTGCAGGGCAGGTTGCACAGCACCAGCCAGCCATGCCTCTCCCACCTACCGAGCAGGAGTTGGTGACTGCAGCAGATGGATTGACAGCAGCAGTTGGACTGATTGCTTGCCAGCTCAGTCTTCTGGTCAGCCCTCTGACTGGGAGCCCATGCCCCCACGACCTAATCTGGTCTGGTCCGGCTGGGTGCCACTGACACTCAGCTCGGTCCTGGGCCCGTGCCCACACCTTGGATCAGTTCCTGGCGCCCACGGTGCCACTCGACTATGAGCGACCATCCTTAGGGAACTTGCGGGGCTTATGGCATTCCTAGAGCAACCGGGTCACCCATCCTGGAGCGAGTGTTGCGGGAGCACTCACGGGTCTGTGGTCTATCAGCTCGCCTTGGAGCAAGTCCTGCAAGAGCCTAGGGCATCCCCGTCGCATGCCCTTGAGCGCATCCTGTGGGAGCAGCTGCGCACATCGCTTGCCAGCCCAACTAGGGACAAGGCTTGTGGGAGAACCCTTTGCCCGTGTCACCTGCCCACTCGCCCTTCCATACCAGATGATCCTTCAGCAGTCTTCCCTTGATCCTGGCCCTGATTGCTATGTGATCGAGGACCCACATAGCGGCCATATCTGTGTCCGAGCATTGAGGGGCTTACAAACCTCCCCCACTTGAGGAAGCCGACGCCCTTGTTGGAATAGAGTGGAGGTACTCCTGGATCTTCTCCTCGAATTGCCAGAGTGTCGCCTCCTTCTCCCAACTCGCTTTTGACCTTGGCAAACCTTTCCATAGAACCAGATACTCCGTTCTCCGGTTCTTCTTGCTGTATCCCAACACACATTGGTCCAGCACCCGATCAACCTCCTTCTCCAACTCCGTGTGTACATTCAACAGAGCCTGCCTTGCCCTCACGCATTTCGCATCCGCGTCCCCGTGGTAAGGCTTTAGGAAGCTGACATGGAAGGTAGGATGAATCTTCATCCTTTTGGGTAGCGCTAAGCGATAAGCCACCTCTCCAATCCGCTTCACAACCTCGAATGGCCCATCATAGCGCCAGATGAGGCCCTTGTGCCATCTTTTGCTTGTGACTTTCTTCCAGATTTGGGGCGTCAATTTCAGCATGACCTTGTCACCGACCTGAAATTCCAGCGATCGACGCCCCTGGTCCGCATATTTCTTCATGCGGTGGACAGCTTTGGCGAGGCTGTCCTGTGCTTCCTTGAGCATCTCCTGCTTGTTCCAGGCAAAGCGGTAGGCAGCAAGACATGACCCTTCTTTCTTCTGGAGGGCCACTTCAGAAGGGGTTGATGGTTGGTAGCCCAAAGCGAGCTCAAACGGACTGAAGTCAGTTGCCGAGGACTGGTGCAGGTTGTAGCAAAACTGCGCCATGTCCAGGAGTTCTAGCCAATTCCGCTGACTAGCAGTGACATAGCACCGCAAATACTCTTCCAGCAGCTGGTTCATCCTTTCCGTTTGGCCGTCCATCTATGGGTGGTTTGCTGTTGAGAACTTTAGCTCCATCCCCATCGTGTTGAAGAGATGGGTTCAGAACCTCCCGGTGAACTGTGTGTCTCGATCACTCACGATGTCCGTTGGGATCCCGAACAGCTTAACCACATGGCGATAGAGCTCTTCTGCCACCGTCTCCGCCGAGCAATACTTTGGGCTAGGCCTGAAGGTCCCATACTTCAAGAACCTGTCTACTACAACCATAATTTTGTCGAAGCCCTTAACCTCAGGGAAGGCACTGATGAAGTCCATAGAAACCGACACCCAAGGTTTCTCTGGAATAGGCAAAGGCTGCAGCAAGCCTACCTCGGTGCGCCGCTCGACCTTGTCTTGTTGGCAAACAAGACACGTCTTGACAAAGAGTTCGACGTCGTTCTCCATCTTCGGCCAAAAGTAGGAACGGGTCAATAGTGCGAGCATCCTTTCCCATCCGGGATGCCCAGCCCATTGCGCATCATGATGTTCGCGCAACAGCTGAGTCCGCAGCCCTCCACTGGGGACGAATACGCAACCACCCTTCACATATAGCAATCCATCCTCGAACTAGTACCTTCTCATGGTACCATCTTGGACTTGCATGACCAGCTTCTGGTATACCCGATCCTCCTTCACCTGATCGTTCAGTTTGCCCACGAAGTCGAATTCCAGCTGGGTCAGCACAACAACCGTCTCTACTGCCTTCCTACTCAATGCTCGGCCACCTAGTTGTGACGCCCCAACCTATGCTCCCACTCGAAGTCATACTCGGCCAGGAACTCCTGCCACTGGGCCTGCCTTGGGGACAGCTTCTTCTGCATCTTAAAGAAAGTGTTTGCAACATTATCAGTTTTCATCACAAAAGAAGTGCTGAGTAGATATACCTGACAAGCCCGCAGGCAGTGCACCACCGCCAACATTTCCTTCTTGTTGGCGGAGTAGCGTTGCTTGGCTAGCTTCAGCTTCTAGCTCTTGAACGCCACCGGGTGCCCCTCTTGCACCAGCACTCCGCCTGCAGCACGATCAAAAGCATCCACATGGACTTCGAACGGCCTGTCGAAGTCAGGAAGCTTTAGCATAGGTTCGGCCACAATCCGGGACTTGATCTTCTCGAAGGCGTCTGCACATGCCCCATCCCAAGTCCACAGCTTGCCTTTCTGTAGTAGATCAGTGAGCAGGGATACCAGCCTCGAGTATCCCTTGATGAACTTGTGGTAGTAGTTTGCCAATCCAAGGAAACTCCACAGCTCGCCCACCTTAGTTGGAGCAGTCCACTCCTTGATTGCTTGCACCTTTCGGGGATCCATCCACACCATGCCCCCGCCTATCACGTGGCCAAGGAAGTTGATTTCCTTGGTGTAGAACTCGCATTTCTCCTACTTTACGTATAGCCAGTGTTCCCTTAACCGCTGCAACACAAAATGTAAGTGCCCAAGATGTTCCTCTAGAGATCGGCTATAGACGACAATATCATCAAGATACACAACCACAAACTTGTCTATTATGTCATGAAACACATCATTCATGAGATTACAAAATGTGGCTGGTGCATTGGTTAAGCCAAACGGCATAACCTTAAACTCATAGGACCCATACCGAGTCACCATTGTCGTCTTTGGCTCGTCGCCTTCCGCTATGCGAACCTGCTAGTATTCCAATCTCAAGTCCAACTTGGTGAAGAATTCGGCTCCACTGAGGCGGTCGAACAAGTCTGCGATCAATGGCATGGGATACTTGTTCTTCACGGTGACCTTGTTCAACCCGCGGTAGTCCACACACAACCGCAACGTGCCGTCCTGCTTCTCCTGGAACAGCACTAGCCCTCCAAAGGGTGCTTTGGAGGGTTGAACTTTCGCCGAATCCAGCAATTCCTGAGTTGTTTCCGCAACTCCTCCAGCTCTTTAGGCGACATCTAGTAAGGTGCTTTAGCAGGTGGCCTTGTCCCCGGAATCAATTCGAACTTGTGATCTACCACCCGCCTTGGTGGCAAGCCCTTGGGCAATTCCTCAGGCATCATGTCACAAAAGTTGCCTAGGATCCCTTGCACCACGTCAGGAACCTCCGCCTTCACGCTTAGGTCGGATTCTGACTCATGGATCGGTGCAAGGTATGTCGGCTGGCCCTTTTTGTAGCCTTTGGCTATTTGCATAGCCGAGATCTTCTCGGTCCGGATGTCCTCCGTATGATTGAGGCCCTTGAACCCCCAAACAAAGCATGGCTTCTCCAGGTCTGCGATCAACAAACCAGGCAAGTGTGGCATGACTGATGCACAAGCTTTTACCAGAAAGTTGTTACCGAGTATAACGTTGAAGTCATCCATCAGAATGACCATGATGTCAACGTTCCCCGACCACTCGTCAATCTAGACAGGCACTCCCTTGGCCATCCCAAGCATGGGTCTGCTCTGGGAGTTGACAACTTTGATGCGGCTGGCTTGCTTCTGGATCTGCAATCCATAGGCTTGCACAGCTCGATCCGACACGAAGTTGTGCGTTGCGCCGGTATCCACCATCACCGCTGCCTCCTTGGCGTTTAGGGTCATTGGTACATACATCAGTCCCTACTCCGGTGCCTTCCTCCTTAAGCGGATGGCACCAAGGATTTGGAAAGGTGCCACTCTAGTCTGTTCGCCATTAGAGTCAGAGTTAGTCCCGTTTACCAGGGCCGACAGCTTCTCCCTCTTTGGGCACTCACAAGCACAATGGGGGCCATTGCAGATGAAGCACCTAGGGTGGGTTTTGGGGTCCTTTAGGGACGTGCCTTCCGTTGCCTTCCCCTTCCCTTTGCCCCCTTGGGTGGCTTCTTCTTCTCGCCTTTGCCTGCGTTCTTGCCAGGCTTGGATGTCTTGTCCTTTGGCTTCTCGGCCTGCTTCCCCATTGAGTCGTTCTTGGCTACACGGATGTCGATCAGCACATTCGCCTTCGCCATTGCGGTCTGGAGGTCTTGGACTCCTTGCCTTCGCAGCTCAAGTTGAGCCCATGATTGAAGACCCTAAATGAAGTTGAACAGCTTATCCAACTTGTACATCTCCGTGACATCCAGCAACAAGGAACTGAATTCCTTAATGTAGTCACGTACCGTGCCGGTCTACCGCCTTAGGTTGCACAGCGTGTCCCAAGCAGCCCACGAAGTGTTTGTGGGAAGGAACTGCTCCTTGAGTTCCCTCTTCAGCGAAGGCCAGTCTCTGATGCGCAGCCGCCCACCAGTAGCAGCATCTTGTTCACAGGTCCGCCACCAGAGCTTTGCATCTCCCGACAGGTACATGACCACCATCGAGACTTGTTCCCCTTTTGGAACTCTTCCTGCCTCGAAGTAGTGTTCGATGTCCCACAAGAAGTTCTCGAGCTCCTTGGAACTCCGAGCGCCTGTGAAGGCTTTGGGTTCAGGTATTCTTACCTTTGCCCGAGATCCCTCTGCTTCAGCTGCTCCTACAGCCAGTGCACGTCGGAGGATGCACACTTCCTCCTTCAACTGGGCAACGTCTGGAACGAGGGATGCCAGCACCTCTGCTACCATTCCAGCAACTCCAGACATGTTGCCGAGGGACGTTTCCAAGGCTGCAACTTGATCCTTCAGTGCGTCCATCCGTGACATTCAGGTCACTGGTTGTTTGTTGTTGAAGACGCTCGCCTTACTGCTGAACGCGGCTCTGATGCCAACTGTCATAGGGGTCGGACTTCACCCAAATGTTTCTGATCCTACGATGGTGCTGAGCAGTGTCCCGCACACTCTCAGCCAGCCCAAACACATGCAACAACGTAGCTCGGCGAGGTTTAGCAACAAAGGGACAGAACTGAACGATGCAAGGTAAGGGAAATCTCACACATATTCACAATCCGAATTACAAGAATGCAAAACCCTTACATGGACACGCCAAGTATATGCCTTGTGCGTCCAGCACTTGCAGTCCTCACTTGGATAGGTGAACTTCACCCTGGGAGTTCACGCACGGCTTGGAGAGAACTAGAAACAGCACTGCCGTCCTTCCTGGATCGGCCTTCTGTTGACCTTCTGTTGAGGAGTCTTCCCTTTACTCTTCTAGTCATCCCTCTCCTTTGCCAATCTGTTTGTGTGTCTGTGTGTCCTGCTGGTCGTCTGGCTGCCTCCCCATTTATCCTTGCAGGGCAGGTTGCACAGCACCAGCCAGCCATGCCTCTCCCACCTAGCGAGCAGGAGTTGTGACTGCAGCAGTTGGATTGACAGCAGCAGTTGAACTGATTGCTTGCCAGCTCAGTCTTCTGGTCAGCCCTCTGACCAGGAGCCCATGCCCCCACGACCTAATCTGGTCTGGTCTGGCTGGGTGCCACCGACACTCAGCTCGGTCCTGGACCCGTGCCCATGCCTTGGATCAGTTCCTGGCGCCTGCAGTGCTGCTCAACTATGAGCGACCATCCTTAGGGAACTTGCAGGGCTTATGGCATTCCTAGAGCAACCGGGTCTCCCATCCTGGAGCAAGTGTTGCAGGAGCACTCGTGCGTCTGTGGTCTACCAGCTCGCCTTGGAGTGAGTCTTGCAAGAGCCTAGGGCATCCCCGTCGCATGCCCTTGAGTGCATCCAGCTGGAGCAGCCACGCACATCTCTTGCCAGCCCAACTAGGGACGAGGCTTGCGGGAGAACCCTTTACCCGTGTCGCCTGCCCGCTCGCCCTTCCATACCAGATGATCCTTCGGCAGTCTTCCCTCGATCCTGGCCCTGATTGCTATGCGATCGGGGACCCGCATAGCGGCCATATCCGTGTCCGAGCATTGAGGGGCTTACACATAGCCTGTGGTCGACTAATGCATTGCCCTTGTTTGACCAAGGCACTGCCCATGGTCGACCAAGAGCTGTCACCATGGTCGATCAATGCGTTGACCCATGATCGACGAAAGGCTGTTGTCATGGTTGAGCTCGGCACTGCCTGTGAGCGACCAAGTGCACAGCCCGTGGTCAATCTCGGCATCGCCCGTGATTGACCAGGGGCTATTGCCATGGTCGACCAAGCCACCGCTGTTGGTATAGCATGGCACAGCTCATGGTCGAGCAAGGAATCACCCGTGGTTGGGCAAGGCATAGCCCATGGTCAAACATGCCATTGCCCTTGGAAGAGCAAGGCATCACCCAAGGTAATACCAGGCACTGCCCATGAGAGACCAAGCGTACAGCCCATGGTTGATCAAGGTACAGCGAAGCATAGCTCATGGTCAAGCAAGGCATCACCCCTAGTAGAGTGAGGCACAGCCCGTGGTTGAACATGCCATTGCCCTCTGTATAGAAAGGCACTGCAGCTGGTCAAGCAAGGCCCAGCCCGTGGTTGAGCAAGGCATCACCCTAGGTAGAGCTAGTCACTGCCAGTGAGAGACTGAGCATACAGCCCATGGTCGTTTCAGCCATCACCCGCGGAAGAGCAAGTTATAGGCCATGGTCGAGTATGGCATCACCCATGGTAGAGCAAGGCACTGCCTGCGAATGACCGAGGGCACTGTCTGTGAGTGACCAAGTGCACAGCCTATGGCTGACCAAGAGCTCTCTCCGTGCTCGACCAAGCCAACGCCCGTGGTAGAGCAAGGCACGGCCCATGGTCAAGAAGGCATCGCCCATTGTTGAGCAAGCCATTGCCTGTGGTATAGTAAGGCACAGCCCATGGTCAGCAAGGCAACTCCCATGGTAGAGGAAGGCACAGCCCATGGTCGAATAAGGCATGCCAGAGGTACTACCAGGTACCACACGTGAGAGACCGAGCATACAGCCTGTGGTGGACCGAGGTACAGCAAGGCATAGCCTGTGGTCAACCAAGCCATGGCCCAGGGTAGAGCAAGGCACTAGCCATGGTCAAGCAAGGCATCGCCCATGCTAGATCAAGGCACAGCCTGTGGTCAAGTAAGGCATTGTCCCTGGTAGAGCGAGCACAGCCCGTGGTCGAACATGCCATTACCCTTGGTAGAGGTACACACAGCCCGTGGTCAAGCAAGGCATCGCCCGTGGTAGGGGGGAGGCATAGCCAGTGGTTGAACAAGCCTTTGCACACGGTAGAGCAAGGCCCAGCGCCTGGTCAAGCAAGGCATGTGCCATGGTAGAGACAGGCCCAGCCCGTAGTTGAGCAAGGCATTGCTCATGGTAGAGCAAGGCACAGCCCGGGGTCCACCAAGCCATTGCAAGTAGTAAAGCAAGGCACAGCCCACTGTTGAGCAAGGCATCACCCTTGGTAGGGTGAGGCACAGCCCGTGGTTGACCGAGGGCTGTCTCTGTGGTCAAGCAAGGCATCTCCCATGGTGGAGCTTGGCACAGCCTGTGGTCAAGCAAGGCATCACCCGTGAGTCAACCAAGGGCTGTCTCTGTGGTCAACCAAGCCATTGCCCATGGTAGAGCAAGGCACAGCCGATGGTTGAGAAGGCATCGCCCGGGGTAGAGCAAGGCACAGCCCATGGCCAACCAAGCCATTTCCCGGGGTAAAGCCAGGCACAACTTGTGGTTGAGCAAGGCAACGCCCATGGCAGATCAAGGCACAGGCCATTGATGAGGAAGCAATCGCCCATGGTAGAGTGAGGCATAGCCTTTGGTCAACCAAGCCATTGCCCGTGGTCGACCATGCCATTGCCTGTGGTGGAGCAAGGCATTGCTTGTGGTAGAGCAAGGCATTGGCCGTGGTTGACCAAGAGCTGTTGCGGGTGGTTGATCAAGGCGTCGCCCCATGATCTACCAGGGGTTGTCGTGGTGGTCGAGTAAGGCATGGACCATGGTAGAGTGAGGCACTGCCCATGAGTGACCGAGCACACAGCCTGTGGTCGACTAAGGACTGTCTCCTTGGTCAAGCAAGTGATTTCCCGTGGTAGAGCTGGGGACAGCCAGTGGTTGAGCAAGGCACTGCCTGTGAGCAATCGACCACATAGCCCGCAGTTGACCAAGCCATAGACCGTGGTAGAGCAATGCACAGCCCATGGTCGAACATCCCATTGCCCATTGTAGAGCAAGCCTCAGCCCATGGTCATGAAGGCGTCACCCATGGTAGAGCGAGGCATAGCCCAAGGTGGAGAAAGGCATTGCCTGTGCTAGAGCATGGCACAGCCTGTGAGCAACTGACCACATAGCCTGTTGTTGATTGAGGGCTTTCTCCATGGTCGACCAAGCCATTGCCCATGGTATAGCAAGGCACAGCCGGTGGTTGAGACGGCATCCACCCTGGTAGAGTGAGGCATGGCCCGTGGTCAAGAAGGCATCGCCCGTGGTAGAGCCAGGTGCAGCCCGTGGTAGAGAAGGCAAAGCCCATGGTGGAGCAATGCATTGCCCATGCTAGAGCATGGCGCAGCCTGTGAGCAACCGAGCACATAGCCCATAGTCAACCAAGGGCTTTCTCCATTGTTGACCAATCCATCACCTGTGGTAGAGCAAGGCACAGCCCATGGTAGAGTGAGGCAAAGCCCATGGTCGAGCAGGCATCACCCATGGTAGAGTGAGGGACAGCCCGTGGTTGAGAAGGCATCACTTGTGGTAGAGCCAGGTGCAGCCCATGGTCGAGAAGGCATCACCCGTGGTCAAGCAAGGCATTGCCCATCGTAGAGCAAGGCACAGCCCGTGGTGGAGCAAGGCATTGCTGTGGTAGAGTAAGGCACTGCCTGTGAGCAACCGAGCACACAGCCTGTGGCCGACCGAGGGCTGTCTCTGTGGTAGAGCGAGGCACAGCCCATGGTCATGAAGGCATCACCTGTGGTAGAGCAAGGCATAGGCTGATGGTGGAGCAAGGCATTGCCCGTGGTAGAGCATCGCACTGCCTGTGAGCGACTGAGCACGTAGCCTGTGGTTGACCGAGGGCTTTCTCCATGGTCGACCCAAGCATCGCCCATCGTAGAGCAAGGCACAGCCCATGGTCAAGAAGGCATTGCCCATGGTAGAGCAAGGCATATCCCATGGTTGAGAAGGCATCGCTGCTGGAAGAGCCAGGCACAAACAGTGTTCGAGAAGGCATCGCTCGTCATCAAGCAAGGCATTGCTGTGGTAGAGCAAGGCACAGCTCGTGGTCAAGCAAGGCATCACCCATGGTAGAGCAAGGCACAGCCCGTGGTCAAGAAGGCATCGCCCATGGTAGAGTGAGGCACAGCTTGTGGTCGAGAAGACATCACCCATGGAAGAACCAGGCACAGCCCATGGTAGAGCGAGGCACAGCTAGTGGTCGAGAAGATATCACCCGTGGAAGAGCCAGGCACAGCCCATGGTCGAGAAGGCATCACCTGTCATAGAGCAAGGCACAGCCCGTGGTGGAGCAAGGCATTGCCTGTGGTAGAGTAAGGCACTGCCCGTGAGCAACCGAGCACACAGCCCATGGTCGACCGAGGGCTGTCTCTGTGGTAGAGTGAGGCACAGCCCAAGGTCATGAAGGCATCACCTGTGGTAGAGCAAGGCATAGGCTGATGGTGGAGCAAGGCATTGCCCATGGTAGAGCATATCGCACTGCCTGTGTGCGACCAAGTGCATAGTCTGTGGTCGACTGAGGGCTTTCTCCATGGTTGACCAAGCCATCGCCCATGGTAGAGCAAGGCACAGCCAGTGGTTGAGAAGGCATCGCCCATGGTAGAGTGAGGCACAGCCCGTGGTGGAGAAGGCATTGCCCATGGAAGAGTGAAGCACAGCCCTTGGCAAGACGGCATTGCCTGTGGTAGAGCTAAACACAGCCTGTGGTAGAGCTAAACACAGCCTGTGGTGGAGCAAGGCATTGCTAGTGGTAGAGCAAGCCACTGCCCATGAGCAACCGAGCACATTACCCATGGTCAACCAAGGGCTGTCACTGTGGTCAACCAAGCCATCGCCCGTGGTTGGGCAAGGCACAGCTCGCAGTTGAGCAACCCATCACCCATGGTAGAGCGAGGCACAGCCTGTGGTCGAACATCCTATTGCCCTTGGTAAAGCAAGGCACAGCCTGGGGTCAAGCAAGGCATCACCTGAGGTAGAGCCAGGCACTGCGTGTGAGAGACTGAGCGTATAGCCTGTGCTCAACCGAGCCATTGCCCGTGGAAGTGCAAGGCACAGCCAGTGGTCAACAGAGGGCTGTCTCCGGGGTCAACCAAGCCAGAGCAAGCCATTGCCTGTGGTCGACTGAGGGCTGTCTCTGTGGTCGACCAAGCCATCACCCTTCGTAGAGCAAGGCACAGCCCATGGTCAAGCAAGGCATTGCCCCGGGGTGGTGCAAGGTACTGCCCATGAGCAACTGAGCACATAGCCCGTGGCTGACTGAGGGCTGTCTCCGTTGTCACCCAGGCCATCACCTATGGCAGACCAAGGCACAGCCTGTGGTCGTGAAGGCATCACCTGTGGTAGAGCGAGGCACAGCCCATGTTAAAGTGATGCACAGCCTGTGGTCAAGCAACAGATCGCCTGTGCTAGGGCGAGGCACAGCCCATGGTCAAACAAGCCATTGCCCATGGTAGAGCAACTCACAGCCCGTGGTTGAGCAAGGCAACTCCCATGGTAGAAATAGGCACAGCCCACAGTCGAGCAAGGCATCGCCCATGGTAGAGCAAGCCACTGCCCGTGAGCAACCAAGTGCACAGCTTGTGGCCGACTGAGGGCTGTCTCCTTGGTTGCCCAAGCCATTGCCTGTGGTAGAGTGAGGCACAACCTGTGGTCAACCAAGCCATTTCCCATGGTAGAGCTAGGCACTGCTCGTGAGCGACCAAGCACACAGCCCGTGGTCAACTGAGGGCTGTATCCATGGCCAACCAAGCCATCGCCCATGGTTGGACAAGGCACAGCTCATGGTTGAGCAAGACTTCACCCATGGTAGAGTGAGGCACAACTCATGGTCGAACATCCCATTGCCCATGGTAGAGCAAGGCACTGCCCGTGGTCGAGCAAGGCATCGCCTGAGGTAGAGCCTGGCACAGCCCATGAGAGACCAAGCATACAGCCCATGCTCGACTGAACCATCACCCATGGAAGAGGAAGGCACAGCCCGTGGTCAACCAAGCCTTCGCCCGTGGCAGAGCAAGGCATTGCCTGTGATCAACTGAGGGATGTCTTCAAGGTTGACCAAGCCATTGCCCTTGCTAGAGCAAGGCACAGCATATCGTCAAGTGAGGCATCGCATGGGGTCAAGCAAGGCACTGCCCATGAGCGACCAAGCACACAGCCCATGGCCAACTAAGGGCTATCTCTGTGGTAGAGCAAGGCAGAGCCCGCAGTTGAGAACGGATGACCTGTGGTATAGCAAGGCATAGCCGGCAGTCAACCAAGCCATTGCCCATGTTAAAGCAAGGCACAGCCATGGTCGAGCAATGCATCGCCTGTGGTCAAACAAGCCATTGCAACACCATTGGTAGAGTGAGGCACAACCCATGCTCAAGCAAGGCATTGCCCGTGGTAGAGCTAAGCACAGCCCATTAGTGACCGAGTGCATTGCCCATGATTGACCAAGGGGTGTCTCCGTGGTTTACCAAGCCATCGATCATGGTAGAGCAGGGCACAGCCCGTGGTCAAGCAAGACATTGCCCATGGTTGCGCTAGGCACAGCCTGGGGTCGAGCAAGGCATCGCCCGTGGCAGAGCAAGGCATTGCCTGTGTTAGACCCTTGAGCTCAAGCCCCAGAAAATGCATACCACAAGCCGTACCTCAGGGTAGTGGTAGCACATAGCCTGCATGCGAGGATGCACGGGCAGCCAGGTGCGAGGTGTTGAGAGAATTGCAAGTCCATGAACGGGCAAGTATGGAGATGGTCACACAAGCATGCACGAAGGCACTATTGAAGGGGATGGTCAATCAAAGGCTCAGCAGTGTGCTGAGGAACCGGATTGTGGCCAGGAAGTGCCATAATGCACAAGTAGGCGAACGTGCGGGAGGGCAGCAAGGATGCCCACGAGCAAGGCACGGTGCAATGCTCTAGGAGGTTCAGTGAACCTGATACAACTGCGTGAAGGCACTCTAGGAGTGCGCACGACTCAACAGGCCCGGCAGATGCTAAGGGAAGCTCAGCACTTAGCGGCAAGGGAGTTGACTACTTGTGGGGATCGGCTAAGTCCTTGACCAGGCTCGAGCACCATTGGACACAGCAATCTCGTTCAGATGACCGTGATCCTAGGAAGTGATCATGGACGTGGACCCTAGAGGAGGATGGATCGGGACGATGAGGTTAAGCTGGCACCAAGTCAATCCAGGCAAATCCAGGAAAGAACCTCCCGGGATATGGCAAATCCTTCTGTTATGGAAACAATCTTGGAGATTGCAGATCAACAGCCGAGATTGAATGGATCGAGATCTGATGGAGAGAATCAAGGAATTCAAATCTATCAGTTGCCATATCAGATTTGCTCGGCTCCTCTATAAAAAGGGGGTCAGCCTCATTCTGCAGAGGAGAACCAAGAGGCGAGAGACACCGACTCCAAGCAGAGGTGAGGAGAGAACCAGGAGCGACCAGATCAATCGAGGAACACAAAGAGCCCGGGATTCCAAGGGAGTGGAAGTCGAGTTGGGCAGCAGTCCGGAGTTCTTGAGAGAAGACACAAGACGAGTAGGGAGTGCAAGCAGTAAGAGACTGTGAGGCATAGGCTCGTGAGACTGCGTGTAAGTGTTCTGATCTGGGATTGGGTTTTTCGTGTACTTGTAGTAAATGTGAATACGAGTTGCGTTTTCCCAATTGTGTTCTTGTGCTCCTTGGTGTTGCTTCTTCAGTTTGGGGATCATTCGTCCTCGACGTACGCGCGGTGTGTGTGTGGCTGGTCAACAAACGGTGTGTCGACACCTAGCAGGGTGCAGAAAAATTTGTGACCCACATCGGCCCCGTGACATCGCCCAAGGTACAGATAGAAACTGCCTGCAGGAGACCAAGTACACAACCTGTGGTCAATTGAGGGCTGTCTCCATGATCAACCAAGCCATCCCCTTTGGTAGAGTGAGGCACAGCCCATGGTCGAGTAAGGTGTTGCCCGTGGTATAGTCAGGCACAGCCCGTGGTCGAGCAGGGCATCGCCTGAGGTAGAGACAAGCACTGCCCATGAATGACCAAGTGCACAGCCCATGGGTGACCAAGCCATCACCTGTGGTAGACCAAGTCACTACCTGTGGTCGAGCAATGCATAGCCCATGGCAGAGCAAGCACAGCCCATAATCGAAGAAGCCATTGCCCATGGTAGAGCGAGGCACAGCCTGTGGTCAAGCAACCCATCACCCGTGGTAGAGCAAGGCACAGCTCATGGTCAAGCAGGGCATTGCCCAAGGTAGAGCCAGGCACTGGCCATGAGCAACTGTGCACCTAAACCATGGTCAACCGAGGGCTGTCACCATGGTTGACCAAGCCATCACCGGTGGCAGAGCAAGGCACAGCCTGTGGTCAAGCATGGCATTACTTGAGGTAGAGCCAGGCACTGACCAAGAGCTACCAAGTGCACAGCCCATGGTAAACTGAGGGTTGTCTCCCTGGTCGACCAAGCCATCGCCCGTGGTAGAGTGAGGCACAGCCCATGGTCGAGCGAGGCATCACCCATGGTTGGGCAAGGCACAGCCTGTGGTCGACCAAGAACTGTCACTGTGGTCAATCAATGTGCCAACCCAAGATCCACCAAGGGCTATCACCATGGTCAAGCAAAGCATCACCCATGGTTGAGCAAGGCACTGCCAGTGAGCGACCGAGTGCACAGCCCACGGTCGATCTAGGCATCCCCGGTCATCAAACAAGGGCTATTGCCACAGTTGAGTAAGGCATCGCCTGTGGTGGAGCAAGGCACTGCCCTTCTGAGACTGAGCGCACAGCCTGTGGTCGACCGAGGGCTGTCTGCCTGGTCAACCAAGCCATTGTCTGTGGTAGAGCACGAGGCACTCCCCATGAGCAATCGGGTGCAAAGCCAGTAGTCAATCAAGGGCTGTTGCCATGGTCGACCAAGGTATCGACCATCGTAGAGCAAGGCACTGCCCATGGTTGATGGAGGGCTGTCTCCATGGTCAGTTAAGCCATCACCCATGCTAGAAAAAGACACAGCCAGTGGTTAACTGAGGACTATGTCCGTGGCCAATTGAGGGCTATCTCCATGGTCGACCAAGCCATCGCCCTTGGTAGAGCTTGGCACAGCAATGTGGTCAAGCGAGGCATCGCCCATGGTTTGACAAGGCACAGACCATGGTTGAACATGCCATGGCCCTTGGTAGAGCAAGGCACTGCCCATGGTTGAGGAAGGCATCACCTGAGGTACAGCCAAGCACTGCCCGTGAGAGACTGAGTGTACAGACCATGGTTGACTGAGGTACAGCGAGGCATAGCCCGTGTTCGACCAAGTGATGACTTGTGGCAGAGCAAGGCACAGGCCATGGTCAAGCAACGCATTGCCCATGCTAGGGCAAGGCACAGGCCGTGGTCAAGTAAGGCATTGCCTGTGGTAGAGCGAGGCACAACCTGTGGTTGAACATGGTATTGCCCTTGGTAGAGCAAGGAACAGCCTGTGGCAGAACAAGGCATCTCCTGAGGTAGAGATAGGCATTGCCCATGAGAGACCTAGCACACAGCCTGTGGTCGACTGAGGGCTGTCTACGTGGTCGACCAAGCCATCGCCTATGGTTGAGCAAGGCATTGCCCATGGTTGAACATGCCATTGCCTTGGTAGAGCCAGGCACAACCCATGGTTGAGTAAGGAATTGCCCGCAGTAGAGCAAGGCACAGCCCATGGTCAAGCAAGGCATCGCCTGAGAAAGAGCCAGGTACTGCCCATGAGCCACTGAGCGCACAGCCTGTAGTCAACTGAGGCCTGTCTCTATGGTCGACCAAGCTACTGCCTGTGGTAGAGTGAGGCACAGCCCATGGTCAAGCAAGGCATTGCCTTTGGTTGGGCAGGGCACAGCCCATGGGTGAGCAAGGTTTTGCCCCTGGAGGACCAAGGCACTGCCCATGGTCGAAGAACACGTCGACCCATGATCAACCAAGGGTTGTCACCATGGTTGAGGGAGGCATTGCCCGTGGAAGCGCAAGTCACTGCCTGTGAGCGACCAAGTGCATAGCCTGTGGTCAATGAGGACATCAGCCGTGATTGACTAATGGTTATCGCTGAGGTTGAGCAAGGCACTGCCCTTGTGAAACTGAGCACAGAGCCCATGGTCGACTGATTGCTGTCTTCATGGTCGACCAAGCCATCACCAGTGGGGGAGCAAGGCACCACCCATGGTAGAACAAACCACAACCTGTGGTCAAGCAAGGCATCGCCCATGGTAGAGCAAGGCACTGTTCATGAGTGACCAAGTGCACAGTCGGTGGTCAACCAAGGCCTGTCTCCATGGTCAACCGGGGCCTGCCTCCATGGTAGGAAAAGGCTTAGCCCTTGGTGAGTAATGTATCACCCCTGCAAGAGCAAGGCACAGCCTGGGGCTGGCCAAGCCATGGCTCATGGTAGAGCAAGGCACAGCCAGTTGTGGAGCATGGCATTGCTCATGGTAGAGCAAGGCACTGCCCATGAGCGGCAAGGCACACAGCCCATGGTTGACCAAGAGCTGTCTCCATTTCGAACAAGCCATCACCCATGGTAGGGCAAGGCATAGCCTGTTGTCAAGCAAGGCATCACCTGGGGTAGGTGAGCCACTGCCAATGGTCGAGCAAGGCATGGCTGGTGGTCGACTGATGGCTGTCTCCAAGGTCGACCAAGCCATTGCCCATCGTAGAGCCTGACACAGCTGGTGGTGGAGCAAGGCATTGCTTGTGGTAGAGCAAGGCATCGCATGTTAGCGACCGAGCACATGGCCTGTGGTCGACTGAGGCCTGTCTCTGTTGTTGAACAAGCCATTGCCCATGGTAAAGTGAGGCACCAACCATGGTCAAACGAGCCATCGCCTGTGGCTGACCAAGGGCTGTCTCCATGGTTGAGCATGGCATGGCCCATGGCCAACTGAGGGCAGTCTCTGTGGTCGTCCAAGCCATTGCCTGTGGCAGAGCAAGGCATAGCCTGTGGTCAAGCAATGCACAGCCCATGGTTGACCAAGCCATCCCTTTTGTTATAGTAAGGCACCACCAATGGTCAAGCAAGCCATTGCCCATGGTAGAGCGAGGCACAACCCATGGTCAAGCAAGGCCTCATCCATGGTAAAGCATGCCACTGCCAGTGGTCAACCAAGAGCTATTGCTGTAGTCGATGATGGTGTCACCCCATGATCGACCAAGGGCTGTCACCGTGGTTGAGCAAGGCAACGACCATGGTAGAGCAGGGCAATGCCCATGAGTGACTGACTGCACAGCCTGCGGTCAACCAAGGGATGTCTCCGTGGTCAACAAAGGCACTGCCCATGGTCAATGAAGAGCTGTTGCCATGGTTGATACATGCATTTATCCTTGATTGACCAAGGGCTGTCCCATAGTAGAGGAAGGCATCACCCATGGTAGAGTGAGGCACAGCCCGTGGTCAACCAAACCATGGCCTGTGGTAGTGCAAGGCACAGTCGTGGTGGAGCAAGGCATTGCTTGTGGTAGAGCAAGGCATTGCCTGTGATCAACCAAGCACATAGCTCATAGTCGACCAAGGGCTGTCTCTGTGGTCGACCAAGCCATTGCCTGTGATAGAGCAAGGCATAGCCCATGGTTGAGCAAGGCATCACTTGTGGTAGGGTGAGGCACAGCCCGTGGTTGAACAATGCATCTGCCCGGGTTGAGTGAGGCACTGCTCGTGGTCAAGCAAGGCATGGCCCATGGTAGAACAAGGCACAGCTTGTGGCTGATCGAGGGCTGTCACCATGGTTGACCAAGCTACCGCCCATGGTACAGCAAAGCACAGCCTGTGGTGGAGCAAGGCAATGCTCGTGCTAGAGCAATGCATCGACCAAGAGCAACCAAGCACACAGCCCATGGTCAACCGATGGTGGTCTCCATGGTTGACCAAGCCATCGCCCATGGTAGGGCAAGGCACAGCCTGTGGTCAAGCAAGGCATCACCCGTGGTTGGGCAAGGAAGCGCCTGTGGTCAAGCAAGGATCACCCATGGTACAGCCAGGCACAGCTGGTGGTCGACCAAGCCATTACCTGAGGTAGAGTGATGCACTGCTTGTTGTTTAACAAGCCATAACCCGTGGTAGAGCCTGGCACATCCTGTGGTTGAGTAAGGCATGACCCATGGTAGAGCGAGGCACAGCTCGTTGTTGACCAAAGGCTACCTCTGTGGTCAACCAAGACATCACCCATGGTAGAGCACAGCACAGCCCGTGTTTGAGCAAGGCATCCTCTGTGGTAGTGTGAGGCACATGCCGTGGTTGACCAAGCCATTGCTGTGGTACAACAAGGGACAACTCGTGGCCGAGCATGGCAACGCCCATGGTAGAGCCAGGCACAGCTCGTGGTCAAGCAGGGCATCACCCGTGGTAGAGCATGGCACTGCCCATAGTTAACCAAGTGCTGTCCCTGTGGTCGATCAAGGTGTTGCCCAATGACCAAACAAGAGCTGTAGCCATCGTTGAGAAAGGGATCACCCATGGCAGAGCAGGGCACTGCCTGTGAGCCACTGTGTGCACCGCCCGTGGTCGATCTACGCATCGACCATGATCGACCAAGGGCTGTTGCCGTGGTCGACCAAGGCATCGACTGTGGGAGAGCAAGGAACTGCCTGTGCACAACCGAGCGCATAGCCCATGGTTGACCAGAGGCAGGTTCCATGGTCAACGAAGCCAATGCCTGTGGGAGAGCAAGACACAGCCCATGCTCAACCAAGAGCAGTCTCCATGGTCGACCAAGGCATCGCCCTTGGTAGAGCAAGGCACAACCCATGGTGGAGCCAGGCAATGCCCATGGTTGGGCAAGGCACAACCTGTGGTTGAGCAAGGCGTCGCCCATGGTCAACTGAGGGCTGTCTCCATGGTCGACCAAGGCATCACCTGTGGTTGGGAAAGGTGCAGCCCGTGGTCAAGCATGGCATCGCCTGTCATATAGCAAGCCACAGCCCATGGTTAAATATGCCATGGCCCTTAGTTTTGCAAGGCATAGCCCGTGGTCAAGCAAGGCATTGCCTAAGGTAGATCCAGGCACTGCCCATTAGAGACCGTGCATACAGCCCTGTGTTCAAACAAGCCAATGCCCGTGGTCAAGCACGGCATCATCCATGGTAGGGCAAGGCACTGCTGTGGTGGAACAAGCCATTGCCCGTGGTAGAGCAAGGCATCTTCCATCGTAGAGCTAGGCATAGCCTGCGGTCGAGCTAGGCATCACCCGTGGTAGAGCAGGGCACTGCCCATGAGTGACCGAGGGCTGTCTCCACAGTCGACCAAGCCATCACCCGTTGTAGAGCCCGGCACTGCCCGTGAGCTACCGAGCACACAGCCCATGGTCAACTGACAGTTGTCTCATTGGTCCACCAAGCCATCGCCCATGGTAGAGCAAGGCCCAACCCATGGTCAAGCAAGTCATCACTCGTGGTAAAGCGATACACAACCCGTGGTCGAACAAGGCATTGCCCTTGGTTGACCAAGGCACTGCCCATGGCTGACCTAGAGTTGTCACCATGGTTGATCAACGTGTTGACCCATGATCAACCAAGGGCTGTCACCATGGTCGAGCAAGGCATCACCCATGGTCGAGCAAGGCATCACCCATGGTCGAGCATGGCATTGCCCAGGAGTGACTGAGTGCACAGCCTGTGGTCAATGCCGGTGGTAGACCAACGCACAGCCCATGGTCGACCAAGGCCATGCCCTTGTTGGATGAAGGCACTGCCCATGGTTGATGAAGTGCTATTGCTGTGGTCAATCAATGCGTCGTCGACCCATGATTGACCAAGGGCTATCGCTGCAGTGGAGCAAGGCATCACCCGTGGTGAAGCATGGCACTGCCCTTCTGTGACTGAGCGCTTAACCTGTGGCCGACCATCCCATCACCTGAGGTGGAGCAAGCCATCGTCTGTGGTAGAGCAAGGCACTGCTTGTGAGTGAACGAGTGTACAGCCTGTGGTCGATCAAGGCATTGACTGTCATCGACCAAGGGCTGTCGCTGTGGTCGAGCAAGGCATCACCCGTGGTTGGGCAAGGCACAGATCATGGTCAAACATGCCATGGCCCTTGGTAGAGCAAGGCACGGCCCATGGTCAAGGGATGCATCACCTGAGGTACAGCTAAGCACTGCCCCTGAGAGACTGAGCATACAGCCCGTGGTCGACCATTGTGCAGCGAGGCATAGTGCATGGAAGACCAAGCCACGGCCCATGGTAGTGCAAGGCACAGGCCATGGTCAAGCAACCCATCGCCCATGGTAGGGCAAGGCACAGCTTGTAATCAAGTAAGGCATCACCTGTGGTAGAACAAGGCACAACCCGGGGTCTAACATGCCATTGACCTTGGTAGAGCAAGGCATAGCTTGTGGTCGAGCAAGGCATTGCCCATTGTAGAGCAAGGCACAGCCCATCATAGAGCACTGCATCTCCCGAGGTAGAGACCGGCACTGCCCATGAGAGACCGAGTGCACAGCCCGTGGTCAACTGGGGCATGTCTCCATGGTCGATCAAGCCATCGCCCGTGGTGGAGCAAGGCACAGCCCGTGGTTGAAAATGCCGTTGCACCTGGTAGAGCCAGGCACAACACATGGTCGAGTAAGGCATCGCCTGTGGTAGAGCAATGCACAACCCGTGGTTAAGCAAGGCATCACCTGAGGAAGAGCTAGGCACTGCCCATGAGCTATCGAGTGCACAGCCCGTAGTCAACCGAGAGCTGTCTCCTTGGTCGACCAAGGCAACGCCCATGGTAGAGCGAGGCACATCCCGTGGTCAACCAAGCCATTGCCTATGGTAAAGCAATGCACAACCTGTGGTTGAACAGGGCAACGCCTGTGGCAGAGCAAGGCACAGGCCGTAATCGAGCAAGCCATTGCCTGTGGTAGAGCAAGGCACAGCCTGAGGTCAAGCAAGGAATCACCCATGGTAGAGCAAGGCAATGCCCATGGTAGAGCAAGGCAACACACATGGTAGAGCATGGCACGGCCCATGAGGGACCAAGTGCACAGCTCGTGCTTGACCAAGGGCTATCTCCATGGTCAACCAAGCCATTGCCTGTGGTAGAGTGAGGCACAGCCCATGGTCGAGCAAGGCATTGCCCGTGGTAGAGCCAGGCACAGCCCCTGCTCGAGCATGGCCTTGCCCGAGGTAGAGCCAGGGACTGCCCATGAACTATCGAGCACACAGCCTGTGGTCGACCATGGGCTGTCTCTGTGGTTGACCAAACCATCACCCATGGTAGAGTGATGCACAGCCCACAATCGAGCATGCTGTTAGCCCCTTGATGCTCGGACATGAACATGGCTGCCAGGCGGACCTTCGATGGCATGGCAGCTAGGGAAAGGATCGAGGGAAGAATGCCAAAGGATCAGTGGGATATATATAGGGCAAGGGCCAGGCTATGTGGGAAGGAGCACTTCCACAAGACTCGGTCAAGGGAAGGTGAGCTGGACTTCCCAACCTCCCAAAAGACTCGGTCAGGGAAGTGAGCTGGACGCCCTAACCACCCGGAAGACTTGCTCCCGGGCGAGTAAGGCGGACGCCAGGTGGTGGGCAGTGCGGGCCTGAGCACTCCCGCAAGACCCGGTCAAGGGCAAGCGGGCTGGACGCCCTAACCTCCCGAAAGACCCGTTCAAAGGCAAGCTGGCAAGCAACGGGCGTGCGGGTTCTCCCGAAGACTCACTAGGGAAGTCGCTCGCGGTCGAGCGACGCTAATGTTCCATGCAACTGATCCAAGGCACAGGCCCGGTGCCCACGACCGAACTAAGTGCGGGTGGCACTTAGGCAGACCCGGTATACTTCCGTCGTGGAACGAGGGAGTCTCGGTCAAGGTGCTGACCGAGGACTGTGCTGGCAGTCGATCTTATCCCTAAGAATAAGGGATAAGGGTGGTTATGGAAGCTGAGGTGTTCCCTAGAAACTAGGGATGAGGATTCCCCACCTGCAATAGCCCCCGGGTCTCAAGGTTGAGGGGAGCAACTGGAGAGAGTTAAGAGGAAACACTCCATCACAGAAGGTCGAGCAAAGGAAGCCCCGGCAACAGTGTGACCAGTTCTCCCAAAGCTAAGCGTGAACTCCTGGAGCGAAGTTCACCCGTCCAAGTGAGGAGTGCAAGTGCCGGAGCCACGAGGCATATACTTGGGCGTGACCGTGCAAGGTCGTGTAAGGGTTTTGCGTGTTCTTGTAATTCGAGTTTGTGAATACAAGTGAGATTTCCCTTACCTTGCATTGCTTGATCCCGATCCTTGATTGCTAAACCTCGCCAAGCTATTTCGCTATGCGTGTTTGGGTTGGCTGAGAGTGTACGGGACACTGCTCAGCACCATCGCAGGAACGGAAAAATTTGGGTGAGTTCCGACCCCTGTGACAGCTGGTATCAGAGCCGCGTTCAAGCGGTGTGTGAGGATTGGAATAGCAAGCGACTGGTGACTTGTGGATGTCCCGGATGGATGCGTTAAGGGATCGAGTAGCGGCTTTGGAAACGTCCCTCGGCAACATGTCTGGAGCCAACGGAACTGTGGCGGATGTTCTAGTAGCGCCAGTTCCAGACGTTGTCCGGTTGAAGGAGGAGGTGAGCGTCCTTCGACGTGCACTGGCTGCTGGAGTAGCCGAAGCAGAGGGATCTCGGGCTAAGGTAAAGATACCTGAACCCAAAGCCTTTACAAGCGCTAGGAGTTCCAAGGAACTCGAAAATTTCTTGTGGGACATCGAGCATTATTTCGAGGCAGGAAAAGTTCCAGTAGGGGAACAAGTCTCGATGGCAGTCATGTATTTGGCGGGCGATGCAAAACTCTGGTGGTGAACCCGTGAGCAGGACGCTGCGACCGGTGGGCGGCCACACATCAAAGATTGGCCAACGCTGAAGAGGGAACTCAAGGAGTAGTTCCTTCCCACGAATACCTCGTGGGTTGCTCGGGATGCATTGTGCAACCTCAGGCAGACGGGTACGGTACGTGACTATGTTAAGGAATTTAGTTCCTTATTGCTTGACGTCACAGAGATGTCCGAGTTGGACAAGCTGTTCAACTTTATGCTTGGTCTTCAATTGTGGGCTCAACTTGAGCTGTGAAGGCAAGGAGTCCAAGACCTCCAGACCGCTATGGCGAAGGCGGATGTGTTGATCGACATTCGCATATCAAAGAGCGACCCGAAGGGGAAACAGGCCGAGAAGTTGAAGGACAAGGCGGCCAAGCCTAGCAAGGGTGCTGGCAAGGCCGACAAAGGGAAGACATCTAAAGGAGACAAGGGAAAGGGGAAGGCGACGGAAGGTTCGTCCCTTAAGGACCCCAAGACCCACCCGGGGTGCTTCATCTGCAACGGCCCCCATCGTGCTCGAGATTGCCCGAAGAGGGAGAAGCTGTCGGCCTTGGTGAATAGGACCGACTTCGACTCCGATGACGAGCAAACGAGAGTGGCACCTCTCCAAATTCTTGGTGCCATCCGATCGGGAAGGAAGGCGCAGGAGCAGGGACTGATGTATATACCGATGACCCTAAATACCAAGGAAGTGGCGGCAATGGTGGACACTGGCGCAATGCACAACTTCGTGTCGGATCGTGTTGTGCAAGCTTATGGATTGTGGATCCAGAAGCAGGCCAGCCGCATCAAAGCTATCAACTCCAAAAGTAGGCCGGTACTTGGGATGGTCAAAGGCGTGCCGGTCTAGATTGGTGATTGGTTAGGGGCCATTGACGTCATGATCATCCCCATGGACGATTTTGACGTAATACTCGGTAACAACTTTCTCATGAAAGCTTGTGTTTCAGTCATGCCACATGTGTCTGGTTTGTTCATCTCAGACCCGAAGAAGCCTTGCTTTGTTCGGGGGTTTAAGGGCCTCAACCATGCGGAGGACATTAGGACCGAAAGGGTCTCGGCTATGCAAATAGCCAAAGGCTGGAAGAGGGGCCAGCCAACTTACCTTGCAGCGATCCATGAGTCAGAGCCCAAACTGGGCACGAACGCAGTCGTTCCTAACGTGGTGCAAGGAATTCTAGGCGACTTTTGTGACGTTATGCCCGAGGAGCTGCCCAAGGGCTTACCGCCAAGGCGGGCGGTAGATCACAAGATCGAGTTGATTCCGGGGACAAGGCCACCAGCTAAAGCTCCTTACCGGATGTCGCCTAAAGAACTGGAGGAGTTACGGAAACAACTCCAAGACTTGCTGGATTCGGGGAAAGTTCAACCTTCCAAGGCGCCCTTTGGAGCGCCAGTGCTGTTCCAGGAGAAACAAGACAGCACGTTGCGGTTGTGCATGGACTACCGCGGGTTGAACAAGGTCACCGTGAAGAACAAGTATCCCGTGCCATTGATTGCAGACTTGTTCGATCGGCTCAATGGAGCCGAATTCTTCACCAAGTTGGACCTAAGATTGGGATATTGGCAAGTTCGCATAGCGAAGGGCGACACGCCAAAGACGACAATGGTGACTCGGTATGGGTCATATGAGTTTAAGGTTATGCCGTTTGGCTTAACCAATGCACCTGCCACATTTTGCAATCTCATGAATGATGTGTTTCATGATGTTATAGACAAGTTTGTGGTTGTGTATCTCGATGACATTGTCATTTATAGCCGGTCTCTAGAGGACCATCTTGGGCATTTACGTTTTGTGTTCCAGCGGCTAAGGGAACACCGGTTATACGTAAAGAAGGAGAAGTGCGAGTTCTGCACCAAGGAAATCAACTTCCTTGGACACGTGATTGGCGGGGGCATGGTGAAGATGGATCCCCGAAAGGTGCAAGCCATTAGGGAGTGGATGGCTCCCACCAAGGTGGGCGAACTGCGGAGTTTCCTCGGGTTGGCAAACTACTACCGCAAGTTCATCAAGGGATACTCGAAGCTGGTATCCCCGCTCACCGATCTACTGCAGAAGGGCAAACCGTGGACTTGGGATGCGGCGTGTGCAGACGCCTTTGAGAAGATCAAGTCCCAGATTGTGGCCGAACCTGTGCTGAAGCTTCTGGACTTCGATAGGCCATTCGAAGTCCATACGGATGCCTCGGATCGTGCTGCAGGCGGAGTGTTGGTGCAAGATGGGCACCCGGTAGCGTTCGAGAGTTGGAAGTTGAAGCCGGCTGAACAACGCTACTCCGCGCACGAGAAGGAAATGTTGGCGGTTGTGCATTGCCTACGGGCATGGCGGGTATACTTACTTGGCACTTCTTTTGTGATCAAGACGGATAATGTTGCAAACACTTTCTTTAAGACGCAGAAGAAGTTGTCCCCAAGGCAGGCCCGGTGGCAAGAGTTCCTGGCCGAGTATGACTTCGAGTGGGAGCATAGGCCGGGGTGCCACAACCAAGTTGCCGACGCTTTGAGCAGGAAGGCAGTAGAGACAATTGCTGCGCTAACCCAATTGGAGTCCACCTTCGTAGGCAAACTGAAGGATCAGGCGAAGGAGGACCGGGTATACCAAAAGTTGGTTGCGCAAGTTCAAGATGGTACCGTGCGGAGGTACTGGCTTGAGGATGGCTTGCTATACGCGAAGGGTGGTCGCGTATTCGTCCCCGGCGGAGGGCTGAGGACACAGCTGTTGCGCGAACATCATGACGCGCAATGGGCTGGGCATCCCGGACGGGAAAGGATGCTGGCGCTGTTGGCACGCTCCTACTTCTGGCCGAAGATGGAGAATGACGTTGAGCTATACGTCAAGACTTGCCTTGTTTGTCAACAAGACAAGGTGGAACGGCGCATTGAGGTCGGCTTATTGCAGCCTTTGCCTATTCCAGAGAAACCTTGGGTATCGGTTTCTATGGACTTCATCAGTGGCTTCCCTGAGGTTAAGGGTTTTGATGGAGTTATGGTTGTGGTAGATAGGTTCTCGAAGTATGGGATCTTCAGGCCTACCCCAAAGAATTGCTCTACGGAAACGGCGGCAGAAGAGTTCTATCGCCACTTGGTCAAGCTGTTTGGGATCCCGACGGACATTGTGAGTGATCGAGACGCACGGTTCATCGGGAGATTCTGGACCCATCTCTTCAATATGATGGGGACGGAGCTAAAGTTCTCAACAGCCAACCACCCGCAGATGGATGGACAAACGGAGAGGATGAACCAGCTGCTGGAAGTGTACCTACGACACTATGTCACGGCCAGTCAGCGGAATTGGCTGGAGTTGGACACGGCGCAGTTTTGTTACAACTTGCACCGTTCCTCAGCCACTGGGTTCAGCCCATTTGAGCTCGCTTTGGGCTATCAACCATTGACCCCTTCCGAAGTGGCCCTACAAAAGAAGGAAGGGCCATGTCCTGCTGCATACCGTTTTGCCCGGAATAAGCAGGAAATGCTTGAGGAAGCACAGGACAACCTTGCCAAAGCTGTCCGCCGCATGAAGAAGTATGCGGATCAGGGGCGTCGACCGCTAGAGTTTCATGTCGGTGACAAGGTCATGCTGAAATTGACGCCCCAAATTTGGAAGAAAGTGACGAGCAAGAGATGGCACAAGGGCCTCATTCAGCGGTATGATGGGCCATTTGAGGTGGTGAAGCGAGTTGGAGCAGTGGCTTATCGCTTAGCACTACCCGAGAGGATGAAGATTCATCCGACTTTCCATGTCAGCTTCCTAAAGCCCTACCATGAGGATGCGGATGCGGACCGCGTTAGGGCAAGACGTGCTCCATTGAATGTGCGCATGGAATTGGAAAGGGAGGTTGACCGCGTGCTGGACCGATGGGTGTTGGGATACAGCAAGAAGAACCGGAGAACGGAGTACCTGGTTCTATGGAAAGGGTTGCCAATGTCGGAAGCGAGTTGGGAAAAGGAGGCAACACTCTGGCAGTTCGAGGACAAGATCCAGGAGTACCTCCACTCTATTCCGACGAGGGCATCGGCTTCCTCAAGTGGGGGAGGTTTGTTAGCCCCTTGATGCTCGGACACGAACATGGCTGCCAGGCGGACCCTCGATGGCATGGCAGCTTGGGAAAGGATCGAGGGAAGAATGCCAAAGGATCAGTGGGATATATATAGGGCAAGGGCCAGGCTATGCGGGAAGCAGCACTTCCACAAGACTCGGTCAAGGGAAGGTGAGCTGGACTTCCCAACCTCCCGAAAGACTCGGTCAGGGAAGTGAGCTGGACGCCCTAACCACCCGGAAGACTTGCTCCCGGGCGAGTAAGGCGGACGCCAGGTGGCGGGCAGTGCGGGCCTGAGCACTCCCGCAAGACCCGGTCAAGGGCAAGCGGGCTGGACGCCCTAACCTCCCGAAAGACCCGTTCAAAGGCAAGCTGGCAAGCAACGGGTGCGCGGGTTCTCCCGAAGACTCGCTAGGGAAGTCGCTCGCGGTCGAGCGATGCTAATGTTCCATGCAACTGATCCAAGCCACGGGTACGGTGCCCACGACCGAACTAAGTGCGGGTGGCACTTAGGCAGACCCGGTATACTTTCGTCGTGGAACGAGGGAGTCTCGGTCAAGGTGCTGACCGAGGACTGTGCTGGCAGTCGATCTTATCCCTAAGAATAAGGGATAAGGGTGGTTATGGAAGCTGAGGTATTCCCTAGAAACTAGGGATGAGGATTCCCCACCTGCAAGTATAAATAGCCCCCAGGTCTCAAGGTCGAGGGGAGCAACTGGAGAGAGTTAAGAGGAAACACTCCATCACAGAAGGTCTAGCAAAGGAAGCCCCGGCAACAGTGTGACCAGTTCTCCCAAAGCTAAGCGTGAACTCCTGGAGCGAAGTTCACCCGTCCAAGTGCCGGAGCCACGAGGCATATACTTGGGCGTGACCGTGCAAGGTCGTGTAAGGGTTTTGCGTGTTCTTGTAATTTGAGTTTGTGAATACAAGTGAGATTTCCCTTACCTTGCATTGCTTGATCCCGATCCTTGATTGCTAAACCTCGCCAAGCTATTTTGCTGTGCGTGTTTGGGTTGGCTGAGAGTGTACGGGACACTGCTCAGCACCATCGCAGGAACGGAAAAATTTGGGTGAGTTCCGACCCCTGTGGCACATGCCATCGCCCCTGGTAGTGCAAGGCACAGCCCATGGTCGAGGAGGGCATCGCCCGAGGAAGAGCCTGGCACTGGCCGTGAGCAACTGAGTGCACAGCCCAAGGTTGACTGAGGGCTGTCTCCAAGCCATCATCGATGGCAATGCGAGGCAGAGCCCGTGGTCGACTAAGGGATCGGCTGTGGTAGGGCGAGGCATAGCCTGTGCTCAATCAAGCCATTGCCCAAGGTAGAGCAAGGAAC
The DNA here is from genome assembly GCA_900174645.1 of Sonneratia alba. NCBI lineage: Eukaryota > Viridiplantae > Streptophyta > Magnoliopsida > Myrtales > Lythraceae > Sonneratia > Sonneratia alba. The sequence goes on along the minus strand of FWPY01000050.1, from coordinate 3,350,758 downwards.
AGCCCATGGTCAAGCATGGCATCTCCCGTGGTAGAGCAAGGCATAGCCCGTTGTTGAGCAAGGCACTGGCCTTGAGTGACCAACAGCACAGCCCATTGCCGATCAAGGGCTTTCTCCATGGTCGACCAAGCCATCACCCGTGGTAGAGCAAGGCACAGCCCATGGTCGAGAGGGCATTGCCCATGGTAGAGTGAGGCACTGCCCATGGTTGAGCAAGCCGCTGCCCATGGTACAACAAGGCACAGCCAGTGGTCGAGCAAGGCAACACCCGTGATAGAAGGAGGCATAACCTCGGGTGGACCAAGCCATTGCTCATGGTAGACCAAAGCACAGCCTGTGATCGAGCAAGGGATTGCACATGGTAGAGGCAGGCACAGCCCATGGTCAAGCAAGGCATCGTACATTGTACAGAAATGCATGGCCCATGAGCAACTGAGTGCAGAGCTCCTGGTTGACTGAGGGCTGTCTCTGTGGTCATCCAAGCCGTTGCCCATGGTTGAGCAAGGCACAGCCCATGATCGAGCAACGTATCCAACGTGGCAGTGTGAGGCACAGCCCATGGTCAACCAAGCCATTGTCCGCTGTACAGTAAGGGATTGCCCATGGTCAAGCATGGCAACACCCGTGGTAGAGCCAGGCACAGCCAGTGGTCAAGCAGGGCATGGCCCGTGGTTGAGCAAGGCACTGCCCATGGTCGACGAAGACAACAACTGTTGTAGAGCAAGGCATCGCCTGTGGTAGAGCAAGACCTTGCCTGTGGTCAACCAAGGCATCGACTGTGGTAGAGCAAGGCACTGCCCGTGAGCAACCATGTGCACCGCCTGTGGTCAATCAAAGCATTGACCATGCACGACCAAGGGCTGTTGCCGTGGTTGACCTAGGCATTGACCATGGTAGAGAAAGGCACTGCCCATGAGCGACTGAGTGCATAGCCCATTGTCGACCGAGGGCTGTCTCCATGGTTGACCAAGCCATTGTCCATGGTAGAGCAAGCCACAGCCCATCGCCGGGGAAGATGTCACCCATTGATCAAACAAGCATTGTTGCCGTCATCAAGCAAGGCCTCGCTTGTGGTAGAGCATGGCACAGCCAGTGAGCGACCAAGTGCATAGCTGGTGGTCTATCAAGGTATCGATCAGGATCGACCAAGGGCTGTCGCCATGGTTGGCCAAGGCATCAATCATGGTGGAGCAAGGCACTGCCCATGAGCAACTGAGAGAGCAAACTGTGGTTGATGGAGGGCTGTCTCTGTGGTCGACCACGCAATCGCCTGTGGTAGCGCAAGGCACAACCCATCATTGTCTGAGCACTGTCTCCGTGGTCAACCAACCCATTGACCATGGCAGAGCAAGGCATTGCCCGTGATCAACTAAGGGCTATCTCTGTGGTCAACCAAGCCATCACCCTTGGTATAGTGAGGCACAGCCCATGGTGAAAATTGCCCTTTGTAGAGCAACACACTGCATGTGGTCAAGCAGGGCATCGCCCTTGGTAGAGCAAGGCACAACCCATGGTTGAGCAAGGCATCGCCAGAGGTACTACCAGGCACTACGCATGAGAGACTGAGTGTACAGCCTGTGGTCAACCAAGGTACAGCGAGGCATAGCCCATGGTCGACCAAGCCATGGCCCAGGGTAGAACAAGGCACAGGCCATGGTCAAGCAATGCATCGTCCATGCTAGATCAAGGCACAGCCCATTGTTGAGTAAGGCATCACCCGTGGTAGAGCAAGGCAGAGCCCGTGGTCGAACATGCCATTGCCCTTGTTGGAGCAACACAGCCTGTGGTCGAGCAAGGCATCACCCATAGTAGGGCAAGGCATAATCCGTGGTCAAACAAGACATTGCACATGGTATAGCAAGGCACAGCCCATGGTCGAGCAAGGCATATCACATGGTAGAGCCAGGGCCAGCCTGTGGTTGAGCAAGGCAATGCTCATGGTAGAGCAAGCCACAACCAGTGGTCAACTGAGGGCTATCTCCATGGTCAACCAAGGCATCGTCCTTGGTAGAGCAAGGCATAGCCCGTGGTTGAGCAAGGCATCACCCGTGGTTGGGTGAGGCATAGCCGTGGTCGAACAAGCCATTGCCCATGGTAGAGCAAGGCACAGCCTGTGGTCTAGCAAGGCATCTCCCGCGGTGGAGCCAGGCACAGCCCATGAGTGACCGAGTGCACAGCCTGTGGCCAACTGAGCGTTATCTGTGTGGTTCACCAAGCCATTGCCCATGGTCGACCAAGGCACAGCCGATGGTCGTGAAGGCATTGCCCAGGGCAGAGCAACACACAGCCCTTGGTAGACCATGTGATTGCCCAGGGTAAAGCCAGGCACAACCTATCATCAAGCAAGGCAATGCCTGTGGTGGAGCAAGGCACAGGCCATGGTCAAGCAAGTGATCGCCCATGGACGAGTGAGGCACAGCCCATGGTCGACCATGCCATTGCCCATGGTGGAGCAAGGCATTGATCATGTTAGAGCATGGCATAGCCCATGGTCGAACAAGGCATCACCCATGGTAGTGCAAGGCACTGCCTGTGGTTGACCAAGAGCTGTCGCTGTGGTTGATCAAGGCATTGGTCCATGATCAACCAATGGTTGTCGCCGTGGTTAAGCTAGGCATTGACCGTGGTAGAGCGAGGAACTGCCTGTAAGCGACTGAGCGCACAGCCCATAGTTGACTAAGGGCTATCTGTTTGGTGAACCTAGTGATTGCTCGTGGTAGAGCAAGGGACAACCAGTGGTTGAGCAAGGCATCACCCATGGTAGAGCGAGGCACAGCTCATGGTGGTGCAAGGCATTGCCTGTGGAAGAGGAAGGCACTGCCTGTGAGTGACCGAGCACATAGCTCGTGGTCGACCGAGGGCTGTGGTAGAGCAAGGCACAACCTGTGGTTGTACATGCCATTACCTGTGGTAGAGCAAGGCACAGCCCTTGGTCAACATCCCATTGCCTGTGGCAGAGCAAGGCACATGCCGTGGCTGAACATCCCATTGCCCGTGGTAGGGCAAGGCATAGCCCATGGTCGTGAAGGCATCGGCTGTGGTGGAGCAAGGCATTGCTCGTGCTAGAGCATGGCACTGCCTGTGAGTGACAGAGCACAAAGCCACAGCCCATGGTCGACCAAGCCATCTCCCGTGTGAGAGCATGGGACAGCCCATGGTCGAGCAAGGCGTTGCCCATGGTAGAACAGGCAACAGCCTATGGTGGAGCAAGGCATTGCCCAAGGTAGAGCGAGGCACTGCCAGTCAGCAACCACATGCACGGCCCGTGGTCGACCAATCCATAGCCCGTGGTAGAGCAAGGCATAGCCCGTGGTCAAAAAGGCATCACCCATGGTAGAGGGAGGCGCAATTGGTTGTTGAGAAGGCATCACCCATGGTAGAGCCAGTGCAGCCCGTGGTCAAGAACGCATTGCCCATGGTCAAGCAAGGCATTGCCTGTGGTAGAGCAAGGGACAGCCTGTGGTGGATTAAGACATTGCCCATGGCAGAGCAAGGCACAGCCAATGAGCGACCAAGCACATAGCCTGCGCTCGACTGAGGGCTGTCTCCGTGGTCAACCATGCCATTGCCCATGGTTGGGCAATGCACAGCCCGTGGTCAACCAAGGCATTGCCCATGGTAGATCAAGCCACAGCCCATGGTTGAACATCCCATTGCCCTAGGTAGAGCAAGGTGTCACTTGTGGTAGAGCAAGGCACAGCCTGTGGTCAATCAAGGCATAGCCTGAGTTAGAGCCAGGCACTGCCCATGAAAAACTGAGTCTTCAGTCAGTGCTCCACATAGCCATCACCTGGGGAACTGCAAGGCACGGCCCGTGGTCAACCAAGGGCCGTCTCTGTGGTCAACCAAGTCATTGCTTGTGCCAGAGCAAGGCATTGCCATGGTCGACCGAGGGCTATCTCTGTGGTCCACCCAGCCATCGCCCTTGGTAGAGCAAGGCACAGCCCGTGGTCAAAAAGGCATCACCCATGGTAGAGGGAGGCGCAATCAGTTGTTGAGAAGGCATCACCCATGGTAGAGCCAGTGAAGCCCATGGTCAAGAAGGCATTGCCCATGGTCAAGCAAGGCATTGCCTGTGGTAGAGCGAGGGACAGCCTGTGGTGGATTAAGGCATTGCCCATGGCAGAGCAAGGCACAGCCAATGAGCGACCAAGCACACAACCTGCAGTCAACTGAGGGCTGTCTCCGTGGTCAACCATGCCATTGCCCATGGTTGGGCAATGCACAGCCTGTGGTCAACCATGCCATCGCCTGTGGCAGATCAAGCCACAGCCCATGGTTGAACATCCCATTGCCCTAGGTAGAGCAAGGTGTCACTTGTGGTAGAGCAAGGCACAGCCTGTGGTCAATCAAGGCATAGCCTGAGTTAGAGCTAGGCACTGCCCATGAAAAACTGAGTCTTCAGTCAGTGCTCCACATAGCCATCACCTGGGGAACTGCAAGGCACGGCCCGTGGTCAACCAAGGGCCGTCTCTGTGGTCAACCAAGTCATTGCTTGTGCCAGAGCAAGGCATTGCCATGGTCGACCGAGGGCTATCTCTGTGGTCCACCCAGCCATCGCCCTTGGTAGAGCAAGGCACAGCCCGTGGTCAAAAAGGCATCACCCATGGTAGAGGGAGGCGCAATCAGTTGTTGAGAAGGCATCACCCATGGTAGAGCCAGTGAAGCCCATGGTCAAGAAGGCATTGCCCATGGTCAAGCAAGGCATTGCCTGTGGTAGAGCGAGGGACAGCCTGTGGTGGATTAAGGCATTGCCCATGGCAGAGCAAGGCACAGCCAATGAGCGACCAAGCACACAACCTGCAGTCAACTGAGGGCTGTCTCCGTGGTCAACCATGCCATTGCCCATGGTTGGGCAATGCACAGCCTGTGGTCAACCATGCCATCGCCTGTGGCAGATCAAGCCACAGCCCATGGTTGAACATCCCATTGCCCTAGGTAGAGCAAGGTGTCACTTGTGGTAGAGCAAGGCACAGCCTGTGGTCAATCAAGGCATAGCCTGAGTTAGAGCCAGGCACTGCCCATGAAAAACTGAGTGTTCAGTCAGTGCTCCACATAGCCATCACCCGGGGAACTGCAAGGCACAGCCCGTGGTCAACCAAGGGCTGTCTCTGTGGTCGACCAAGTCATTGCTTGTGCCAGAGCAAGGCATTGCCATGGTCGACCGAGGGCTATCTCTGTGGTCCACCCAGCCATCGCCCTTGGTAGAGCAAGGCACAGCCCGTGGTCAAAAAGGCATCACCCATGGTAGAGGGAGGCGCAATCAGTTGTTGAGAAGGCATCACCCATGGTAGAGCCAGTGAAGCCCATGGTCAAGAAGGCATTGCCCATGGTCAAGCAAGGCATTGCCTGTGGTAGAGCAAGGGACAGCCTGTGGTGGATTAAGGCATTGCCCATGGCAGAGCAAGGCACAGCCAATGAGCGACCAAGCACACAACCTGCAGTCAACTGAGGGCTGTCTCCATGGTCAACCATGCCATTGCCCATGGTTGGGCAATGCACAGCCTGTGGTCAACCATGCCATCGCCTGTGGCAGATCAAGCCACAGCCCATGGTTGAACATCCCATTGCCCTAGGTAGAGCAAGGTGTCACTTGTGGTAGAGCAAGGCACAGCCTGTGGTCAATCAAGGCATCGCCCGAGTTAGAGCCAGGCATTGCCCATGAAAAACCAAGTGTTCAGTCAGTGCTCCACCTAGCCATCACCTGGGGAACTGCAAGGCACGGCCCGTGGTCAACCAAGGGCAGTCTCCGTGGTCGACCAAGTCATTGCTTGTGCCAGAGCAAGGCATTGCCCGTGGTTGACCGAGGGCTATCTCTGTGGTCCACCCAGCCATCACCCTTGGTAGAGCAAGGCACAGCCCGTGGTCAATAAAGGCATCACCCAGGGTAGAGCAAGGCACTGCCCATGAGCAACCGAGCGCACAGTCCATTGCTGACCGAGGGCTGTCTCTGTGGTCGCCCAAGCCATCACCTGTGGTAGAGCAAGGCACAGCCAGTGGTCGAGAAGGCATCACCTGTGTTAGAGCGAGGCACAGCCTGCAGTCAAACAAGCCATTTCCCATGTTAAAGCAAGGCACGGCCCGTGGTTGAGCAACACATTGCCCATGGTAGAGTGAGGCACAGCACGTGGTCGAACAAGTGATTGCACGTGGTAGAGCAAGGCACAGCCCATGGTCAAGCAAGGCATCTCCCATGGTAGAGCAAGCCTCTGCCCATGAGCAATCAAGCGCACAGCTCGTGGCTGACCGAGGGCTGCCTCCTTGGTTGTTCAAGCCCTCGCCTGTGGTAGAGTGAGGCACAGCCCGTGGTCATCCAATCCGTTACCAGTCGTAGAGTAAGGTACAACCGGTGGTTGAGCAAGGCAATGCCCATGGTAGAGGATGCCACAGGTCGTGGTCGAGCAAGCCATCGCCCATAGTAGAGTGAGGCACAACCTTTGGTCAACCAAGCCATTGCCTGTGGTCAAGCAAGGCACATCCTGTGGTCAAGCAACACATCACTCTTGGTAAAGCAAGGCACAGCCCATGGTTGACAACGGAATCGCACCTGGTAGAGCAAGGCACGACCCATGAGCGACTGAGTGCACAGCTCCTGGTTGACTGAGGGTTGTGTCTGTGGTCGACCAAACCATCGCCTGTGGCAGAGGGAGGCACAGCCTGTGGTCCAGCAAGGTGTCGCCCATGGTAGAACAAGGCACAGCCTGTGGTCAAGCAAGACATTGCCCAAGGTAGAGCGAGGCACTGCCTGTGAGCGACCGAGAGCACAGCTCGTGGTTGACCAAGCCATAGCCCATGGTAGAGCAAGGCACAGCCCATGGTCAAGAAGGCATCGCCCGTGGTAGAGAAAGGCACAGCCCATGGTGGAGCATGGCATTGCAAGTGGCAGAGCATGGCACTGCCTTTGAGCAACCGAGCACACAGCCTGTGATCGACTGAGGGCTTTCTCTGTGCTCGACCAGACCATTGCCCTTGGTAGAGCCAGGCACAGGCCATGGTCAAGAAGGCTTCACTCATGGTAGAGCCAGGAATTGCCCTTGGTAGAACTTGTCACAGCCTAGCATTGCCTGTGTTTAGGCAAGGCACAGACCATGGTCCAACATGCCATGGCCCCTGGTAGAGCAAGACACAGCCCATGGTCGACGAAGGCATTGCCCAAGGTACAGCTGACCACTGCCCATGAGAGACTGAGTGTACCGCCAGTGGTCAACTGAGGTACAGTGAGGCCCAGCCCATGGTCGACCAAGCCATGGCCCATGGTAGAGCAAGGCACAGGCCATGGTCAAGCAAGGCATCACCTGTGCTAGGGCAAGGCACAGCCTGTGGTCTAGTAAGGAATTGCCCATGGTAAAGCGAGGCACAACCTGTGGACAAACATGCTATTGCCCTTGGTAGAGAAAGGCACAGCCCGTGGTAGAGCAAGACATTGCCCAAGGTAGAGATAGGCACTGCCCATGGGAGACCGAGTGCATAGCCCATGGTCAATCAAGGGCTGTCTCTGTGGTCGACCAAGCCATCGCCCATGGTTGAACATGCCATTGCCTTGGTAGAGCCAGGCACAACCCGTGGTTGAGTAAGGAATTGCCTATGGTAGAGCAAGGCACAGCCAGTGGTCAATCGAGGCATCACCTGAAGAAGAGCCAGGCACTGCCCGTAGTCAACCAAGGGCTGTATCCATGGTTGACCAAGCCATCTCCAGTGGTAGAGTGAGGCACAGCCCAGGGCCGAGCAAGGCACAGCTCGTGGCTGAGCAATGCATTGCCTGTGGTGGACAAAGGCATTGCCCACTGTTGACCAAGAGCTGTTGCCCTGGTCGATCAACGTGTTGACCCATGATCAACCAAGTGTTGTCGCCGTGGATGAGGAAGGTATCACCCATTGAAGTGCAAGGCAGAGCCAGTGAGCGACCGAGTACACAGCCTGTGGTAGATGAGGGCATTGCCCGTGATTGATGAAGGGCTTTCACTGAGGTCAAGCAAGGCACTGCCCATGGTTGAACATGCCATGGCCCTTGGTAGTGCAAGGCCCAGCCCATGGTCGAGCAAGGCTTTGCCCGAGGAAGAGCAAGGCATTACCCATGAGAGACCACATGTACAGCCCGTGGTCGACTGAGCCATCACCTGTGGTAGAGCAAGGCACAGCCCGTGGTCGACTGAGGATGATCTCCATGGTCAACCAAGCCATTGCCCATGATCGAGCATGGCATCACCTGTGGTAGGGTGAGGCGCAGCTGTGGTGGAACATGCCATTGCCCATAGTAGAGCAAGGCACAGCCTGTGGTTGTGCAAGGCATCGCCCGTGGCAGAGCAAGGCACTGCCCATGAGCAACTGAGAACACAGCTGGTGGCTGACCGAGGGCTATCTCTGTGGTCAACCAAGCCATTGCTTGTTGTAGAGCAAGGCACAGCACGGGGTCAACCAAGCCATTGCCCGGGGTAAAGCAAGGTGCAGCCCGTGGTCAACGAACCCATGGCTCATGGTAGAGCAAGGCACAGGCTGTGGTGAAGCAACGCATCACCCATTCTAGGGCAAGGCATAGCCCATGGTCAAGTAAGGCATTGCCTGTTGTAGAGCGAGGCACAACCTGTGGTCAAACATGGTATTGCCCTTGGTAGAGCAAGGCACAGCCTGTGGTTGTGCAAGGCATCACCCATGGCAGAGCAAGGCACTGCCCATGAGCGACTGAGTGCACAGCTGGTGGCTGATCGAGGGCTATCTCTGTGGTTGACCAAGCCATCACCTGTCGTAGAGCAAGACACAGCCCGTGGTCAACCAAGCCATTGCCTGGGGTAAAGCAAGGTGCAGCCCATGGTTGACCAACCCATGGCCCCTGGTAGAGCAAGGCACAGTCTATGGTGAAGCAAGGCATCACCCGTGCTAGGGCAAGGCATAGCCTGTGGTCAAGTAAGGCTTTGTCATGGTAGAGCAAGGTACAACCTGTGGTCAAACATGGTATTGCCCATGGTCAAGCAAGGCACAGCCTGTGATCGTGCAAGGCACCTACCATGGTAGAGCAAGGCACTGCCCGTGAGCGACCAAGCGCACAGCTGGTGGCTGATCGAGGGCTATCTCTATGGTCAACCAAGCCATCGCCCATCACAGAGCAAGACACAGCCCGTGGTCAACCAATCCATTGCCCGGGGTAGAGCAAGGCACAGGCCATGGTCAAGCAAGGCATCACCTGTGCTAGGGCAAGGCATAGCCCATGGTCAAGTATGGCATTGCCCATGGTAGAGTGAGGCACAACCTGTGGTCGAACATGCTATTGCCCTTGGTAGAGCAAGGCACAGCCTGTGGTAGAGCAAGGCATTGCCTGAGGTAGAGACAAGCACTGCTCATGAGAGCCCGAGTGCACAGCCCATGGATGACTGAGGGTTGTCTCTGTGGTTGACCAAGGCATCACACGTGGTTGAGCAAGGCACAGCCCATGCTCAAGCAAGGCATCAGCCGAGAAAGAGCCAGGCACTGCCCATGAGCCACCAAGTGCACAGCCCATAGTCAACCGAGGGCTGTCTCCGTTGTTGACCTAGCCATCACCAATGTTAGAGCGAGGCACAGCCCGTCATTGACCAAGGCATTGCCTGTGGTAGGGCAAGGCACAGCCGTGGCTGAGCAAGGCACTGCCCGTGGTGGACCGAGAGCTATTGCCGTGGTAGATCAATGAGTTGACCCATGATTGACCAAGGGTTGTCATCGTGGTTGAGGAAGGCATCACCTGTGGAAGTGCAACGCACTGCCTGTGAGTGACCGAGTGCACAGCCTATGGTCGATGAGGGCATCACCCGTGATTGACGAAGGGCTGTCGCTGGGGTCAAGCAAGGCACTGCCCTTGTGCAACTGATGGCATAGCCTGTGGTTGATTGAGGGCTGTCTCCATGGTTGACCAAGCCATTGCCATTGGGGGAGCAAGGCGCCGCCCGTGGTAGAGTGAGGCACAGCCTGTGGTCGAGCAAGGCATCGCCTGTGGTAGAGTCAGGCACTGCTCATCAGCGACCAAGTGCACAGTTGGTGGTCAACCAAGGCCGGTCTCCATGGTCAACCAAACCACCGCTTGTGGTAGCACAAGGCATAGCCCGTAGTCGAGCAACGTATCGCCTGTGCTAGAGCAAGGCACTGCCTGGGGTCGGTCAAGCCATGGCCCACAGTAGAGCAAGGCACAGCCGGTGGTGGAGCATGGCATCGCTTGTGGTAGAGCATGGAATTGCCTGTGAGCAACTGAGCACACAGCCCGAGGTTGACCGAGGGCTTTCTCCATGTCGACCAAGCCATTGCGCGTGGTAGAGAAAGGCCCAGCCTATGGTAAAGTGAGGCATTGCCCATGGTTGGGCAAGGCACAGGCCGTGGTCGAACATGCCATAGTCCTTGGTAGAGCAACACATGGCCCATGGTCAAGGAAGGCACTGCCTGAGGTACAACCAAGCACTGCCTGAGAGAGACCAAGTGTATAGCCCATGGTCGATCGAGGAACACCGAGGCATACCACATGGTCGACCAACCCATGGCCTGTGGTAGAGCAAGGCATAGGCCATGGTCAAGCAAGGCATTGCCCATGCTAGGGCAAGGCACAGCCCATGGTCAAGTAAGGCATTACCCATGGTAGAGCGAGGCACAACCTGGTCCAAGCGCACAGTCCATAGTCAACCGAGGGCTGTCACCATGGTTGGCCAAGCCATCACCCATGGTAGAGCAAGGCACAGCCCATCGTCGAGCAAGGCATCGCCTGTGGTAGGGCAAGGCACAGCCCATGGCTGAGCAAGGCATTGCCCGTGGTTGACCAAGAGCTGTTGCCATGGTCGATCAATGTGCCGACCCATGATTGACCAAGGGTTGTCATCGTGGTCGAGGAAGACATCGCCCATGGAAGCGCAAGGCACTGCCTGTGAGCGTCCGAGTGCACAACCTGTGGTTGATGAGGGCATCGCCCATGATCGACGAAGGGCTGTTGCTGGGGTCAAGCAAGGTACTCCCCTTGTGCAACCAAGAGCACAGCCCGTGGTCGATCGAGGGCTGTCTCCATGGTCGACCAAGTCATCACCTGTGGGGATGCAAGGCTGCGCCCATGGTAGAGCGAGGCACAGCCCGTGGTCGAGCACAGCATCACCTGTGGTAGACCAAGGCACTGCCCATGAACGACCAAGTGCACAGTCAGTGGTCAACCAAGGCTGGTCTCCATGGTCAACCAAGCCATCGCTCATGGTAGGGCAAGGCATAGCCCATAGTCGAGCAACGTATCGCCCATGCTAGAGTGAGGCACAGCCTGGGGTCGGCCAAGCCATGGCCCATGGTAGAGCAAGGCACAGCCGGTGGCGGAGCATGGCATCATTCATGGTAGAGCAAGGCACTACCCATGAGAGACCAAGCACACAGCCCGTGGTCGACCAAGGGCTGTCTCCGTGTCGACCAAGCGGATGATCCATCGGCAGACTTTCCCCGATCCTGGCCCTGGTTGCTATGCGATCTAGGACCCGCGTAGTGGCCATATTCATGTTCGAGCATTGAGGGGCTTACAGCAAGTGTTTAATGGCACGTGGCAAAGTGGACCACGTTGCCACGTGAGGGCGGGTGTTGAGATATATGATCCCACATTGATTAAATGAAGAAAACGTTGTGGACTTATAAGAAGGTTGGGTACCGCCACATATCAGCTTGAGCTTTTAAGTGGAAACGGGCCCGATCCGTTGTGGGCTCACCACAAATTTAACAAAAGCAAGGTGCAGTCCATGTTCAACCAACCCATGGCCCATGGTAGAGCAAGGCACAGGCTGTGGTGAAGCAAGGCATCGCCCATGCTAGGGCAAGGCATAGCCCATGGTCAAGTAAGGCATTGCCCGTGGTAGAGCGAGGCACAACCTGTGGTGAAACATGGTATTGCCCTTGGTAGAGCAAGGCAAAGCCTGTGGTCGTGCAAGGCATCACCCATGGCAGAGCAAGGCACTGCCTGCGAGCGACCGTGCCCACAGCTGGTGGCTGATCGAGGGCTATCTCTGTGGTCAACCAAGCCATTACCTGGGGTACAGCAAGGTGCAGCCCGTGGGAGAGCAAGACACAGGCCGTGGTGGAGCAAGACACAGCCTGTGCTAGGGCATGGCATAGCCCGTGGTCAAGTAAGGCATTGCCCGTGGTAGAGCGAGGCACAACCTGTGGTGAAACATGGTATTGCCCTTAGTAGAGCAAGGCACAGCCTGTGGTCATGCAAGGCATCACCCATGGCAGAGCAAGCCACTGCCCATGAGCGACCGAGCCCACAGCTGGTGGCTGATCGAGGGCTATCTCTGTGGTCAACCAAGCCATCGCCCGTCGTTGAGCAAGACACAGCCTGTGGTCAACCAAGCCATTGCCTGGGGTAAAGCAAGGTGCAGCCCGTGGGAGAGCAAGACACAGGCCGTGGTGAAGCAAGGCATAGCCTGTGCTAGGGCATGGCATAGCCCATGGTCAAGTAAGGCTTTGCCCGTGGTAGAGTGAGGTACGACCTATGGTCAAACATGGTATTGCCCTTGGTAGAGCAAGGCACAGCCTGTGATCGTGCAAGGCATCTACCATGGTAGAGCAGGGCACTGCCTATGAGCGAGCAAGGCATCACCTGTGCTAGGGCAAGGCATAGCCTGTGGTCAAGTAAGGCATTGCCCGTGTTACAGTGAGGCACAACCTGTGGTCGAACATGCTATTGCGCTTGGTAGAGCAAGGCACAGCCGGTGGTAGAGCAAGGCATTGCCTGAGGTAGAGACAAGCACTGCCTACGAGAGATTGAGTGCACAGCCCATGGACAACCGAGGGTTGTCTCTATGGTTGACCAAGCCATCGCCCGTGGTTGAGCAAAGCACAGCCCATGCTCAAGCAAGGCATCGGCTGAGGAAGAGCTAGGCACTGCCCATGAGCCACCAAGTGCACAGCCCATAGTCAACCGAGGGCTGCCTCCATTGTTGACCAAGCCATCGCCCATGTTAGAGCAAGGCACAGCCCCTCGTCAAGCAAGGCATTGCCTGTGGTAGGGCAAGGCACAGCCTGTGGCTGAGCAAGGCAATGACCATGGTGGACCAAGGCACTGTCCGTGGTCAACGGAGAGCTATTGCCATGGTAGATCAATGCATCGATCCATGATCGACCAAGGGTTGTTGTCGTGGTTGAGGAAGGCATCACCTGTGGAAGTGCAAGGCACTGCCTGTGAGCGACCGAGTGCACAGCCTATGGTCGATGAGGGCATCACCCATGATTGATGAAGGGCTGTCGCCGGGGTCAAGGAAGGCACTGCCCTTGTGCAACCGAGAGCACAGCCCATGGTTGATTGAGGGCTGTCTCCATGGTCGACCAAGTCATCGCCTGTGGGGGAGCAAGGCACCGCCCATGGTAGAGTGAGGCACAGCCTGTGGTTGAGCAAGGCATCACCTGTGGTAGAGCCAGGCACTGCTCATCCACGACCAAGTGCACAGTTGGTGGTCAACCAAGGCCGGTCTCCATGGTCAACCAAATCATCACTCATGGTAGTGCAAGGCATAGCCTGTAGTCGAGCAACGTATCACCTGTGCTAGAGCAAGGCACTGCCTGGGGTCGGCCAAGCCATGGCCCATGGTAGAGCAAGGCACAGCCAGTGGTGGAGCATGGCATCGCTTGTGGTAGAGCATGGCACTGCCTGTGAGCGACCGAGCACACAGCCCGTGGTCAACCAAGGGCTGTCTCCATGTCGACCAAGCCATTGCCCATGGTAGAGAAAGGCCCAGCCTATGGTAGAGTGAGGCATTGCCCATGGTTGGGCAAGGCACAGACCATGGTCGAACATGCCATGGTCCTTGGTAGAGCAACACACGGCCCATGGTCAAGGAAGGCATGCCTTAGGTACAGCCAAGCACTGCCTGAGAGAGACCGAGTGTATAGCCCACGGTCGATTGAGGAACACTGAGGCATAGCATGTGGTCGAGTAACCCATGGCCCGTGGTAGAGAAAGGCATAGGCCGTGGTCAAGCAAGGCACTGCCCATGCTAGGGCAAGGCACAGCCCATGGTCAAGTAAGGCATTACCATGGTAGAGTGAGGCACAACCTGTGGTTGAACTTGCTATTGCCCTTGGTAGAGCAAGGCATCACCCGAGTTAGAGACAGGCACTGCCCACGAGAGACCAAGTGCACAGCCCATGGATGACCAAGGGTTGTCTCTGTGGTTGACCAAGCCATCACCCATGGTTGAGCAAGACACAGCCCATGCTCAAGCAAGGCATCAGCAGAGGAAGAGCCAGGCACTGCCCATAAGCCACCAAGCTCACAGTCCGTAGTCAACTGAGGGCTGTCTCCATGGTTGACCAAGCCATCACCCATGGTAGAGTGAGGCACAGCCCATCGTCAAGCAAGGCATCGCCTGTGGTAGGGCAAGGTGCAGCCTGTGGCTGAGCAAGACATTGCCTGTGGTGGACCAAGGCATTGCCCGTGGTCGACCAAGAGCTGTTGCCGTGGTCGATCAATGTGCTGACTCATGATTGACCAAGGGTTGTCATCGTGGTTGAGGAAGACATCGCCCATGGAAGCACAAGGCACTGCCTGTGAGCGACCGAGTGCACAGCCTGTGTTCGATGAGGGCATCACCCATGATTGACGAAGGGCTGTCACCGGGGTCAAGCAAGGCACTGCCCTTGCGCAACCGAGAGCACAGCCCGTGGTCAATCAAGGGCTGTCTCCATGGTTGACCAAGTCATCACCCGTGGGGTTGCGAGGCAGCGCCCATGGTAGAGCGAGGCACAGCCTGTGGTAGAGCAAGGCACTGGCCATGAATGACCAAGTGCACAGTCAGTGGTCAACCGAGGCCGGTCTCCATGGTCAACCGAGCCATCGCTCATGGTAGGGCAAGGCATAGCCCATAGTCGAACAACATATCGCCCATACTAGAGTGAGGCACTGCCTAGGGTCGGCCAAGCCATGGCCCATGGTAGAGCAAGGCACAGCCAGTGGTGGAGCATGGCATCGCTCGTGGTAGAGCAAGGCACTGCCCATGAGAGACCAAGCACACAGCCCATGGTCAACCAAGGGCTGTCTCCGTGTTGACCAAGCCATCACCCATGGCAGAGAAAGGCACAGCCCGTGGTCGAGCAAGGCATCACCTAGGGTAGGGCAAGGCACCGCTCATGGTTGAGCAAGGCATGGCATGTGGTCAACCAAGGGCTGTCTCCATGGTCAGCCAAGCCATCGTCCGTGGTAGAGCATGGCACAGCTGGTGGTGGAGTAAGGCATTGCACGTGGTAGAGCAAGGCATCGCCCATTAGCAACTGAGCACACTGCCTGTGGTCAACCAAGGGCTGTATCCATGGTTGAACAAACCATTGCCTGTGGTAGAGCTAGGCATCGACTGAGATCTACCATGGGCTGTTCTCGAAGTATGGGATCTCAGTCGAGGGCTGTCTCTGTGGTCGACCAAGCCATAGCCCTTTGTGGAGCAAGGCACAGCCCATGGTCGAGCAAGGCATCGCCCGTGGTTGGGCAAGGTACACCCCATGGTTGAACATGGTATTGCCCTTGGTATAGAAAGGCATAGTGGGTGGTCAAGCAAGGCATCGCTCATGATAGAGCAAGGCATCACCATAGGTAGAGCCAGGCACTGCCTGTGAGAGACCATGTGTATAGCCCCTGGTCATTTGAGCCATCCCTTGTGGAAGAGCAAGGCACAGCCTGTGGTCAAGCAAGGCATCGTCCCTGGTAGAGCAAGGCACTGCCAGATAGTGCTACCGCGGACAACTTCTGGCCGACCAAGTGCACAGATCCTGGTCGACCAAAGGTTGTCTCCGAGGTCAACGAAGCCGTCGCCCATGGTTGAGTGACGCATAGCCCATGGTCGAGCAAGGCAACACTCGTGATAGAGCCAGGCACAGAGCATGATCAAGCAAGATTCACCCAATGATCGAACAACCACTGTTGCCATCGTCGAGCAAGGCATCGCCTGTGGTAGAGTGAGGCATAGCCCATGGTCAAACATGCTATGGCCCTTGCTATAGAAAGGCATAGTGGGAGGTTGAGCAAGGCATTGCCCTAGGTAGAGCTAGGCACTGCCTGTGAGAGACTGAGCGTACAGCCCGAGGTTGTTTGGGCCATCACTGGTGGAAGAGCAAGGCGCAGCCCATGGTCAAGCAAGCCATCACTAGTGGTAGAGCAAGGCACTGCCTGTGACTGACCGAGTGCACAACCCATGGCCAGCCGAGGGCTGTCTTCATGGTCGACCAAGGCAACACCCATGGTAGAGCAAGCCACAGCCCATGGTCGAGCAGGCAACGCCCATGGTAGAGCAAGGCACAGCCCATGGTCAAGCAAGGCAACGCCCATGGTAGAGCAAGGCACAGGCTGTGGTCGAGCAAGCCATCGCCCGTCATACAGTGAGGCACAACCTTTGGCCGATCAATCCATTACCCATGGTAGAGCAAGGCACAGCTCATGATCGAGCAAGGCATCACCTGTGGTAGAGCTAGGCACAGCCCGTGGTTGAGCAAGGCATCACAAGTGGTAGAGCAAGGCACGGGCCATGAGTGACTGAGTGCAAAGCTACTGCTCGACCGAGGGTTGTCTCCGAGGTCAACCAAGCCATCGCCTGTGGTTGAGCAACACATAGCCTGTGGTCGAGCAAGGCATCGCTGAGGTAGAGTGAGGCACACCCTGTGGTAGAACAAGCCATTGCCATGGTACAGTGAGGCACAGCCCATTGTCGAGCAAGGCAACACTCGTGGTAGAGCCAGGCACAGAATGTGGTCGAGCAGGGCATTGCTCATGGTAGAGCAAGGCACAGCCCATGGTAGAGCATGGCACAGCTTTTGAGTGACAGATTGCACAGCCCATGGTCAATCAAGGCATCGACCATGGTGGAGCAAAGCACTGCCAGTGAGCGACCAAGCACGCAGCCCATGGTCGATGGAGGCTTGTTTCCATGACGACCAAGCCATCGATCATGGTAGAGCAAGGTACAGCCCGTGGTCAACCGAGGGTTGTCTTCATGGTGGACCAAGGTATTGCCCGTGGTAGAGCAAGAGCAAGGCATCCCCCATGGTACAGCAAGGTGCAGCCTGTGGTCGACCAAGGCATTGCTGGTGGTAGAGCCAGGCACTGCTCATGGCCGACCAAGTGCTATCGCCGTGGTCAATCAACACATCACCCCAAGATTGACCAAGGGCTGTCACCATTGTCAAGCAAGGCATCGCCCGTCGTAGAGCAAGGCACTGCCCATGATCGACTGAGTCCATGGCCCATGGTCGATCAAGGCATTTCTTGTGGTAGAGCAAGGCACTGCCCCTGGTCGACCAAGCGCTATTGCCATTATCGATCAAGGCATTGCCGGATGATCAACCAAGGGCTGTCACCGTGGTCAAGCAAGGCATTGCCCATGGTACAGCAGGGCACTACCAGTGAGCGAGCGAGCGCATAGCCTACAGTCGGTCGAGGGCCGTCTCCTCGGTCAACCTAGCCATCACCCGTGGTAGAGCGAGGCACAGCCCATGGTCGAGCAAGGCATTGCCCATGGTCAAGTGAGGCATCGCCCTTGGTGGAGTGAGGCACAGCCCATGGTTGACCAAGCCATGGCCTGTGGTAGAGCAAGGCATCACCCATGGTAGAGCAAGGCACAGCTGGTGGTCAAGCAAGGCATTGCCCATGGTAGAGTGATGCACAGCCCTTGGTCAACCAAGCCATTGCCCATGTTAGAGCATGGCACAGCCCATGGTGGAGCAAGGCAACTCCAATGGTAGAGCAAGCCACAGCCTGTGGTTGAGAAAGGTATCACCCGTCCTAGAGCAATGCACAGCCCATGGACCAAGCGCTGCACCTTGCCCGACCACAGGCGATGCCTTGCTCTACCACGGGCTGTGCCTCACTCTTCCATGGGCGATGGCTTGGTTGACCTCAGAGACAACCCTCGGTCGACCACGAGCTGTCTGCTCGGTCACTCACAGGTACTGCCTTGCTCTACCACTGGCAATGGCTTGGTCGACCAAGGAGACAGCAATTGTTCGACCAGGGCTGTGTGCGTGATTGCTGATGGGCAGTGCCTTGCTCTACCATGGGCGATGCCTTGCTCGACCAAGGTGACAGCCGTAGGTCGATGACAGGTGATGTCTTGAGCATCCCTGGGTTGTGCACTCGGTCACTCATGGGGAGTGCCTTGCTCTACCACGGCAACAGCCCTTGGCCAATCATGTGGTGACACCCTGATCAACCACGGCGACAGCGCTAGGTAGGTCGACCACGGGCAGTGCCATACTCAACCACAGGCAATGCCTTGGTTGACCACAGTCTGTGCCTTGCTTGACCATGGGTTGTGCCTTGCTCTACCATGAGCCATGGCTTGGTCCTCCACAGGCTGTGCCACGCTGTACCAAGGGTGACACCTTGCTTGACCAGAGGCTGTGGCTGGCTCTACCTCGAGTGATGCCTTCCTTGACCATGGGCTGTGTGTCACTCTTCCATGGGCGATGCCTTGCTCGACCATGGGCTGTGCCGTGAAATATCACGGGCGATGGCTAGGTCAACCTCAGAGACAGCCCTTGGTGGACCACGGGTCATGTGCTCGGTCACTCACGGGTACTACCTTGCTCTACCACTGGCGATGGCTTGGTCAACCATGGTGACAGCCATCGGTCAACCATGGGTTGTGCGCACGGTCACTGACGGTCAGTGCCTTCCACTACCATGGGTGATGCCTTGATGGACAACAGGCTGCGCCTTGCTCTACCACAAGCACTGGCTTGGTTGACCACCGAGACAGTCCTTGGTCAACCACAGGCTGTGCCATGCTCTACCATGGCCGATGCCTTGCTTGACCACAGGCTATGCCTTGCTCTACCATGGGTGATGGCTTGGTCGACCTTGGAGACAGCCCTCAGTTGACCTCAGGCTATGCCGCGCTCTACCAAGGGTGATGCCTTGCCCGACCATGGGCTGTGCCTTGCTCTACCATGGACGGAGCCACGCTTGACCACAGGCTGTGGCCTGGTTGGCCACAGGCTATGCCTTGCTCAACCACCGGGTGTACATTACTCTACCAGGGGCGATGCCTTGGTTGACCATGGAGACAGCCGTTGGTCGACCACAGGCTGCGCCCTTGCTCTACCTTGGGTGATGCCTTGCTAGACCATGGGCTCTACCTGCCTCTACCATGGGCAATTCCTTGGTCAACCGCAGGCCATGCTTTGCTCTACCACAGGTGATGCCTTGCCCGACCACAGGCTGTGCCTCACTCTACTGCTGGCGATGTCTTGGTCGACCGTCAAAACAGCCCTCATTCGACCACTGGCTGCACCTTGCTCTAGCACGGGCGATGGCTTGGTCAACCGTGGAGACAGGCCTCAGTCAACCATGGGCTGTGCCTCGCTCTACCATAGGCTGTGGCTTTGTTGACCACAGGATGTGCCTTGCTCTACAACAGGCAATGCCTTGTTCTACCACAGGCTATGGCTTTGTCGACCATGGGATGTGCCTCACTCTACCATGGACTGTGCCTTGCGCTACCACGGGCGATGGCTTGGTGGACCACAGAGATAGCCCTCAGTCAACCATGGCCTATGGACTCAGTCGCTGACGGGCAGTGCCTCGCTCTACCGCGTGCGATACCTTGCACTACCATGGTTGATGCCTTGCTCAACCATGGGCTGTGCCTTGCTCTACCGGGGGTGATGCTTCATCGACCATGGGGACAGCCCTAGGTTGACCATGGGCTGTGCCTTGTTCTACCACAGGTGATGGCTTGGTCGACCATGGAGACAACCCTCGGTTGACCACAGGCAGTGCTTCACTCTACCAAGGGTAATGCCTTGCCCAACCACGGGCTGTGCCTTACTCTACCATGGCTGATGCGTTGCTTGACCACAGGCTGTGCCTCAGTCTACCATGGGGTATGGCTTGGTCGACCATGGGATGTGCCATTTCTCTAACATGGGCGATGCCAAGCTGGACCACAAGCTGTGCCTCGCTCTACCATCGGCAATTGCTTGGTTGACCATGAAGATAGCCCTCAGTCTATTATGGGATGCGCCTTGCTCTACCATGGGTGATGCCTTACTTGACCACTGGCTGTGCCTCGCCCAACCACGGGTGATGGCTTGGTTGACCATGGTGACAACCCCCGGTTGGGCACAGGCCACACCTCACTCTACCACCGGAGATGCCTTGCTCCCCCACAGGCTGTGCCTCGCTCTACCTTGGGCGATGGCTTGGTTGACCATGGAGACAGTCCTTGGTTGACCATGGGCTGCACCTTGCTCTACCACAGGCGATGCCTTGCTCTACCACAGGCTCAGCCTCGGTCTACCATGGGCAATGGCTTGTTTGACCACTGCGACAGCGCTTGGTCAACCATGGGCAATGCCTTATTCTACCATGGGTGATGCCTTGGTCAACCACAGGCCGTGCCTTGCTCTACCACAGGCGATGCCTTGCCCTGCCACGGGCGATGCCTTGCTCATCCACGGGCTGTGCCTTGCTCTACCACAGGCCATGGCTTAGTCGACCATGGGATATGCCTTGCTCAACCACGGGTGATGCCTTGGTAGACCATGGCTGTGCCTCGCTGTACAAAGTGCAATGCCTTGCTCGACCATGGGCTTTGCCTCCCTAGACCACAGGCAGTGCCTCTATCTACCACAGTCGATGGCTTGGTTGACCACGGCTGTGCCTTGCTCGACCACGGGCTATGCCTCACTCTACCATGGGCAATGCCTTGCTCGACTACGAAGACAGCCTTCAGTCAACCATGGGAAGCGCCTCACTCTACCACAGGTGAAGCCTTGCTCGACCACAGGATTTGCCTTCCCCTACCATGGGTGATGGCTTGGTTGACTACTAATAACACCTTGCTCTACCACAGGTGATGCCCTGCTTGACCACGAGCTATGACTTGCTCTACTGCAGGTGATAGGTTGGTTGAGCACGGAGACAGCCCTTGGTCAACCATGGGCTGTGCCTCGTTCTACCACGGGGGATGGCTAGTTCGATCATGGAGACAGCCCTTGGTCAACCACTTGCTGCGCCTCACCCTACCATGACCGATGCCTTGCTCAACCACAGGATGTGCTTGGCTTAACTATGGGCAATGCCTAGGTCAACCACAGAGACAGCCCTTGGTTGACCATGGGCTGTGCCTAGCCCTACCATGGGATATGCCTTGCTCGACCATGGGCTGTGCCTCGCTCAACAATGGGCAATGCCTTGCTTGAACACAGAGAAAGCCCTCGGTTGACCATGGGCTGCGTGTCGCTCTACCATGGGCAATGCCTTGCTCAGCCACGGAGACAGCCCTCGGTCAATACTGGGCCGTGCCTTGCTCTACCAGAAGCAATGGCTTGGTTGACCAAGGAAGCAATTGTCAGTCTACCATGGGCTATGCGCTCGCTCGATTGCCTCGCTCTACCACGGGCAATGCCTTGCCGACCACAGGCAATGCCTTGGTCAACCACAGAGACAGCTTTCGGTCAACACCGGGCTGTGCCTTGCTCTATCACGAGCGATGGCTTGGTTGACGATGGAGACAGCCCTAGGTCGACCATGGGCTATGCCTCTCTCTACCACGGGCAATGCCTCACTCTACCATGGGCAATGCCTTGCTAGACCACAGGCAGCACTTGGCTCTACCACGGGCAGCACCTTGCGCTACCACCAGCGATTCTATGGTCGACCACAGGCTATGCCATTCCCTACCATGGGTGATGGCTTGGTCAATGACGGGCTGTGTGTCACTCTACCACTGGCGATGCCTCACTCAACCATGGGCTAGGCCTTGCTCTACCATGGACAATGGCTTGGTTGACGATGGGATGTAACTTGCTCTACCATTGCCAATGCCTTGCTTGACCACAGGCATTGGCTTAGTCAACAACGGAGACAGCCCTTGGTCAACCACAGGCAGTGCCTTGCTCTACCACAGGCGATGGCTTGGTTGACCATGGGTAGTGCCACGCTCTACCACCAGTGATGGCTTGGTCGACCACGGGCAGTGCCTCAATCTAGCACGAGCGATGCCATGCTCGACCACAGGTGGTGCCTCGCTCTTCCATGGGTGATGGATGGGTCGACCATGGAGACAGCCCTCGGTTGGCCACTGGCTCTGACTCACTCCACCATGGGCGATGCCTTACTCAACCATGGGCTGTGCCTTGTTCTACCATGGGTGATGGCTTGGTCGATCATGGAGACAGCCCTTGGTCAACCACGGGCTATACCTGGCTCTACCACAAGCGATGCCTTGCTAGACCATGGGCAATGCCTGGCTCTACCATGGGTGATGGCTTGGTTGGCAATGGGCAGCGCCTCGCACTACCACGGGCAATTCTATGGTCAACCACAGGTTATGCTTCGCTCTTCCACAGGTGATGGCTTGGTCAACAATAGGCTGTGTGTCTCTCTTCCACGGGTGACATCTCACTCAACCACGGGCTGGGACTTGCTCTACCACAGGCAATGGCTTGGTTGACCACGGGATGTGCCTTGCTCTACTATGGGTGTTGGCTTGTTCAACCATGGAGAACGCACTTGGCCGACCACAGGCTGCAGCTCGCCCTACCAAGGACGATGCCTTGCTTGACCATGGGCTATGCCTTGCTCGACCATGGGCTATGCCTTGCTCGACCATGGGCTATGCCTTGCTCTACCAAAGGCAAAGGCTTTGTTGACGACCATGGGCAGCGCCTCACTCTGCCACGGGTGATGCCTAGCTCGACCAGGGTAGTGCCTTGCTCTACCACTGGCAATGGCTTGGTTGACCTAGAAGACAGCCCTTGGTCAACCACAGCCTGTGCCTAGCTCTAACACAGGCGATGGCTTGGTCAACCACGAAGACAACCTTTGGTCAACCATGGGCAGCACCTAGCTCAATAATGGGCAGTGCCTCACTCTACCGCAGGCAATGGCTTGGTTGACCACGGGACAGGCCTCAGTTGACCACAGGCAGCACTTTGCACTATCATGCATGATGCCATGCAAGACAACGGGCCGTGCCTGGCACTACCGGGGGCAATGGCTTGGTCGACCACGGGCGTTGCCATGGTCGACCACTGGCTGTGCCTTGCTCTACCACTGGTGATGGCTCGCTCGACCACAGAGATAGCCCTTGGTCAACCACAACCTGTGCACTCAGTCACTGATGGGTAGTGCCTAGCTGTCTCACTGGCGAAGCCTTGCTCGACCATGGAGACAGCCTTCGGTCAACCATGGCCAGTGCCTTGCTAGACCACGAGCTGTGCCTTTCTCTGCCATGGAGACTGCCCTCGGAAGACCATGGGCTGCACGAAAGACCATGGGCTGCACCTCGCTCTACTACGGGTGACACCTAGCTCGACCACTAGATGTGCCTCACCCTATGATGAGCAATGCCTTGCTCGAGCACAGGCTCCGGCTGGCCCCATGGGTGATGCTTATCTCTACCACAGGCAATGCCTTAGTTGACCACAGGCTGTGCCTTGCCCTGCCACGGGCGATGGCTTGGTTGAACATGGAGACAGCCCTTGGTCAACCACAAGCTGGGCCTTCCCCCACCACGGGTGATGCCTTGCTCGACCACTGGCTGTGCCTCGCTCTACCATGTGCAATGGCTTGGTCAACCACAGAGACTGCCCTTGATCGACCAGGGGCTGCCCCTCGCTCTACCACCGGTGATGCGTTGCTCAACCATGGGTGTTGGCTTGGTCGGCTATAGAGACAGCCCACAGTTGACCACAGGCTGTGCGCTTGGTCACTGATAGGCAGTACCGAGCTCTACCAAGGGTGGTGCCCCGGTCGACCACGGGCTGGGCCTACCTCCACCACGGGTGATGGCTCAGTCAACCAGGGGCTGTGCCTCTCTCTACCATGGGCGATGCCTTGCCAGAGCACAAGTTGTGCCTGCTTCCACCACGAACGATGGCTTGGTCGGCCACAGAGACAACCCTCAGTCAACCCCGGGCTGTGCCTCGCACTACCACAGGTGATGCCTTGCATGACCACAGACTATTCCTCGCTCTACCCCAGGCACTGGCTTGGTCGACCATGGAAATAGGATAGCCCATGCTCAACCACGGGCAGTGCTTCACTCTACCACGGGTGATGGGTGGGTCGACCATGGGGACAGCCCTTGGTTGACCACTGGCTCCATCTCGCTCAACCACAAGTGATGCCTTGCTTGAGCACAGGCTGTGCTTGGCTCCACCATGGGCAATGGCTTGGTTGATCACGTGACCACTGGATATGCCTTACTTGAGGACAGGCTATGCCTGACCCGACCACAGGCGATGGCTTTGTCAACCACGGAGACAGCCCTCGGTTGACCACGGGCTGTGCACTCAGTCACTGATGGGCAGTAAGTACTGATCTCGTCCACAGGCGATGCCTGTCTTGACTACTAGCTGTGCCTAGTACTATGACAGGCGATGCCTATCTCAACTACTGGCTGTGCCTAGCTCTATGATGAGTGATGACTCACTCAATCACGGGTTGTGCCTTGCTCTACCATGGGCGATGCCTTACTCAACTATGAAGACAACCCTCAGTTGAACACGGGCTGTTCCTCGCTCTACCATGGGTGATGCCTCACTCGAGCATGAGAAGCACCTAGCTCTTCCACGGGCGATGCATCACTTGACCATGGGCTATGCCTTGCTCTACCATGGGTGATGCCTCTTGACCACAAAAACTGCCCTCGGTCGACCATTGACTGTGCCTCGTTCTACCATAGGCGATGCCTTGCTCGACCACAGGCTGTGCCTTGCTCTACCACAGGCGACAGCTTGGTTGACCACGGTGACAACCCTCGGTCGACCACCATTTCTGCCTCACCCTAACACAGGTGATTGCCTTGCTCGACCAAGTGCTGTGCCTGGTTGTACCACGGGCAATGCCTTGCTCGACCAAGGGTTGTGCCTTGCTCTACCACGGGTGGTGCCCTACTTGACCACCAGCTGTGCCTTGCACTACCATAGGCAATGGCTTGGTTGACTATGGAGACAGGCCTCGGTCGACCATGGGCTGTGCACTCGATCACTGATGGGCACTGCCTCATCCTAACACAGGTGATGCCTTGCTTGACCATTGGCTGTGCGTTGCTCTACCAAGAGGAAGGATGAAGAGATTGCAAGAAGAAGCTATTGGCATCCTCACTAATGGATATTTGGCCCAAGAGGTTGAAGACCAAGACAAAGGAGGCATTTGTCTCCTTTTCTTTAATCCCAAGGCCAATTAGAGCTACTCAACTTGCACACAAGGAACTTGACCAATATGCATGATTTATGGCTACCAAAAGAGTTAAATTAGTATATAATTAGTTGTTATAATCAAAA
Source organism: Sonneratia alba (assembly GCA_900174645.1). NCBI lineage: Eukaryota > Viridiplantae > Streptophyta > Magnoliopsida > Myrtales > Lythraceae > Sonneratia > Sonneratia alba. The sequence continues at coordinate 3,325,507 of FWPY01000050.1, read as the reverse complement.
TTAGAAATTTCCGTATTTATGGAGTTTTCTAATTTGGGATTTTTATAATGGAGTCAAGTACCATATTTTTGTCTGATTGCTATCTAGTATAACAGGAAACTATTTATTAGCCAAGCATCTATATGTATGGGCACTCATTCACCATGTAATTCAGCTTTTTTTGACAATGAATCCCTCAAATACAAAGTGTGTTCTCCTTGTGAGGTAATTATCTCTCCTTTGCTCTCATGAAACCTTGCTTTTGTTGAACTAATGTTTTTAGTTTGGTGATTCAAGTTTCCCAAAGCCCCCAATTCATGCCTCAACCTAGGTAAGTCGTTGAGTGGATTGGTCTTCGAGTTCATGGTTAGGCGAGTGGTCTAAGTAGCAATTCACATTTTCTTTCGTTGGTTGGCTATTTGCACCCACTTGGTTTCGAACAAAATCCTATCCTTTCATCCTATGCCATGAAGCTCAGGACCAAACCCCCTCTAACCCGCATCAACTCGTATCAGAGCACGGTTTCCACAGTAGGTTATCCATCTATCATATCCCCTCATCCCTTCATCTAAAAAAAAAAATCCTCTTTGAACATATATTTCCTTGACTCCTTGACACATATTTCCATCTATTCTATAGCATATATTCTCTGAGCCAAAAAGAAGAAGAAGAAGAAGAGGATGACAAATTCAAGCCCAGAAGGAGACCTTGCAATCGACCTAGACGAGGTATGACGAATGTAGGAGAAGACTTTGGAGGAATCAAAATAAAAATTCCTTCATTTCAGGGCAAGAGTGATCTTGAGGCAAATCTGGAATGGGAAATGTGGGTTGAGCAAATATTTGGGTGCCATAACTACTCGGAGGTTAAGAAAGTCAAGTAGGGCACAACCCAAGGTTGACGATGGCATCACAAGTGGTAGAGCAAGGCACAGCCCATGAGCGACTGAGTGCACAGCTCCTAGTTGACTGAGGGCTGTCTCTGTGGTCGACCAAGCCATTGCCTGTGGTAGAGGGAGGCACAGCCCATGGTCGAGCAAGGCGTCGCCTGTGGTAGAACAAGGCACAGCCTGTTGTTGAGCAAGGCACTGCCTATGAGCGACTGAGCGCACAGCTGGTGGTTGACCAAGCCATAACCCTTGGTAGACCAAGGCACAGCCCTTGGTCGAGAAGGCATCACCCGTGGTAGAGTGAGGCACAGCCCATGGTGGAGCATGGCATTGCCCGAGGTCGACCAAGGGATGTCTCTGTGGTCAACCAAGCCATTGCCCTTGGTAGAGCAAGGCACTGCCCATGAGTGATCAAGTGCACAGCCTGTGGCTGACTGAGGGCTGTCTCCATGATCGACCAAGCCAATGCCCGTGGAATAGCATGGCACATCCCATGGTTGAGCAAGGTGTCACCCATGGTTGATGAAGGCACAACCCAAGGTCGAACATGGTATTGCCTGTGGTGGACCCAAGCACAGCCCGTGGTGGAGACAAGCACAGTCAGTGGTCGAGCAAGGAATCTCCTGTGCTAGAGCGAGGCACCGACCATGGTTGAACAAGACATCGCCCATGGTAGAGCCAGGCACAGCCCATGGTCGAGTAAGGCATCGCCCATGGTAGAGCTAGGCACAGCCTGTGGTCGAGCAAGGCATCGCCTGAGGAAGTGACAGGCATTGCCCGTGAGCGACCATGCGCACAGCCCATGGTCAACCTGGGGCTGTCTCTAGGGTTGACCAAGCCATCGCCAGTGGTAGAGCAAGGCATAGCCCGTGGTCAAGCAGGGCATCACCCGTGGTTGGGCAAGGCACAGCCCATGGTCGAGGAAGGCATCACCCAAGGTAGAGCAAGGCACTGCCAGTGGTTGACTGGGGGCTGCCTCCGTGGCTGGCCAAGCCATTGCCAGTAGTAGAGCAGGGCACAGCCCGTGGTCAACCATGCCATTGTCCGTGGTGGAGCATGGCATCACCCATGGTAGAGCAAGGCACTGCCTATGGTCGACCAAGAGCTGTCACCGTGGTCAAGCAAGCCAATGACTGTGGCAGAGGAAGGCACTGCCCGTGAGTGACTGTGTGCACAACCCATGCCCTACCGAGGGCTGTCTCTGTGGTTGACCAAGGCATCATCACCCATGGTAGATCGAGGCACAGCCCATGGTCAACAAAGCCATGGCCCATAGTAGAGCAAGGCACATCTCATTGTGGAGCAAGGCATCGCCCGTGGTAGAGCAAGGCACAACCAGTGTTCGAGCAAGGCATCGCTCATGGTAGTGCGAGGCACAGCCCGTGGTTGACCATGGCAATGCCCTTGGTAGTGCTAGGCACAGCCAACGGCTAAGCAGCACATCGCTATGGTACAGCAAGTCACTGCCTGTAGTCGATGAAGCACTGTTGCTGTGGTCGATCAAGGCGTCACCCAATGATTGAATAAGCACTGTCGCCTGGCCAAGCAAGGCATCGCCCATGGTAGAGCAGGGCACTGCCTGTCAGTGACTATTTGCACAGCCCATAGTTGATCTACGCATCATTCATCATCAACCAAGGGCTGTCACCGTGGTTGACCAATGCATTGACCGTGGTAGAGCAAGGCACTACCTGTGAGTGACCGAATGCACAGCTCATGGTCGACCAAGGGCTGGCTCCATGGTTGACCAAGCCATCACCTGTGCGAAAGTGACACACAGCCGGTGGTGGACCAAGAGCTGTCTCTGTGGTCGACCAAGCCATCTCCCTTGGTATGGCAAGGCACAGCCCGTGGTCGAGCCAGGCATCGACCATGGTTGTTGGGGAAGGCACAGCCAGTGGTGGAGCAAGGCATCACCTGTGGTACAGCCCATGGTCGATTGAGCCATCACCAGTGGTATACCAAGCCACAGCCCGGGGTCAACCAAGGGTGACCTTTGTGGTCAACCAAGCCATCGCCCATGATCAAGCATGGCATCGCCCGTGGTAGGGTGAGGCACAGCCATGGTCAAACAAGCCATTGCCCATGGTAGAGGAAGGCACAGCCTAGGGTCAAGCAAGGCATCTCCCATGGTAGAGCCAGGCACAGCCCGGGGACGAGCAAGGCATCGCCCGTGGCAGTGCAAGGCATTGCCTTTGTGCAACCGAGCGCACAGCTGGTGGCTGACCAAGGGCTATCCCTGTGGTCAACGAAGCCATCACCCATCGTAGAGCAAGGCACAGCCAGTGCTCAACCAAGCCATTGCCCAGGGTAAAGCAAGGCACAGCCCATTGTCGATCAAGGTAACACTTGTAGTAGAGCAAGCCCAGGCCATAGTCGAGCAAGCCATCGCCTGGGGTAGAGTGAGGCACAGCCTTTGTTCGACCAAGCCATTGCCAGTGGAAGAGCAAGGCACAGCCCGAGGTCAAGAAAGGCAATGCACGTCATCAAGCATTGCACGGCCCGTGAGCAATTGAGTGAACAGCTCGTGGTCCACTGAGGGCTGTCTCTGTGCTCAACCAAGCCATCGCCTGTGGTAGAGTGATGCACAGCCCTTGAGTGACCGAGTGCACAGCCTGTGGCCAACCGAGGGCTATCTATGTGGCTGACCAATCCATTGCCCGTGGTAGACCAAGGCACAGCCGATGGTCATGAAGGCATTGCCCAGGGCAGAGCAACGCACAGCCCTTGGTAAACCAAGTGATTGCCCAGGGTAAAACCAGGCACAACCCGTCGTCAAGCAAGGCAATGCCCGTGGTGGAGCAAGGCACAGGCCATGGTCGAGCAAGCGATCGCCCATGGAGGAGCGAGGCACAGCCCATGGTCGACCATGCCATTGCCCATGGTGGAGCAAGGCATTGATCATGTTAGAGCATGGCACAGCCCATGGTCGAGCAAGGCATCACCCATGGTAGAGCAAGGCACTGCCCGTGGTCGACCAAGAGCTGTCGTGGTGGTTGATCAAGGCATTGGCCCATGATCAACCAATGGTTGTCACCGCGGTTAAGCTAGGCATCGACCATGGTAGACCAAGGCATCGCCCGTGGTTGACAAAGGCACCACCCGTGGTCAAGCGAGGCATCTTCCGTCGTAGAGCAAGGCACAGCCCATGGTCGAACATGCCATGGCCCTTGGTATTGCATGGCCCAGCCCGTGGTCAAGCAAGGCATCACCCGAGGTAGAGCAAGGCACTGCCCATGAGAGACCATGCATACAGTCCATGGTCGACTGAGCCATCACCTGTGGTAGAGCAAGGCACAGCCCGTGGTCAACCAAGTCATCACCCGTGGTAGGGTGAGGCACAGCTGTGGTCAAACAGGCCATTGCCCATGGTAGAGCAAGGCACAGCGCTGTGGTCAAGCAAGGCATCTCCCTTGGTAGAGCCAGGCACAGCCCGGGGTTGAGGAAGGCATCGCCCATGGCAGAGCAAGGCATTGCATGTGAATGACTGAGCACACAGCTGGTGGCTGACTGCGGGCTATCTCCGTGGTCAACCAAGCCATCACCTATCGTAGAGCAAGGCACAGCCCATCATCAACCAAGCCATTGCCCAGGGTAAAGCAAGGCAAAGCTCATGGTCGATCAAGGCAATGCTCGTAGCAGAGAAAGGCACAGGCCATAGTTGAGCAAGCCATCACCTGTGGTAGAGTGAGGCACAGCCTTTGTTCGACCAAGCCATTGCCCGTGGAAGAGCAAGGCACAGCCTGAGGTCAAGCAAGGCAATGCACGTGGTCGAGCATTGCATGGCCCATGAGTGACTGAGTGCATAGCTTGTGGTCCACCAAGGGCTATCTCTGTGGTTGACCAAGCCATCCCCCATGGTAGAGTGAGGCACAGCCCATGGTCAAGGAAGGCATCACCTGTGGTATAGCCAAGCACAGCCCATGGTTGAGCAAGGCATTGCCCAAGGTAGAGCCAAGCACTGCCCATGAATGATTGAGCGCACAGCCCATGGTCGACCAAGACATCGCCCGTGGTAGAGCAATGCACAGCCTGTGGTCAAACAAGGCATTGCCCATGGTAGAGCGAGGCACAGCCCATGGTCGACCAAGGCACTGCCCATGGTTGACCAAGAGCTGTCGCCCTGGTCGAAGAACACATCAACCCATGATCGACCAAGGTCTATCACTGTGGACGAGCATGGCATCACCCATGGTCAATCTAGGCATCATCCGTCATCGACCAAGGGCTATTGCCTGTGGTGGAGCAAGGCACTGCCCATGAATGACCGAGTGCACAGCCCATGTTTGACCAACACATCAACCATGATCGACCATGGGCTGTTGCCATGGTCAATGAAGGCATTGACCGTCATAGACCTGGGCACTGCCCATGAGTGACTGAGCGCACAGCCCGTGGTTGATGGAGGGCTTTCTCCATGGTCGGCCAAGCCATTGCCCATGCTAGAACAAGGCACAGCCTGTGCTCTATCAAGGGATGTCTCTGTGGCCAATCGAGGGCTGTCTCCATGGTCGACCCAGCCATCGCCCTTGGTAGAGCTTGGCGCAGCCTGTGGTCCAGCAAGGCATTGCCTGTGGTTAGGCAAGGCACAGACCGTGGTCCAACATGCCATGGCCCCTGGTAGAGCAAGACACAGCCCATGGTCAAGGAAGGCATTGCCCAAGGTACAGCCGACCACTGCCCGTGAGAGACTGAGTGCACAGCCAGTGGTCAACCGAGGTACAGTGAGGCACAGCCCATGGTCGACCAAGCCATGGCCTGTGGTAGAGCAAGGCACAGGCCATGGTCAAGCAAGGCATCACCCGTGCTAGGGCAAGGCACAGCCCGTGGTCTAGTAAGGAATTGCCCATGGTAGAGCGAGGCACAACCTGTGGTCAAACATGCTATTGCCCTTGGTAGAGAAAGGCACAGCCCAAGGTAGAGCAAGACATTGCCTGAGGTAGAGATAGGCACTGCCCGCAGGAGACCGAGTGCATAGCCCATGGTCAATCAAGGGCTGTCTCTATGGTTGACCAAGCCATCACCCATGGTTGAGCAAGGCACAGCCCATGGTTGAACATGCCATTGCCTTGGTAGAGCCAGGCACAGCCTGTGGTTGAGTAAGGAATTGCCTAAGGCACAGCCCATGGTCAAGTGAGGCATTGATTGAGGAAGAGCCAGGCACTGCCCATAGTCAACCGAGGGCTGTCTCCATGGTTGACCAAGCCATCGCCAGTGGTAGAGTGAGGCACAGCCCAGGGTCAAGCAAGGCACAGCCCATGGCTGAGCAACGCATTGCCCATGGAGGACCAAGGCATTGCCCATTGTTGACCAAGAGCTGTTGCCATGGTCAATCAACACGTCAATCCATGATCAACCAAGAGCTGTCACCCTGGTCGATCAACGTGTCTGTTAGACCCCTGAGCTCAAGCCCCGGAGAATGCGCACCACAGACCGTGCCTGGAGGTAGTGGTGGCGCATAAGCCTGCACGCAAAGATGCACGGGCAGCCAAGTGCATGGTGTTGAGAGAATTGCAAGTCCATGAAGCAAGCAAGCCAGGAGATGGTCACACATGCGTGTATGAAGGCACTTGTGAAGAGAATGGTCGACCAAAGACTTGGCAGTATGCCAAAGGACCAGGTTGTGGCAAGGGAGTGCCACAATGCACAAGTCGGTGAAGGCGCAGGTGGGCAGTGAGGATGCCCACGAGCATGGCATGGTGCCAAGCTCTAGGAGGTTCCTGGAACCTGATACAACCATGCAAGGGCACTCTAGGAGTGCGCATACCTCAACAGGCCCGACAGAAGCTAAGGGAGGCTCAGCCCTTAGCGGCGAGGGAGTTGACGACTTGTGGGGATCGGCTAAGTCCTTGACTAGGCTCGAGCACTGCTGGACGTGCAATTAGGCGACCGTGATCCTAGGAGGGGGTCAGGGACGTGGACCCTAGAGGGGATGAGCCTGGATGACAAGCTCAGCTGGTGCCAAGTCAATCCAGGGAAATCCAGGAAGATCCTCCCGGGATATGGCAGGGCAATCTAGTATGGAAACAATCTTGGAGATTGCAGATCAACAGCCAGGATTGGATGGATCGAGATCAGATGGAGAGGATCAAGGGATTCTCACCTATCGGTTGCCATATCAGATTTGCTCGGCTCCCCTATATAAAGGGGTCGGCCTCATTCAGGAAAAGGGGACCAGAGGAGGCGAGAGACACCAAAACTCCAAGCAGAGGCGAGGAGAGAACCAGGAGTGACCAGATCAGTCGAGGAGCACGACGAGCCCGAGATTCCAAGGGAGTGGAAGTCGAGCAGGGCAGCAACCCGGTGTTCTTGAGGGAAGACACGAGACAAGTAGGAGTGCAAGCAGTAGGAGGCTGTGAGGCATAGGCTTGTGAGGTTGCGTGTAAGTGTTCTGATGTGGAATTGGGTTTTTCGTGTACTTGTAATAGATGTGAATACGAGTTGCGTTTTCCCAATTGTGTTCTTGTGTCACTCGGTGTTGCTTCTTTGGTTCCCTGATCGTTTGGCCTTGACGGAACGCGCGGTGTGTGTGTGGCTGGTCGACAAACTGTGGTCGACGCCTAGCGGGGTGCGGAAAAATTTGTGACCCGCATCGGCCCCGTGACAGTTGGTATCAGAGCCGAGGTTCTGCTGGTGACCAGTCGGAGTACCCGTGTGAGTGGTGCTGTGTTCGGGTGGAGAAGCCCCTTTGTCAAAGACCACGCGTCCCCTACAATCAGCAACTGTGTGGACCAGGGCGATGGAAGCATTGCGGGAGCGATTGGCGGCACTGGAAGGCCGTATTGCAGAGCTCACTGGACGAGCAGACCCGACCGCTACGCTGGAACCCCGCGTTGCTGCTTTGGAGGACAAAGTTGGCGAAGGCGACGATCTTGGAGGGACCGTGACTGATCTGCTGAAGGAGATCAGGCTTGATGTGGCGACCCTGAAGGATGATGTGGTCCTGATCAAGCGACAACTCGTGTCCCAGGCGGGGCTATTGAATGAGCCTCGTGGGAAGATGAAGGTCCCAGAGCCAAAGGCATTTGAAGGAACAAGGAGTTCCAAGGATCTAGAGAACTTCATATGGGATATGGAGAACTACTTCGCTGCTGCGAAGATCCCCGACGCCGAGAAGGTGATGATTACCACCATGTACCTTGCCAAGGATGCGAAGCTATGGTGGAGGACCCGAGTCCAAGATGATATCAATGCAGGCAGACCTCGGATTGAGACCTGGGAGGCACTGAAGAAGGAGCTGAAGGAGCAGTTCCTGCCGAGCAACACAGCATGGCTTGCTCAGGATGCGATGGCCAAGCTGAGGCACAGCGGATCAGTGCGGGACTATGTGAAGGAGTTTAGCGCGCTGATGCTGGACGTGGCAGACATGTCAGAGATGGACAAGCTGTACACGTTCCTAAAGGGATTGCAACCTTGGGCTCAACTCGAGCTAAGGAGGCAAGGGGTAAGAGACCTCCCTTCTGCCCTAGCTGCGGCAGATGCACTGTTGGACTTACGGATTGCTCGTGCCGAGGAGGGGAGCAAGAAGGCCCAGCACACGGACAAGGACAAGAAGTCCAAGTCTTACCTGGTAGGGAAGTCAGGGAAGGGCAAGGAGAAGCAGCTGACCCGACCAGACAAAGGGAAGGCGAAGGTGATCGAGGGAGCCAACGAAAGGAAGGATCCTCGGACGCACCCAGGCTGCTTCATATGTAACGGACCCCATAGGGCAAAGGAGTGCCCAAAGCGGGAGGGGAAGGTTACTGCCCTACGGTCGGATGACTCCGACGAGGACCAAGTGCAGCGTGTTGCCCCACTGCAGGCCCTCGGCGCTATGCGGAGTGAGCGCCCTAAGGTACGCCACAGTCTATTGTTCGTGGAAGTAACCTTGAATGGCAGGCGGTTGTCAGCCTTGGTGGATACTGGCGCCACCAACACATTCGTATCAGATCGGATGATACGAACCTTGGAGTTGCGAGTGGAGCGCTCTCACAGCCGACTGAAGGCAGTGAACTCCAAGAGCCAACCAATGGGCGGGTTGGCAAGAGATGTGCCCATCAAGATAGATGCTTGGGAGGGTACGATTAACCTGATGGTGGTTCCTTTGGATGATTATGACCTCATCCTTGGGAATAGCTTCTTTGCAGATGCAGCAATCACCATCATGCCTCATGTGGGAGGCATCGTCATTGGAGATCCGCAACGACCCTGTTTTGTGCAAGGATACCGAGGCCTTGCACGCTCTGAGGAGGTAGCCACGGAGAAGGTATCTGCAATGCAATTGGCACAAGGAATGAAGAAGGGGTATCCCACTTACCTTGCGGCTATTAGGGAAGTGGACATGCAGGAGACGGAGGCGGACCAGGAGATTCCACACGAGGTTGTGGAAGTGCTCGGGCAATTCCAAGACGTGATGCCGGAGGAGTTGCCAGGAGGACTACCGCTGCACCGAGCAGTGGACCACAAGATAGAACTACTGCCGGGCACCGTTCCCCCAGCCAAAGCCCCATACCGGATGTCCCCGAAGGAGCTGGTAGAGCTGCGGAGCCAGCTGACCGAGTTGCTGGATGGTGGAAAGATCCAGCCCTCCAAGGCCCCTTATGGAGCCCCGGTGTTATTCCAGGAGAAGCAGGATGGCTCTCTCCGACTATGTGTCGACTATCGTGGATTGAACAAGGTCACGGTAAAGAACAAGTACCCGGTGCCCTTGATTGTAGACCTGTTTGATCGCCAAGGTGAGGCGAGGGTCTTCTCCAAGCTGGACTTGCGTTCAGGATATTGGCAAGTCCGCATCGCCAAAGGAGATGAGTCCAAGACCACAATGGTAACTCGTTATGGATCCTTTGAATTCCTAGTCATGCCATTCGGTTTAACCAATGCTCCTGCCACATTCTGCAACTTGATGAATGATGTGTTTCACGACATGCTGGATCAGTTTGTGGTTGTCTATTTAGACGACATTGTCGTGTATAGCAGGGACTTGGCACAACATGTGCAGCACTTGCAGGCTGTTTTTGAGCGGCTTAGGCAACACTCCCTATATGTGAAGAGGGAGAAGTGCAAGTTTGGCATGCAGGAGATCCGATTCCTTGGCCATGTGATCGGCCAAGGGCAGGTGCGGATGGACCCCAAGAAGGTGCAGGCGATCCAGGATTGGCCTCCACCAAAGTCGGTGTCCGAGTTGCGAAGTTTCTTGGGGCTGGCCAACTACTACCGCAAGTTTATCAAGGGATACTCAAAGAAGGTGAGTCCCTTGACTGATCTGCTGCAGAAGGAGCAGAAGTGGACATGGGACGAGGATTGTGATGCGGCGTTCTCCAAGGTGAAGACCGCCATTGTGACGGAGCCCGTGCTCAAGCTCCCGGACTTTGAGAAGCCGTTTGAGGTGCATACAGATGCCTCAGATCATGCTGTAGGAGGAGTTCTCGTGCAAGACGGACATCCTGTGGCGTTCGAGAGTTGGAAGTTGAAGCCGGCTGAACAGCGCTACTCAGCACACGAGAAGGAGATGCTGGCTGTGGTGCATTGCTTGAGGGTGTGGCGAGTATACCTACTGGGAACCACATTCGTGGTCAAGACGGACAACGTCGCCAATACCTTCTTCAAGTCACAACTGAAGTTGTCACCAAGGCAAGCGCGGTGGCAAGAGTTCCTAGCGGAGTATGACTTCGAGTGGGAACACCGACCGGGGAGGCACAACCTAGTGGCGGATGCCCTCAGTCGGAAGGCTTCGGACCAAGTGGCGGCTTTGACTCAAGTAACCTCCGACTTCCTCCAGGAGGTCAAGATCGCTACACTAGGGGACAAGACCTATCAACTCCTAGTGGAGCAAGTCAAGGACGGGACGGTGAGGTGGTATTGGCTGGAAGATGGGCTGCTTTATGGCAAAGGTGGCCGTTTGCTTGTCCCTAGCGGAGAGGGATTGCGCTACCAGCTGATGAAGGAGAGCCACGACAGTCCTTGGGCTGGACATCCAGGCCGTGAGCGGACGCTAGCCCTGTTGTCAAGGTCCTATGTGTGGCCAAAGATGGCCGACGACGTGGAGTTATACGTCAAGACTTGTCTCGTGTGCCAGCAAGACAAGGTGGAGAGGCGAGAAGAGGCCGGTCTCCTACAACCCTTGGCAGTGCCAGAGAAGCCTTGGGTATCAGTTTCCATGGACTTTGTGTCCGGATTTCCAGAGGTGAAGGGTTATACGGCGGTGATGGTGGTCGTGGACCGATTCTCCAAGTACGCGATTTTCACCCCCGTGACCAAGAATTGCACAGCTGAGGCTTTCTATCGCTCCGTGGTGAAGCTCTTTGGAGTACCGATGGAGATCGTGAGTGACCGAGACGCTCGGTTCACAGGCAACTTCTGGACATGCTTGTTCGGACTGCTAGGATCCGAACTGAAGTTCTCGACGGCCAATCATCCACAGACGGACGGCCAGACAGAACGAGTGAATGCGCTGCTGGAGGAGTACTTGAGGCACTATGTCTCAGCGAGTCAACGGAATTGGTTAGATTTGCTTGACTCTGCTCAGTTGTCTTACAACTTAAACCGCTCCTCTGCAACAGGTCATAGTCCATTTGAGTTAGCAATGGGCTACCAACTGCTAACGCCGCAGGAGGTGGAGTTGCAGCGCAAGGAAGGGCCGTGCCCGGCCGCATATCGATTCGCACGTGACAAGTAGGAGATGCTTGAAGAGGCGAGAGATAGCCTCGCCAAAGCTACCAGGTGAATGAAGAAGTATGCGGACAGGAACCGGAGGCCGCTGGAGTTCCAGGTGGGGGACTTAGTGATGTTGAAGCTCACCCCACAGATCTGGAAGAAGATCACGAGCAAGCGCTGGCATAAGGGCTTGTTCCAGCGGTACGATGGACCCTTTGAAGTGATCAAGAGAGTCGGGCCAGTAGCCTATCGGCTAGCACTACCAGAGAGGATGAAGGTGCACCCGACATTCCACGTCAGTTTCCTTAAGCCTTACCATCGGGACGAGGAGCATCCGGAGCGCAACAAGGTGAAGCGCGCCCCTCTCACCGTGAGGAAGGAACTCGACAAGGAGGTGGAAGACATACTTGATCACCGAGTGCTGGGTTACAGCAAGATGAACAGGAGGACAGAGTACTTGGTCAAGTGGAAGGACCTACCCAAGTCAGAGGTGACTTGGGAGAAGGATGTTACACTATGGCAGTACGAAGACGTCATCTGGCGGTACCGAGAGTCTCATTCGACGAGGGCGTCAAATCCCTTGGGTGGGGGAGGTTTGTTAGACCCTGAGCTCAAGCCTCGGAGAATGCGCACCACAGACCGTGCCTGGAGGTAGTGGTGGCGCATAAGCCTGCACGCAAAGATGCACGGGCAGCCAAGTGCATGGTGTTGAGAGAATTGCAAGTCCATGAAGCAAGCAAGCTAGGAGATGGTTACACATGCGTGTATGAAGGCACTTGTGAAGAGGATGGTCAACCAAAGACTTGGCAGTATGCCAAAGGACCAGGTTGTGGCAAGGGAGTGCCACAATGCACAAGTCGGTGAAGGCGCGGGTGGGCAGTGAGGATGCCCACGAGCATGGCACGGTGCCAAGCTCTAGGAGGTTCCTGGAACCTGATACAACCGTGCAAGGGCACTCTAGGAGTGCGCATACCTCAACAGGCCCGACAGAAGCTAAGGGAGGCTCAGCCCTTAGCAGCGAGGGAGTTGACGACTTGTGGGGATCGGCTAAGTCCTTGACCAGGCTCGAGCACTGCTGGACGTGCAATTAGGCGACCGTGATCCTAGGAGGGGGTCAGGGACGTGGACCCTAGAGGGGATGAACCTGGACGACAAGCTCAGCTGGTGCCAAGTCAATCCAGGGAAATCCGGGAAGATCCTCCCGGGATATGGCAGGGCAATCTAGTATGGAAACAATCTTGGAGATTGCAGATCGACAGCCAGGATTGGATGGATCGAGATCAGATGGAGAGGATCAAGGGATTCTCACCTATCGGTTGCCATATCAGATTTGCTCGGCTCCCCTATATAAAGGGGTCGGCCTCATTCAGGAAAAGGGGACCAGAGGAGGCGAGAGACACCAAAACTCCAAGCAGAGGCGAGGAGAGAACCAGGAGTGACCAGATCAGTTGAGGAGCGCGACGAGCCCGAGATTCCAAGGGAGTGGAAGTCGAGCAGGGCAGCAACCCAGTGTTCTTGAGGGAAGACACGAGACAAGTAGGAGTGCAAGCAGTAGGAGGCTGTGAGGCATAGGCTTGTGAGGTTGCGTGTAAGTGTTCTGATCTGGAATTGGGTTTTTCGTGTACTTGTAATAGATGTGAATACGAGTTGCGTTTTCCCAATTGTGTTCTTGTGTCACTCGGTGTTGCTTCTTTGGTTCCCTGATCGTTTGGCCTTGACGGAACGCGTGGTGTGTGTGTGGCTGATCGACAAACTGTGGTCGACGCCTAGCGGGGTACGGAAAAATTTGTGACCCGCATCGGCCCCGTGACAGTGTCCCCATGATCGACCAAGTGTTGTCGCCATGGATGAGGAAGGTATCACCCATTGAAGTGCAAGGCACTGCCTGTGAGCGACCAAGTGCACAGCCTGTGGTGGATGAGGGCATTTCCCATGATCGACAAAGGGCTTTCACCGAGGTCAAGCAAGGCACTGCCCGTGGTCAAGCATGGCATTGCCGATCATAGAGCAAGGCACTGCCCATGGTCGAACATGCCATGGCCCTTGGTATTGCAAGGCCCAGCCCATGGTTGAGCAAGGCATCGCCCAAGGAAGAGCAAGGCACTACTCATGAGAGACCACGCGTACAGCCTATGGTCAACTGAGCCATTGCCCATGGTAGAGCAAGGCACAGCCCGTGGTCAACTGAGGGCAATCTCCATGGTCAACCCAGCAATTGCCCATGATCGAGCATGGCATCGCCCGTGGTAGGGTGAGGCATAGCCATGGTGGAACAAGGCATTGCCCATGGTAGAGCAAGGCACAACCTGTGGTTGTGCAAGGCATCACCCCTGCCAGAGCAAGGCACTGCCTAAGAGTGGCCAAGAACACAGCTGGTGACTGACCGAGGGCTATCTCTGTGGTCGACCAAGCCATCTCTCGTTGTAGAGCAAGAGACAGCACGGGGTCAACCAAGCCATTGCCCGGGGTAAAGCAAGGTGCAGCCCGTGGTCAACCAACCCATGCCCTGTGGTAGAGCAAGGCACAGGCCGTGGTGAAGCAAGGCATCGCCCATGGTCAAGCAAGGCATAGCCCATGGTCAAGTAAGGCATTGCCTGTGGTAGAGTGAGGCACAACCTGTGGTGAAACATGGTATTGCCCTTGGTTGAGCAAGGCACAGCCTGTGGTCGTGCAAGGCATCACCCATGGCAGAGCAAGGTACTGCCCGTGAGTGACCGAGAACACAGCTGGTGGCTGATCGAGGGCTATCTCTATGGTCGACCAAGCCATCGCCCATTGTAGAGCAAGACACAGCCCATGGTCAACCAAGCCAGTGCCTGGGGTAAAGCAAGGTGCAGCCCATGGTTGGCCAACCCATGGCCCATGGTAGAGCAAGGCACAGGCCATGGTGAAGCAAGGCATAGAACGTGCTAGGGCAAGGCATAGCCTGTGGTCAAGTAAGGCTTTGCCCATGGTAGAGCAAGGTACAACCTGTGGTCAAACATGGTATTGCCCTTGGTAGAGCAAGGCATAGCCTGTGATTGTGCAAGGCATCTACCATGGTAGAGCAAGGCACTGCCCATGAGCAACCGAGCGCACAGCTGGTGGCTGATCGAGGGCTATCTCTATGGTCAACCAAGCCATCGCCCATCGTAGAGCAAGACACAGCCTGTGGTCAACCAATCCATTGCCTGGGGTAGAGCAAGGCACAGGCCATGGTCAAGCAAGGCATCACCCATGTTAGGGCAAGGCATAGCCCATGGTCAAGTAAGGCGTTGCCAGTGGTAGAGTGAGGCACAACCTGTGGTTGAACATGCTATTGCCCTTGGTAGAGCAAGGCATTGCCTGAGGTAGAGACAAGCACTGCCCACGAGAGACCGAGTGCACAGCCCGTGGACGACCGAGGGTTGTCTCTGTGGTTGACCAAGCCATCGCCCGTGGTTGAGCAAGGCACAGCCCATGCTCAAGCAAGGCATCGGCCGAGGAAGAGCCAGGCACTGCCCATGAGCCACCAAGTGCACAGCCCATAGTCAACCGAGGGCTGTCTCCATTGTTGACCAAGCCATCGCCCATGTTAGAGCAAGGCACAGCCCATGGTAGGGCAAGGCACAGGCCGTGGCTGAGCAAGGCAATGACCATGGTGGACCAAGGCACTGCCCATGGTCGATGGAGAGCTATTGCCATGGTAGATCAATGTGTCGACCCATGATCGACCAAGGGTTGTCGTCATGGTCGAGGAAGGCATCGCCCGTGGAAGTGCAAGGCACTGCCTGTGAGGGACCAAGTGCACAGCCTATGGTCGATGAGGGCATCACCCGTGATTGATGAAGGGCTGTCGCTGGGGTCAAGCAAGGCACTGCCCTTGTGCAACCGAGAGCACAGCCCATGGCTGATCAAGGGCTGTCTCCTTGGTTGACCAAGCCATCACCCGTGGGGTAGCAAGGCGCCGCCCGTGGTAGAGCGAGACACAGCCTGTGGTTGAGCAAGGCATCGCCTGTGGTAGAGACAGACACTGCTCATCAGTGACCAAGTGCACAGTTGGTGGTCAACGAAGGCCGGTCTCCATGGTCAACCCAACCATCACTTGTGGTAGTGCAAGGCATAGCCCGTAGTCAAGCAATGTATTGCCTGTGCTAGAGCAAGGCACTACCTGGGGTCGGCCAAGCCATGGCCCATGGTAGAGCAAGGCACAGCTGGTGGTGGAGCATGGCATTACTTGTGGTAGAGCAAGGCACTGCCTGTGAGCAACCGAGCACACAGCCAGTGGTCGACCGAGGGCTGTCTCCATGTCAACCAAGCCATTTCCCATGGTAGAGAAAGGCCCAGCCTATGGTAGAGTGAGGCATTGCCCATGGTTGGGCAAGGCACAGACCATGGTCAAACATGCCATGGTCCTTGGTAGAGGAACACACGGCCCATGGTTGAGGAAGGCACTGCCTGACGTACAGCCAAGCACTGCCCTAGAGAGACTGAGTGTATAGCCCGTGGTTGATCGAGGAACACCGAGGCATAGCATGAGCCAACAAGCACACAGTCCATAGTCAACTGAGGGCTGTCTCCATGGTTGACCAAGCCATCACCTGTGGTAGAGTGAGGCACAGCCCATTGTTGAGCAAGGCATCACCTGTGGTAGGGCTAGGCACAACCTGTGGCTGAGCAAGGCATTGCCCATGGTTGACCAAGAGCTGTTGCCATGGTCGATCAATGTGCCGACCCATGATTGACCAAGGGTTGCTGTCGTGGTCGAGGAAGACATCACTCATGGAAGCGCAAGCCAGTGCCTGTGAGCTACTGAGTGCACAGCCTGTGGTCAATGAGGGCATCACCCATGATCGATGAAGAGCTGTCACCGGGGTCAAGCAAGGCACTCCCCATGTGCAACCAAGAGCACAGAGGGTGGTCAATCAAGGGCTGTCTCCATGGTGGACCAAGTCATCACCCGTGGGGGTGCAAGGCAGCGCCCGTGGTAGAGCAAGGCACTGCCCATGAACGACCAAGCGCACAGTCAGTGGTCAACCGAGGCCGGTCTCTATGGTCAACCAAGCCATCGCTCATGGTAGGGCAAGGCATAGCCCATAGTTGAGCAACATGTCGCCATGCTAGAGCAAGGCACGACCTGGGGTTGGCCAAGCCATGGCCCATGGTAGAGAAAGGCACAGCCGGTGGTGGAGCATGGCATTGCTCATGGTAGAGCAAGGCACTACCTGTGAGAGACCGAGCACACAGCCCGTGGTCGACTGAGGGCTGTCTCCATGTCAACCAAGCCATCACCCATGGTAGAGAAAGGCACAGCCTGTGGTCGAGCAAGGCATCACCTAGGGTAGGGCAAGGCACCGCTCATGGTTGAGGAAGGCATGGCTCGTGGTCAACCAAGGGCTGTCTCCATGGTCAGCCAATCCATCGCCTGTGGTAGAGCATGGCACAGCCAGTGGTGGAGTAAGGCATTGCATGTGGTAGAGCAAGGCATCACCCCTTAGCAACTGAGCACACTGCCTGTGGTCGACTGAGGGCTGTCTCTGTGGTTGAACAAGCCATTGCCTGTGGTAGAGCAAGGCACCACCTGTGGTCAAACAAGCCACCGCCCATTGTAGAGCCTGGCACAGCCAGTGGTTGAGCAAGGCATCAGCCGTGGTAGAGTGAGGCGCAGCCTGTTGTTGACCAAGCCATCGCCAGTGATAGAGTAAGGCATTGCCAGTGTTTGAGCAAGCCATTGCCCATTGTACAGCAAGGCACAACCCATGGTCGACCAAGAGCTGTCACCTTGGTTGATCAAGGCATCGCCCCATGATTGACCAAGGGCTATCGCCATGGCCGAGCAAGCCAACGACTGTGGTAGAGAAAGGCAATGCCCATGAGTGAGTGAGCACACAGCCCGCAGTTGACCAAGGGCTGTTGGGTGGTCAACCAAGGCACTGCCTGTGGTCAACCAGGAGCTATTGCCATGGTCCATCAACATGTCTACCCTTAATTGACAAAGGGCTATCACCTTGGTCGAGCAAGGCATCAGTTGTGGTGGAGCCAGGAACTGCTCTTGTGCAACTGAGTGCATAGCCTGTGGTCAACCGAGGGCTGTCTTTGTGGTCAACCCAGCCATCACCTGTGGTTGAGCAAGGTATGGCCCGTGGTTGACCAAACCATGGCCTGTGGTTTTGCAAGGCACAGTCAGTGGTGGTGTAAGGCGTTGGCTCGTGGTAGAGCAAGGCACTGCATGTGAGCAACTGAGCACATAGCCCATAGTTGACTGAGGGCTGTCTCCGTGGTCTACCAAGCAATCGCCCATGCTAGAGTTAGGCATAGCCCATGGTTGAGCAAGGCATCGCTTGGGGTAGAGTGAGGCACAGCCGGTGGTCGAACAAGGCATTGCCCGGGGTTGAGCGAGGCACCACCCATGGTAGAGCAAGGTGCGGATCATGGTCGACTGAGGGCTGTCACCATGGTCAACCGAGCCACTGCCCATGGTACAGCAAAGCACATCCATTGGTGGAGCAAGGCATTGCTCATAGTAGAGCAATGCATCGCCCAAGAGTGACTGAGCACACAGCCCATGGTCAACTGAGGGCTGTCACCATGGTTGACCAAGCCATCGCCCATGGTAGGGCAAGTGACAGCCTGTGGTTGAGCAAGGCATCACCTGTGGTTGGGCAAGGCACAGCCCATTGTTGAACAAGCCATTGCCCATGGTGGAACATGGCATCTCCCGAGGTAGAGCCAGGCACAGCCTGTGGTCAAGCAAGGCATCACCCGTGGCACAGCCAGGCATAGCTGGTGGTCGACCAAGCCATCGCCCGAGGTAGAGTGATGCACTGCTTGTTGTCAAACAAGCCATCGCCCATGGTAGAGCCTGGCACATCCTGTGGTCGAGTCAGGCAAGGCCCATGGTAGAGCAAGGCATAGCTCATGGTCGACCAAGCCATCGCCCATGGTAGAGCAAGGCGCAACCTGCGTCTAAGCAAGGCATCGCCCATGGTAGCGCAAGGCACAGCCCATGGTCAAGCAATCCATTGCTGTGGTACAGCACGGGACAACCTGTTGTCGAGCATGGCAACACCCATGGTAGAGCCAGGCACAACCCATGATCGAGCAGGGCATCCCCCTTGTTAGAGCATGGCACTGCCCATAGTCGACCAAGCACTGTCCCTGTGGTCAATCAAGGCATCACCCAATGACCAAACAAGACCTGTAGCCATTGTCGAGCAAGGGATCACCCGTGGCAGAGCAGGGCACTGCCCATGAGCGATTGTGTGCACAGCCCAGGGTTGATCAATGCATCGACCATGATCGACCAAGGGCTGTTGCCATGGTTGACCAAGGCATTGACCATGGTAGAGCAAGGAACTGCCCGTGAATGACCAAGCACACAGCCTGTGGTTGACTGAAGACAGGCTCCATGGTCGACGAAGCCATCACTTGTGGGAGAGTGATACACAGCCCGTGCTTGACTGAGAGCTGTCTCCGTGGTCGACCAAGCCATTGCCCATGGTAGAGCAAGGTACAGCCTGTGGTTGAGCCAGGCATTACCCATGGTTGGGCAAGGCACAATGCATGGTTGAGCAAGGCATCGCCCGTGGTCAACTGAGGCTGTCTCCATGGTCGACCAAGGCATCGCCCATGGTTGGGAAAGGCACAGTCCATGGTCAAGCATGGCATCGCCTGTCGGAGAGCAAGCTATAGCCTGTGGTCAAACCTGCCATGGCCCTTAGT
Source organism: Sonneratia alba (assembly GCA_900174645.1). NCBI lineage: Eukaryota > Viridiplantae > Streptophyta > Magnoliopsida > Myrtales > Lythraceae > Sonneratia > Sonneratia alba. The sequence goes on along the minus strand of FWPY01000050.1, from coordinate 3,306,327 downwards.
ATTGCAAGGCACAGCCCGTGGTTGAGCAAGGCCCAGCCTGTGGTCGAGCAAGGCATCCCCGGTGATAGAGCCAGGCCCTGCCCATTTGAGACTGTGCATACCACTTGTGGTCGACCAAGGGCTATCCCCATGTTCATACAAGCCAATGCCTGTGGTCATGCATGGCATCACCTGTGGTAGGGCAAGGCACAGCCGTGGTGGAACAAGCCATTGCCCATGGTAGAGCAAGGCATCTCCCGTGGTAGAGCCAGGCATAGCCTGTGGTCGAGCAGGGCATCGCCCGTGGTAGAGGAAGGCACTGCCTGTGAGCGTCCAAGGGCTGTCTCCACTGTCGACCAAGCCATCGCCTGTCGTGGAGCATGGCACCTCCCATCATTGAGAAGGCATCACCCATGGTAGAGCAAGGCACAGCCTGGGGTCAGCCAAGCCATTGCCTGAGGTAAAGCAAGGCACAGCCCATGGTCGATCAAGGCAATGCCTATGGCAGAGCAAGGCCCAGGCAGTAGTTGAGCAAGCCAATGCCCATGATAGTTCGAGGCACAGCCTTTGTTCGACCAAGCCATTGACCATGGTAGAGCAAGGCACAGCCCATGATCAAGCAAGGCAACACACGTGGTAAAGCATCACACAGCCTGTGAGGGACTGAGTGCACACCTCGTGGTTGACCATGGGCTGTCTCTGTGGTCAACCAAGCCATCCCCCATGGTAGAGTGAGGCACAGCCCGTGGTTGAGCAAGCCATCGCCCGTGGTATGGCCAGGCACAGCTCATGGTCAACCGAGGGCTGTCTCTGTGGTTGACCAAGCCATCCCCCGGGGTAGAGCAAGGCACAGCCCGTGGTCAAGCAAGATGTTGCCCGTGGTATAGTCAGGCACAGCCCGTGGTCGAGCAAGGCATCACCCGAGGTAGAGCCAGGCACTAGGCATGAGCAACTGAGCACATAGCCCGTGGTCAAACAAGCCATTGCCCATGGTCGAGCAAGGCATTGCCCGTGGTAGGGTAAGGCACCAAGCCATCACTGGTGGCAGAGGAAGGCACAGCTGGTGGTCTTGCAAGGCATCATCTGTGGCAGAGCAAGGCATTTCCTGTGGCACAGCCTGAGGTCAAGCAAGGCGATGCCTGTGGCAGAGCAAGGTGCAGGCTGTAGTCGAGCACGCCATTGCCATGGTAGAGCAAGGCACATCCTTTGGTCAACCAAGCCATTGCCCGTGGTAGAGCAAGGCACAGCCCGTGGTCAAGCAAGGCATCACCTGTGGTAGAGCAAGGCATAGCCCATGGTCAAGTAAGGCAACACACGTGGCAGAGAATGGCATAGCCCTTGGGCGACCGAGTGCACAGCTCGTGGTTGACCAAGGGCTGTCTCCATGGTTGACCAAGCCATTGCCTTTGGTAGAGTGAGGCACAGCCCATGGTTGAGCAAGGCATTGCAGGTGGTAGAGCCAGGCACAGCGCATGGTCGAGCAAGGCCTTGCCCAAGTTAGAGCCAGGTACTGCCCATGAACTACTGAGTGCATTGTCCCTGGTCGAGCATGCCAACGCCCATGGTAGAGCAAGGCACAGCCCTTGGTTGAGCAGGGCATTGCCCAAGGATGAGCCAGGCACTGGCTGTGAACGGCTGAGCACACAGCCCGTGGTAGACTAAGGGCTGTCTCCGTGGTCGACAAAGCCATCACCAGTGGCAATGTGAGGCAAAGCTGGTGGTTGAGCAAGGGATTGCCTGTGGTAGGGCGAGGCACAGCCTGTGGTTGAACAAGCCATTGCCTGAGGGAGAGCAAGGCGTAGCCTGAGGTCGAGCATGGCATTTCCCATGGTAGAGCCGGGCATAGCTTGATGTTGGGCAAGGCATCACCTGTGGTAGAGCAAGGCACTGCCCACGGTCGAGAAGGCATTGCCCATGGTAGAGAGAGGCACTGCCCATAGTCAAGCATGCTGCTACCCATGGTACAACAAGGCACAGCTCGTGGTCGAGCAAGGCAACATCCATGGTAGAGCAAGGCACATCCTCTGGTGGACCAAGCCATTGCTCATGGTAGACCAAGGCACAGCCCATGATCGGGCAAGGGATTGCATGTGGTAGAGGCAGGCACAGCCTGTGGAATGCATCGCACATGGTGCACAACTGAGTGCACAACTCCTGGTTGACCAAGGTCTGTCTCTGTGGTTGTCCCAGCCATTGCCCAGGGTAGAGCAAGGCACAGCCCATGGTTGAGCAAGGCATCACGCGTGGTAGTACGAGGCACAACCCATGGTCGACCAATCCATTGTCCAGAGTACTGGAAGGGATTACCCGTGGTTGAGCATGGCAACACCCGTGGAAGAGCCAGGCACAGCCTGTGGTCAAACAGGGCATCACCCGTGGTTGAGCAAGGCACTGCCATTGGTTGACCAAGACAACGACCGTGGTAGAGCAAGGCATCACCCATGGTAGACCAAGGCATTGACCGTGGTAGAGCAAGGCATCACCCATGGTAGACCAAGGCACTGCTCGTGAGCGACCATGTGCACCGCCTGTGGTTGATCAAGGCATCGACAGTTATCGACCAAGGGCTGTTGCCATGGTTGACCAAGGCATTGCCATGGTCGATCAAGGCACTGCCCATGAGCGACCAAGCGCATAGCCCATTGTCAACCAAGGGCTGTCTCTGTGTTCAACCAAGCCATCGCCTGCGGTGGAGCAGGGCACTGCCCGTGGTAGAGTGAGGCACAGCCAGTGGGTGAGCAAGGCATCACCTGTGGTAGAGCAAGGCACTGCCCATGAGCGACCAAGTGCATAGTTCAGGGTCAACCGAGGCCTGTCTCCATGGTCAACCAAGCGATTGTTCTTGATAGGGCAAGGCACAGCACATGGTCGAGCAAGGTATCGCCTGTGGTAGAGAGAAGCAAAGCACATGGCCAACCAAGCCATCGCCCGTGGTAGAGCAAGGCACTGCCTGTGGTGGAGCAAGGCATTGCTCATGGTTCAGCAAGGCACTGCCCGTGAGCGACTGAGCACACAGCCCATGGTCGACTGAGGGCTGTCTTCATGGTCAACCAATCCATTGCCCGTGGTGGAGCAAGGCACAGCCAGTGGTTGCGTAAGGCATCGCCCAAGGTAGGGCAAGCCACAGCCTGTGGTCAAACATGCCATTGCCCTTGGTAGAGCCAGGCTCAGCCCATGGTCAAGTCAGGCATCGCCTGCGGTACAGCAAGGCACAGCCTGTGGTCAAGCAAGGCATCACCCAAGGAGGAGCCAGGCAATGCCAGTGAGCTACCAAGTGAATAGCCCGTAGTCGACCAAGGGCTGTCTCCGTGGTTGACCAAGGGCTGTCTCCGTGGTTGACCAAGCCATCGCCCATGGTAGAGCAAGGCACAGCCTGTGGCCAAGCAAGGGATCGCCCATGGTGCAGTGAGGCACAGCCTGTGGTTGAGCAAGGCATCGCCCAATGTAGTCCAAGGCAGAGCCCATGGTTGACCAAGGCATTGCCTGTGGTGGACCAAGGAAATGCTCATGGCCAACCAAGAGCTGTTGCTGTGGTTGATCAATGCATCTACCCTTGATCATTCAAGCGCTGTCACCATGGTCGAGGAAGGCACTGCCCATGGTAGAACAAGGCACCGCCTGTGGTAGAGCAAGGCATCGCCTGTGGTAGAGAAAGGCACTGCCCATGAGAGACCAAGTGCAGAGTTCGTGGTCAACCAAGGCCTGTCTCCATGTTCGACCAAGCCATCGCTCATGGTAGGGCAAGGCACAGCACGTGGTCGAGCGAGGTATCACCCGTGGTAGAGTGAAGCACAGCCCGTGGCCGACCAAGCCATGGCCTGTGGTAGAGCAAGGCACTGCCAGTGGTGGAGCAAGGCATTGCTCATGGTACAGCAAGGCACTGCCCGTGAGCAACTTAGCACACAGCCCATGGTCGACCGAGGGCTGTCTCTGCAGTTGACCAAGGCATCGCCCATGGTAGAGCAAGGAACAACCCATGGTCGAGCAAGGCATTGCCCAGGGTAGTGCGAGGCACAGCCCATGGTCAAACAAGGCATTGCCAGGGTAGAGCAAGGCAACGCCCATGGTGGAGCAAGGCATGGTTTGTGGTTGAACAAGCCACTGCCCATGGTAGAGCAAGGCACAGCCAATGGTGGAGCAAGGCATTGCTCATGGTAGAGCAAGGCATCGCCCATGAGTGACCGAGCACACAGCCCATGGTTGACCGTGGGCTGCCTCCATTGTCGACCAATCCATTGCCCGTGGCAGGGCAAGGCACAGCGCATGGTGGAGCAAGGCATCTCCCATGGTATAGCCAGGCATAGCATGTGGTCGAGCAAGGGATTGCCTGTGGTGGAGCCAGGCTGCCTGTGGTCGAGCAAAGCATCACCCATGGTCGGCAAGGCTCACCCTGTGGTCAAGCAAGGCGTTGCCCATGGTACAGCAGGGCACAACCAGTGGTTGATGAAGCCATCGCCTGTGGTAGAGTGAGGCACCACCCATGGTCGAACAGGCCATCACCCATGGTAGAGCCTGGCACAGCCTGTGGTAGGGCAAGGCATGGCCCATGGTTGACCAAAGGCTGTCTCTGTGGTCGATCATGCCATCACCCGTGGTCGATCATGCCATCACCCATGGTAGTGCAAGGCACAGCCCAGGGTCGACTGAGGACTGTCTCCGTGGTTGTCGAAGTCATCGCCAGTGCTAGAGCCAAGCACCGCCCATAGTTAACCTAGCGCTATTGCCGTGGACGATCAAGGCATCGCCCAATGATCAAACAAGTGCTGTCACCATTGCTGAGCAGGGCACTGCCCATAAGCCACTGTGTGGACAGCCCATGGTTGATCTATGCATCGACCATGATCAACCAAGGGTTGTTGCTGTGGTCAACCAAGGCATCGACCGAGGTAGAGCAAGGCACTGCTTGTGAGCAACCGAGCACACAGCCTTTGATTGACCGGAGGCTGGCTCCATGGTTGACCAAGCCATCGCCTGTGGCACAGCAAGGCACAGCCCATGGTCGACCAAGGCATTGCCCATGGTAGGGTGTGGCATAGCTGTGGTTGAAAAAGCCATGGCCTATGGAAGACCAAGGCACAGCCCATGGTCGAGCAAGGCATTGCCCATGGTAGCATGATGCATAGCCTGTGGTTGGCTAACGCATTGCCCTTGTTCGACCAAGGCACTGCCCATGGTCGACCAAGAGCTGTCACCATGGTCGATCAATGCATTGACCAATGATCGACCAAGGACTGTCATCATGGTTGAGCAAGGCATCACCGTGGTTGAGCTCGGCACTGCCCATGAGCGACTGAGTGCACAGCCCGTGGTCAATCTCGGCATCACCCATGATCGACCAGGGCCATTGCCATGGTCGACCAAGCCACCACTGTTTGTATAGCATGGCACAGCCCATGGTCAAGCAAGGCATCACCCGTGGTTGGGTAGCCCATGGTCAAACATGCCATTGCCCATGGAAGAGCAAGGCATAGCCCATGGTCGAGCAAGGCATGGCCCAAGGTAATACCAGGCACTGCCCATGAGAGACTGAGCATACAGCCCTTGAGGCATAGCTCGTGGTCAAGCAAGGCATCACCCGTGGTAGTGCAAGGCACAGCCCGTGGTTGAACATGCCATTGCCCTTGGTATAGAAAGGCACTGCAATTGGTCGAGCAAGGCATTGCCCGTGGTAGAGCAAGGCCCAGCCCATGGTTGAGCAAGGCATCACCTGAGGTAGAGCTAGTCACTGCTGGTGAGAGACTGAGCATACAGCTCATGGTCGTTTGAGCCATCACCCACAGAAGAGCAAGTTATAGGCCATGGTCGAGCAAGGCATCACCTGTGGTGGAGCAAGGCATTGCCCTTGGTCAACTGTGGGCTGTCTCTGTGGTCGACCAAGCCATCGCCCTTGGTATAGTGTGTCACAGCCCGTGGTTGAGCAACGCATCACCCATGGTTGGGCAAGGCACAGCCTGTGGTCAAACATGGCATTGCCCTTGGTAGAGCAACACACAGTACGTGGTCAAGCAAGGCATTGCCCTTAGTAGAGCAAGGCACAGCCCGTGGTCGAGTAAGGCATCGCCAGAGGTACTACCAGGTACTACATGTGAGAGACCGAGCATACAGCCTGTGGTGGACCGAGGTACAGTGAGGCATAGCCTGTGGTCAACCAAGCCATGGCCCAGGGTAGAGCAAGGCACTAGCCGTGGTCAAGCAAAGCATTGCCCATGCCAGATCAAGGCACAGCCTGTGGTCAAGTAAGGCGTGACCCCTGGTAGAGCGAGGCACAGCCCATGGTCGAACATGTCATTGCCCTTGGTAGAGGTACACACAGCCTGTGGTCGAGCAAGGCATCGCCCATGGTAGGGGGGAGGCATAGCCCATGGTTGAACAAGCCATTGCACACGGTAGAGGAAGGCCCAGCCCGTGGTCAAGCAAGGCATGTGCCATGGTAGAGACAGGCCCGGCCCATAGTCGAGCAAGGCACAGCCCGTGGTTGAGAGGGCATCACCCGTGGTAGAGCAAGGCACAGCCCGGGGTCCAACAAGCCATTGCAAGTAGTAAAGCAAGGCACAGCCCATCGTCAAGCAAGGCATCACCCGTGGTAGGGTGAGGCATAGCCTGTGGTCGACCAAGGGCTGTCTCCGTGGTCAAGCAAAGCATCTCCCATGGTGGAGCTAGGCACAGCCTGTGGTCAAGCAAGGCATCACCCATGAGCCGACCAAGCCATCACCCATGGTAGAGCAAGGCACAGCCAATGGTCGAGAAGGCATCGCCCGGGGTAGAGCAAGGCACAGCCCATGGTCAACCAAGCCATTTCCTGGGGTAAAGCCAGGCACAACTCGTGGTCGAGCAAGGCAATGCCGATGGTAGATCAAGGCACAGGCCGTTGTCGAGGAAGTGATCGCCCGTGGTAGAGTGAGGCATAGCCTTTGGTCAACCAAGCCATTGCCCATGGTCGACCATGCCATTGCCTGTGGTGGAGCAAGGCATCACTCATGGTAGAGCAAGGCACTGCCCATGGTCAACCAAGAGCTGTTGCGGTGGTCAATCAAGGCATCACCCCATGATCTACTGAGGGTTGTCGTGGTGGTCGAGCAAGGCATGGATCGTGGTAGAGTGAGGCACTGCCCATGAGTGACCGAGCACACAGCCTGTGGTCAACTAAGGGCTGTCTCCTTGGTCAAGCAAGTGATTTCCCATGGTAGAGCTGGGGACAGCCAGTGGTCGAGCAAGGCATCACTTGGGGTGGAGTGAGGCACAGCCCAGGGTGGAGCAAGGCACTGCCTGTGAGCAACCGACCACATTGCCCGGAGTTGACCAAGCCATAGCCTGTGGTAGAGCAATGCACAGCCCAAGGTCGAACATCCCATTGCCCATGGTAGAGCAAGCCTCAGCCCATGGTCGTGAAGGTGTCACCGGTGGTAGAGTGAGGCATAGCCCAAGGTGGAGCAAGGCATTGCCTGTGCTAGAGCATGGCACAGCCTGTGAGCAACTGACCACATAGCCTGTGGTCGATTGAGGGCTTTCTCCATGGTCGACCAAGCCATTGCCCATGGTATAGCAAGGCACAGCTGGTGGTCAAGATGGCACCCCCCGTGGTAGAGTGAGGCATGGCCCGTGGTGGAGAAGGCATCGCCCGTGGTAGAGCCAGGTGCAGCCCGTGGTAGAGAAGGCATTGCTTGTGGTAGAGTGAGGCAAAGCCCATGGTGGAGCAATGCGTTGCCCATGCTAGAGTATGGCACAGCCTGTGAGTGACCGAGCACATAGCCTGTGGTTGACCAAGGGCTTTCTCCATTGTTGACCAATCCATCACCCATGGTAGAGCAAGGCACAGCCCATGGTCGAGAAGGCATCGCCCACGGTCGAGCAAGGCATTGCCCATCGTAGAGCAAGGCACTGGCGTGGTGGAGCAAGGCATTGCCATGGTAGAGTAAGGCACTGCCTGTGAGCAACCGAGCACACAGCCCGAGGTCAACTGAGGGCTGTCTCTGTGGTAGAGCGAGGCACAGCCCGTGGTCGAGAAGGCATCACCTGTGGTAGAGCAAGGCATAGGCTTATGGTGGAGCAAGGCATTGCCCGTGGTAGAGCATTGCACTGCTTGTGAGCGACCGAGCACATAGCCTGTGGTTGACCGAGGGCTTTCTCCATGGTCGACCCAAGCATCACCCGTGGTAGAGCAAGGCACAGCCCATGGTCAAGAAGGCATCACCCATGGTAGAGCGAGGCACATCCCATTGTTGAAAAGACATCGCCCATGGAAGAGCCAGGCACAACCCGTGTTCGAGAAGGCATCGCCCATCATCAAGCAAGGCATTGCCATGGTAGAGCAAGCCACAGCTTGTGGTCAAGCAAGGCATCACCCATGGTAGAGCAAGGCACAGCCCATGGTCAAGAAGGCATCGCCCATGGTAGAGTGAGGCACAGCTTGTGGTCAAGAAGACATCGCCCATGGAAGAACCAGGCACAGCCCGTGGTAGAGCGAGGCACAGTCCGTGGTAGAGCGAGGCACAGCTTGTGGTGGAGAAGACATTGCCCGTGGAAGAGCCAGGCATCACCTGTAGTCAAGTAAGGCATCACCTGTCATAGAGCAAGGCACAGCCCGTGGTGGAGCAAGGCATTGCCCATGGTAGAGTAAGGCACTGCCCATGAGCAACCAAGCACACAGCCCATGGTCGACCGAGGGCTGTCTCTGTGGTAGAGTGAGGCACAGCCTGTGGTTGTGAAGGCATCGCCTGTGGTAGAGCAAGGCATAGGCTGATGGTGGAGCAAGGCATTGCCCATGGTAGAGCATATCGCACTGCCTGTGTGCGACCAAGCACATAGTCCGTGGTCAACCAAGGGCTTTCTCCATGGTCGACCAAGCCATCACCTGTGGTAGAGCAAGGCGCAGCCAGTGGTTGAGAAGGCATCTCCCATGGTAGAGTGAGGCACAGCCTGTGGTGGAGAAGGCATTGCCCATGGAAGAGTGAGGCACAGCCCTTGGTCAAGAAGGCATCACCCGTGTTAGAGCAAAACACAGCCTGTGGTGGAGCAAGCCACTGCCCATGAGCAACCGAGCACATAGCCCATGGTCAACCAAGGGCTGTCACCATGGTCAACCAATCCATCGCCCATGGTTGGGCAAGGCACAGCCCACGGTTGAGCAACCCATCACCCATGGTAGAGCGAGGCACAGCCTGTGGTCGAACATCCCATTGCCCTTGGTAAAGCAAGGCACAGCCTGGGGTCAAGCAAGGCATCGCCTGAGGTAGAGCCAGGCACTCCCTGTGAGAGACTGAGAGTATAGGCCTGTGCTCAACCGAGCCATTGCCCATGGAAGTGCAAGGCACAGCCAGTGGTGAATGGAGGGCTGTCTCCGGGGTCAACCAAGCCAGAGCAAGCCATTGCCCATGGTTGACCAAGGGCTGTCTCTGTGGTTGACCAAGTCATCCACCCTTCGTAGAGCAAGGCACAGCCCATGGTCAAGCAAGGCATCTCCCGGGGTGATGCAAGGTACTGCCCATGAGCAACCGAGCACATAGCCCGTGGCCGACTGAGGGCTGTCTCCGTTGTCGCCCAGGCCATCACCTATGTAGACCAAGGCACAGCCTGTGGTTGTGAAGGCAACATCTGTGGTAGAGCGAGGCACAGCCCGCTGTCAGACAAGCCTTTGCCCTTGTAAAAGGAATGCACAGCCCATGGTCAAGCAACAGATCTCCTGTGCTAGGGCAAGGCACAGCCCATGGTCAAACAAGCCATTTGCCCATGGTAGAGCAACTCACAGCCCGTGGTCGAGCAAGGCAACTCCCATGGTAGAGATAGGCACAGCCCGTGGTCGGGCAAGGCATCGCTCATGGTAGAGTAAGCCACTGCCCGTGAGCGACCGAGCGCACAGCTTGTGGCTTGACTGAGGCTGTCTCCTTGGTTGCCCAAGCCATCGCCTGTCATAGAGTGAGGCACAACCTGTGGTCAACCAAACCATTGCCTGTGGTAGAGCTAGGCACTGCTGTGAGCGACCAAAGCACACAGCCGTGGTCAACCGAGGGCTGTATCCATGGCCAACCAAGCCATCGCCCATGGTTGGACAAGGCACAGCTTGTGGTTGAGCAAGACTTTCACCCATTGGTAGAGTGAGGCACAACTAGTGGTCGAACATCCCATTGCCCATGGTAGAGAGCAAGCACTGCCTGTGGTCGAGCAAGGCATCACCCCAGGTAGAGCCAGCACAGCCCATGAGAGACCGAGCATACAGCCCATGCTCAACCGAACCATTGCCCATGGAAGAGGAAGGCACAGCCCATGGTTGACCGAGGGCTATCTCTGTTGGTTGACCAAGCCATCGCCCGTGGCAGAGCAAGGCATTGCCTGTGATCAACTGAGAGATGTCTTTGAGGTTGACCATGAGGCATCGCATGGGGTCAAGCAAGGCACTGCCCATGAGCGACTGAGCACATCAGCCAATGGCCAACTAAGGGCTATCTCCATGCTACGCCCAAGCCATCACCCATGGTAGTTTAATCCAAGGCACAGCCCGTCATTGAGAATGCATCACCTGTTGGTATAGCAAGGGCATAGCCCTGTGGGTCAACCAGCCGTTGCCCATGTTAAAGCAAGGCACAGCCTTCCATGGGCCCGGTCGAGCAATGCATCGCCTGTGGTCAAACAAGCCATTGCACCAACACCAGTGGTTAGAGTGAGGCACAACCATGCTCGAGCCAGAGGCGTCGCCCATGGTAGAGCTAAGGACGAGCCCGTTAGCAACCAAGTGCACTGCCTGTGGTCGACCGAGGGTGTGTCTCCCGTGGTTGACCAAGCCATCGCTCATGGTAGAGAAGGGCACATCTCATGGTCAAGCAAGGCATCGCCCATGGTTGTGCTAAAGCACAGTTCGTGGTCAACCATGGCAATCTCCAGTGGTCAACCAAAGGCATCGCCCATGGTAGAGTAAGCACCACCCAGTTAGCGAACGAGCGCACAGCCCCGTGGTTGACCGAAGGGCTGTCTCCATGGTACGGAGCAAGCTATCAACTCATGGCAGCAGCAGGGCCAGCCGGTCGAGCAAGCATCGCCTGTGGTAGAGCAAGGCAACAAGCAATCGTGTTTGAACCATCCCATAGCCCTTGATAGAGAAAAGACACAGCCATGGTCAAGCAAGGCATCGCCCGTGGTAGAGCAGGCACAGCCCGATGGTCGAGCAAGGCATTGCCTGCAGTTAGAGCAGCACCGCCTGTGAGAGATCCGAGCGTTACAGCCCATGTGAAGGACCAAGCCATCACCTGTGGAAAGCAAGCACAGCCTGTGTCAACTGAGGCGTCTCTGTTGCTTGACCAAAACCATCACCCATGGCCAGAGCATGCATTGCCCGTGGTGACCAAGGGATGTCTCTTGTGGTCGACCAAGCCATTGCCCTTGGTAGAGCAAGCACAACCAGTGTTTGAGCAAGCCCACTGCCCCATGAGTGACTGAGTGCACAGCCTTGGTTGACCAAGGGCTGTCTCCTGATTGCACCAAGCCAACGCCTGTGGAAATAGCATGCACATCCCAGATGGTTGAGCAAGGCCCGCCCATGGTAGATTGGAGACACAAACCCAAGGTTCAACATCTATTGGCCTTGTGGTGACCCAGCACCCCCATGGCGGAGACCAAGCCACAGCCCAGTGGTCGTGCAAGGCATCGCCCTTGTAGAGTGAAAGCACCGCCCATGTAGAGCCAGGACACAGCCCTGTCGAGTAAGGCATCAACCCGTGGTAGAGCTAGCCACGCCCGTGTAGGCCAAGATTGCCTGAGGAAGTGACAGGCATTTGCCTAGTGAGCACCATGCGGGGGCCCACAGCCCCAGTGGTCGACCTAGGTGTCCTCTTGGATCGGACCAAGCCATCACCTGGTAAGAGCAAGGCAATAACCCATGGTCAGCAGGGCAACACCTGTGGTTGGCAAGCAACAGCCCGTGGTCGAGAAGCACACCCTAGTAGAGCAAGCACTCTAGTGGTTGACTGGGGCTGCCTCCTGCCGGCCAAGCCATTGGCCCGTTGTAGAGCAGGCACAAGCCCATGGTCAACACATAGCCATTGTCTAGTGGTGGAGCATGCATTCACGCCATGAGTGGAGCATTGCACTGCAATGGTCGACCAAGAGCTGTCCATAAGTCGAGCAAGCCAAGACCATGGCAGAGGAAAGCAACTGCCTGTAGTGACTGTGCACACAACCATGCCTACTGAGGCTGTCTCCGGTGGTTGACCAAGGCTCATCACCCATCGTAGGTCATGGCACAGCCATGGTAACAAGCCCATGCCATAGTAGAGCAAGCACAAAACTTGTTGGAGCAAGGCATCGCCCGTTAGAGCAAGCACAACCAGTGTTCGAAAGCAAAGCATCGTTGTTGGTAGTGCAAGCACAGCCGATGTCGAGCATAGTAAAACCCCTGGTAGTGCTAGGCACAGCCAATGGCTAAGCAGACATCACCATGTAGAGCAGTCACTGCCCTAGTCGCAAGAGCACTGTTGTTGTGGTGAATCAAGGCATCACCCAATGATCGAATAAGCGCTTGTTGCCATTGGCCATGCAAGCATCCCCCATGGTAAGCAGGGCACTGCTCAGTGACTATTTGCACACCCATGTTGATCTATGCATCGTTCATCATCAAACCAAGCTGTCACTGTGGTTGACCAAGCACTCGACTGTGGTAGAGCAAGCACTCCTGTGAGTGACCGAGTGCACTAGCTCATGTTGACCGAGGGCTGGCTTCCATGTTGACCAAGCCATTGCCTGTGGGAAAGTGAACACCAAGTGTGTGGCTGAGAGCGCTCTGTGGTCAACAAGCCATCGCCCTTGGTGTATAGCAAGCACGACTGTGGTCGATTAGGCATTGACATGGTTGTTGGGAAGCACAGCCAGTGGTAGCAAGGCATTCAACCTGTTGTCGACTGGGCTTTTTCTCTATGTAGACCAAGGCATCACCTTGTGCGTTGCAAAGGCACAAGCCCATGGTCGAGCATGCATTGGCCCATCGCTAGAGCAAGGCCACAGCCCCATTGGTCAAACGTGCCATGGCCTTGGTATTCCAAGGCAGCCCAAGCCCATGTCGACCAAAAGCATTGCCCGAGGTAGAGCAAGACACTGCCATGAAAGACCCACAAGTACAGCCCATGGTTGATCAAGCCATCACCCATGGTATAGCAAGGCACAAGCCGTTGTAAACAAGGCTGACCTCTCTGTCAACCAAGCCATCGCCCAGATCGAGCATGCCATCCCCATTAGTGAGGCCAGCCATGTGGAACAACCATTCCCCATGGCTAGAGGAAGCCACCCGGGTTGAGCCAAGGCATTCCCATTGCAGAGCAAGCATTACCCATAGTGCAACTGAGGGCACAGCTGGTGGCTAACCGAGGGCTATCTCCATGGTCTACCAAGCCCATCACCATCGTAGAGCAAGGCGCGCCCATGGTCAACCAAGCCATTGCCCAGGTAAAGAAGGCACAGCCCCATTGTCGATCAAGCAACGCTGTAGAGAGCAAAGCCCAGAATGTGTCAAGCAACCATCGCCGTAGAATCAAGACCAAGCCTTTGTTTGACCAAGCACAGAGCCCAACGTCAAGCAAGGGCAACGCACTTGAGCATTTGCACGCCTGTGACAACTGAGTGCACAAAGCTTGTGGTCCACTGAGGACTATCTCTGGTCAACCTAGCCATCCCCAATGGTAAGAGTGAGGCAACAGCCCGTGTCAGGAAGCACACCCGTGGTATAGCCAAGCACAGCCATCGAGCAGGCATTGCCAAGTAGAGCAAGCACTGCCATAACGACTGTGCAGAGCCCGCCGATGACCAAGCCATCACCATGGTAGAGCAAGCACAGCCCATGGTTGACTGAGGGATGTCTCCATGGTCAAACCAAGCCAATCGCCCAGTGCAGTAGCAAGGCACAGTCGTGGTCCGAGCAAGGCATCAACTGTGTACCCAGCAAAGACCAATGTGTGTCCGAGCATGGCATCGCCTGAGGTAGAGCCAGGCACTGCCCATGAGCTACCGAGCGGGACTACCACAGTCAACTGATGGGCTATCTCCCTGGTTGACCAAGCCATCACTTTTGTACAACGAGCACACCCATGGTCGAGTAAGGTGTTGCCCATGTATAGTCAGACACAGCTTTGGTCGAGCAAGGCATCACCCGAGGTTGTGAGACAGGCACTGCCATAAACGACTGGAGCTCCACAGCCCCGTTGGTGACCAGCCATCGCCTTTGGTTGACCAAGTCACTACCCATGGTCGAGCAATGCATAGACCATGTGGAGTGAGGGCCACAGCCCATTAATCAAACAAGCCATTTCCATGGTAGATCAAGGCACAGCTCATGTTCTAGCAGGCATTGCTGGAGGTAGAGCCAGGCACTGCCCGTGAGCGACTGAGTGCCTAAAACCATGTCGCACCAAGGCGGTCACCATGGTCGACTGAGGCCATCACTTTTGGCAGAGCAAGGCAACAGCCTGTGGTCAAGCAGCATTACTACGAGTAAGAGCCAGCACTACCAAACAGAGGCTACTGAAAGCACACGGCCATTGTAAACCAAGGTTGTTTCCTGCGTCGACCAAGCCATCACCCATGTTGGCGAGCACAGCCCATGTCGGGAGCCACAGCCCATGTTGGCAGGCATCACCAGTGGTTGGCAAGCACAGCCGTGCTTCACCAAGAAACTGTTGCTGTGTCATCAATGTGCCCAACCCAAGATCCACCAAAGGGCTATCACCATGGTTGAGCAAAGCATCGCCCATGTTGAGCAAAGGGCACTGCCATGAGCGACCGAGTGCACAAGCCATGGTTATCTAGGCATCCCCGTAATCAACCAAGGCTATCACCACGTTGAGCAAGGCATCGCCTGTGTGGGGAGCAAAGCACTGCCCTTCTGCGACTGAGCGCACAGCCTCGTGTTACAGAGGGCTGTTCTCCCTGGTCGACCAAGCCATCATCTGTGTTAGAGCGAGCACTCCCAGTAAGCAATCGGTGGAAAGGCAATAGTCAATCAAGGCATTCGACATGGTTGACCAAGGCATGACCGTTGTAGAGCAAAGGCACTGCCAAATGAGCAACTGAAGCGCCACAGGTCGCGTGGTTATGGAGGACTGTCTCGATGTCAGCTAAGCCATCACCCATGCTAGAAAAAGAAACAGCCGTTGGCTTGACTGAGCACAGCCCAATGGTCGAGCAATCCATTTGCCCATGTATGAGCCGAGCACAAACCGTTGTCGAGCAAGGCCTCATATCTGTAAGCATGCCACTGCTGGTGTCAACCAAGAGCTATTGCGTGGTTGATGATGCGTCACCCCATGATCACCAAGGGCTGTCGCCATGGTTAGAAAGGCAATGACCGTGGTAGAGCAGGGCAATGCCCGTGAGTGACTGACGCACAGCGGTCGGACCGAGATTTCTCCATGGTTGACCCAAGGCACTGCCCATGGTTCAACCAAACCATGCCTGTGTAGCACAAGGAATAGTTGTGTGAGCAAGCGTTGCTTGTAGGTAGAGCAAGGCCCTGCCGTATCGCCAAGCGGCATAGCCCATAGTCGACCAAGGCTGTCTCTGTGATCAACCAAGCCATCACCGGTGATAGGAGCAAGGCATAGCCATGTTGAGCAATGCATCACTTGTGGTAGAGTGAGCACAGCCTATGGTTGAACAATGCATCACCAAGGTTTGAGTTGAGCACCGCTGGTCAACAAGGCATGGCCCATGGTTGACAAGGCACAGCTCGTGGTTGATTGAGGCTTTCACCGTGTTGACCAAGGCCACACCAATGGTACAGCAAAAGCACAGCCTATTGTGGAGCAAGCATTGCTCGTGCTAGAGCAATGCATCACCCAAAGAGTTGACCTGAGCACACCAGGCCCATGGTCATCCAGGGTGGTTCTTCCATGGTCGACAAGCCATCACCAGTGGTAGGCAAGCAAAGCCCTGTCGAGCAGGGCATTCACCCGGAGGGTTGGGCAAGGCACAGCCCATTGTCGATCAACCATGCCTGTAGTGGACCATGGCATCTCCCATGGTAGGTTAGAACAAGGCAGAGCCTTGTGGTCAAGCAAGCGCATCGCCCATGGTACACCAGCACAGCTGGTGGTTGACAATGCCATGCCTGAGGTAGAGTGACGCACCCTGTTGTTGAACAAGCCATCAACCTGTGAGTAGAAGCCCTGGCAACAATCCCGTGTCCGATAAGCATGGCCCCGTGTAGAGCGGTACAGCTCAGTTGACCAAGCACCTCTGTGAGTCGACCAAGACATCACCCATGTAGAGCAAGCACAGGCCATGTTTGAGTAAGCATCCCCCGTAGGTTAGTGCGAGACACATCGTGGTCGACCAAGCCATACTGTGTACAACAATGGACAACCATGCCGAGCATGGCAACGCCTATGGTAGAGCCAGGCACAGCTATGAGTCAAGCAGGCATCACCTTGGTAGAGCATGCCCACTGCCATAGTTGACCAAGCACTGTACCCTGTGGTCGATCAAGGTGTCAACCCAGATGGACCAAACAGAGCTGTAGCTGTCATCGAAAAGATCACCCCCATGGCAGAGCAGCACTGCCCGTGAGCCACTGTGTGCACAGCCCATGGTCGCATCTACGCATCAACCATGATTGACCAAGGCTGTTGCCATGTCAACCAATGCACTTGACCATGGGACGAGAATGAACTGCCCATGCTACACTGAGTGCCATAGCCCGTGGTTGACCGAACGCAGGTTCCAAGTGGTGAAAGCCAATGCCCGTTGGAGAGCAAGACACAGCCCGTGCTGACCAAGAGCATTTCCATGGTCGAACAAGCCATCGCTTTTGTTGGAGCAAGCACAACCCATGGTGAGCCAGCCCGCCCATGGTTGGCAAGCACAACTGTGGTCAAGCAAAGCATCGCCCTGTGTCAACTGAGGCTGTCCTCCATGTCGACCAAAGGCATCGCCCGTGGTTGGAAAGGTTGCAGCCCATGGCTCGAGGCCATGCATCGCCTGTTCATAGAGCAAGCAAAACAGCCCATGTCGAACATGCCATGGCCTTAGTTTTGCAAGCATACCCGTGTCAAGCAAGCATAACCTGTGGAAGAGCAAGCCCAGCCGCATTGCGTCGAGCAAGCCAGCCTGGTTGGGCAAGGCACACGCCCAAGTTAGACCCAGCCACTGCCCATTAAGACCGTTGCCATACAGCCTGTGGGCGACCACAGGCTATCCGCTGTCTTCAAACAAAGCCAATTGCCCGATGCAAGCATGCAATCGCCCATGCGTAGCGCCCAAGGCTCTGCTGTGAGGGAACAAGCCATTGCCCATGTAGACAAGCATCCCCCATGGTATACTAGGCATAGCCTGTGTGAGCAAGCATCGCCTGTCGTAGAGCAAGCACTTGCCATTGAAGGTGACCGAGCTGTCTCCGCAGTTGACCAATGCATCACCCGTGTAGAGCAAAAGGCGCCCGTGTAGACTAGGCACTGCCCACTAGTGACGAGCACACTGCCTGCGGTCGACTAGGGCTGTCTCCGGTGGCCAAAACCCCAAGCCAATCGCCCTGTTGTCGAGCAGGCATGCCCGTTTGTTATTAAGGGGCCGGACACTTGCCCAGTGGTCGACCGAGCTGTCTCCATGTCGACCAACCAACGCCATGTAGAGTGAGGCACAGCCCTTGGTTTCAAGCATCGCATCGCTCATGATAGAGTGAGCGCTAACCCGTGGTTTATCTCTCTTCTTTGTTGGNTGTCACTGCCAGTACCCAGCGCGAATTGGCTGGAACCCTGGGTTTGGAGCGAGGTAAGGGACGGCGCCAGTGTTCTGTTAAACAACTTGCATCGCCGTTCATCACAGGCGGCCATCTCGGGTTTTCGCGGTGGTTCTGGCCACCCCGTTCTAAAGCTCGCTTTGGGGCTATCAACCATTGACCCTTCCGAGGAGTGGCCCTACAAAAGGGAAGATTGAAGGGGCCGGATGTCTGCTCGCCTACCCAGTTTTGCTCGAAGCACCAGCAAGGAGATGCTCGAGGAAAGCACAGGACAGCCTTTCAAAGCTGTCCGCCGCATGAAGAAGTATTGCGGAGGCAGGGGGCTCGGATCGACCGCTAGAATTTCAGGTCGGTGACAAGGTCATGGGCCTAAGAAATTGACGCCACCAAAATTTGGAAGAAAGTGACGAGCAAGACGATGGCACAAGGCCTCATTCATGTCAGTATGAATGGCCATTCGAGGGTGGTGAAGCGAGTTGGAGCAGTGGCTTATCGCTTAGGGCACTACCCGAGAGGATATGAAGATTCTATCCGACTTTCCATTGTCAGCTTCGCTAAAGCCCTACCATGAGGATGCGATGCGGACCGCGTTAGGGCAAGCCGTGCTCCATTGAATGTGTGTGCACGGAATTGGAAAGGGAGGTTGACCGCGTGCTGGACTGACGAGTGTGTGGGATACCAGCAAGAAGAACCGGAGAACGGAATACCTGCGGTTCTATGGAAAGGGTGCCATGATCGAAGCGAGTTGGAAAAGGAGGCAACACTCTGGCAGTTCGAGGACAAGATCCAGGAGTACCTCCACGTCTATTCCGGAGAGGGCGTGCGCCTTTCCCTCAAGTGGGGGAGGTTTGTTAGCCCTTGAGATCGGATCACGAACAGGGCTGACCAGCGCAGACCTCGAAGGCATGGCAGCTTTAGGGAAAGGATCGAAGGAAGAATGCCAAAGGATCAGTGGGATTATATAGGGCAAGGGCCAGGCTATGCGGGAAAGGAGCACTTCCGAAAGACTCCGGTCAAGGGAAGGTGAGCTGGACTTTCCCAACCTCCCAAGACTCGTCAGGAAGTGAGCTGGACCGCCCTAACCACCCGGAAGACTTGCTTCCCGGGCGAGTAGAGGCGGACACCAGGTTGGCGGGCAGTGCAAGGCCTGAGCACTCCCGCAAGCCCGGTCAAGGGCAAGTGGCTGGACACCCTAACCCTCCCGAAAGACCTCGAATTCAAGGACAAGCTGGCAAGCAACGGGACAGCGGCGCGGGTGGAGATTCTCCCAAAGCTGGGCTCGCTAGGGAAAAGTTCGAGCTCTCCGCCTCGCTCTGACCTAAGCGGTCGAGCGAATACCCAAAAGGAGACCAGCTAAATGTCTTCGCACAGTCAGCGTACGTGCTATAATCTCACATGCAACTGATCCAAGGCAAGGGCGCATGTGCCCAACGACCGAACCTAGTGCGGGTGGCACTTAGCAGACCCGGAATATAACTTCCAATCGTGGAAGAGGGATCTTCGGTCAAGAAGGTGCTGACCGAGTGGACTGTGCTGGCAAGCAGTCAAGCCTTATCCAACTGCAGTCCCCTAAGAATAAGGGATAAGGGTGTTTATGGAAGCTGAGGTGTCCCCTAGAAACTAGGGACAGCGGTTGCCACCTGCAGGATAAATAGCCCCCGCCCGGTCCCAAGGTCGAAGCAGCAAAGGGGAGAGCAACTGGAGAGAGTCGAGAGGAAACACGTCCATCAACCGAAAGTCGAGCAAAGGAAGCCCCGGCAATAGTGTGACCAGTTCCCCAAAGCTAAGTGTGAACATCCTGGAGCAAAGTTCACCCGTCCAAGTGAGGAGTGCAAGTGCCGGAGTCACGCAGGCATATACTTGACGGTTGACCGTGCAAGGTCGTGTAAGGGTTTTTGCGTGCTTCTTGTAATTCGAAGTTTGTGAATACAAGGTGAGATTTCCCTTACCTTGCATTGTTCCTTGATCCCGATCCTTGATTGCTAAACCTCGGCCCAAGCTATTTCGCTGTGCGTGTTTGGGTTGGCTGAGAGTGTACGGGACACTGCTCAGCACCATCGCAGGAACGGAAAAATTTGGGTGAGTTCCGACCCCTGTGACACTACCCATGGTTGAGCTAGGTGTCACCCATGGCAGAGTGAGGCACTGCCAGTGATTGACCGAGGACTGTCTCCATGGTCGACAAAGCCTTTCCCTTTGGCAGAGCAAGGCGTAGCCCATGGTCGAGCAAGGCATCGCCCATTTTAGGGTGAGCTGCAGCCTGTGGTGGGCCAAGTGTGTTCTTCCATGGTTGAGCAAGCCAACGCCCATAGTAGAGTGAGGCACTTCCCATGGTAAAGTGAGGCACGGCCCGTGGTAGAGCATGGCACTGCCCGTGGTCGAGCATGGCATTGCCCGTGGTTGGGTGAGCCACAATGCATGGTCAGGTGAGGCATCACACGTGGTAGAGCTAGGCACTACCCGTCAGCAATTGAGTGCACAGCCTGTGGTTGACTGAGGGCTATCTCTGTGGTCGACCAAGCCATCGCCTGTGGTAGAGCAAGGCACTGTCCATGGTTGAGCAAGGCATCACCTGTGGAAATGCGAGGAACAGCCCATGGTCGACTGATGGCTGTCTCTGTGCAGGAGCAAGCCATCACCAGTGGTAGAGCCAGGCACAGCCCATGGTCGAGGATGGCATCACATGTGATAGAGCGAGGCACAGCCCATTGTCGATTGAGGGATGTCTCTGTGCTCAACCAAGCCATCGCCCATGGTAGAGCGAGGCACAGCCCGTGGTTGATCAAGGCATCACCCACGGTAGAGTGAGGCACAGCCCATGGTCAACCAACGGCTGTCTCCATGGTCAAGCAAGCCATTGCCTGTGGTAGAACAAGGAAACAGCCTGTGGTCGAGCAAGGCATCGTTCATGGTAGGGTGAGGCACAGCCAGTGGTCGACTGAGAGCTGTCTCCCTGGTTGACCAAGCCGTCACCCATGGTAGAGCTGGGCACAGCCCATTGTCAAGCAAGGCATCGTGGGTGGTAGGGCAAGGCACAGCCAGTGGTTGATTGAGGGCTGTTTCTGTGGTTGACCAACCCATCACAAGTGGTTGAGCTGGGCAGAGCCAGGGGTTGAGCAAGGCATCGCCCTTCTTAGAGTGAGGCACACCTGGTGGTTGACTAAGGGCTGCTCCATGGTTGACCAAGCCAGTACCTAGGGTTGGGCAAGGCATAGCCTGTGGTTGGGCAAGGTGGTGCCGGTGGTAGGGCGAGGTGCAGCCCGTGGGCAACCAAGCCATCGCCCGTGGATGAGCAAGGCATTGCCCATGGTAGAGCGAGGCACAGCTCGTGGTCTACTGAGGGCAGTCTCCATGGTTGAGCAAGGCATAGCCCATGGTAGAGCCAGGCACAGCCCGTGGTCAAGCAAGGCATCACCCGTGGTAGAGATAGGCAAAGCCCATGGTTGAGAAAGGCATCGCTGTTGGTAGAGCAATGCACAACTCATGGTCTACCGAGGGCAGTCTCCATGGTCGACCAAGCAATCGCCCATGGCAGAGCAAGGCACAGTCCGTGGTTGAGCAAGGCATTGCCCGTGATAGAGTGAGACATGCACGACTATGACCGAGCGCATAGCCTGTGGTCGACCAGGTAATGGCTTGTGATAGAGCAAGGTACTACCCATGGTCCAGCATGGCACGGACTACGGTCAACCAAGGCATCGCCCATGGTAGAGTAAGGCACTGCCAATGAGCAACCAAGTGCACAACCCATGGTCGATGAAGGCATCTCCCATCATCGACCAAGGGCTGTCACCTTGGTTGAGCGAGGCATCACCCATGGTAGAGTAAGTCACTGCTGGTCAGTGATCGCAGGCACAATACGTGGTTGACCGAGGGCAATGTCCATCGCCGACCAACCCATCACCTGTGGTAGGATGAGGCACTACCCATGGTCAACCAAGACATCGCACATCGTAGAGCGAGGCACGGCCCGTGCTCATCCGAGGCCTGTCTCTGTGGCCAACCAAGCCATGACCTGTGGTGGAGCCTAGCACAATCTGTGGACAAGCAAGGGATTGCCCGTGGTACAAGCGAGGTGCAGCCTGTGGTCAACCGAGGGCTGTCTCCATGGTCAACCAAGCCATCACCCATGGTAGAGCATGGCACAGCCCATCATCAAGTGAGGCATCACCCGTGGTGGAGTGAGGCACAGCTTGTGGTCGACAGAGGGCTGTCTCCAGGGTCAACCAAGCCATCGCCCATCATAGAGCCAGGCACAGCCCATGGTGGAGCAAGGCATTGCCTGTGGTAGAGTGAGGCACAGCCCGTGGTTGACCGAGGGCTATCTCCATGGTCAACCAAGCCATCACCCATGCTAGAGCTAGGCACAGCCCATGGCCGAGCAAGTCACTGCCCATGGTACAACAAGGCACAGCCTGTGGTTGACCAAGGCACAGCCTGTGGTCAACTGAGACCTGTCTCCCTGGTCAACCAAGCCATCACCCATCGTAGAGCAAGGCACTGCCTGTGGTCATGCAAGGCAATGCCGATGGTAGAGTGAGGCATTGCCCGTGATCGACCGAGGGCTGTCTCCGCGGTCGACCAAGCCATTGCCCATGGTAGATCAAGGCACAGCCTATGGTCGAGCAAGGCATCACCCATGGTAGAGTGAGGCATAGCCTGTGGTAGAGCGAGGTAATGCCCATGGTAGAGTGAGGCGCAGCCCATGGTCTTACAGGGGATCTCTGCATGGTTGATGAAGCCATCACCCATGGTAGAGGGAGGCACAGCTCATGGTCGAGCAAGGTCTCGCCCATGGTTGAGCGAGGGCTGTCTCCCTGCTCGACCAAGCCATCACTCATGGTAGAGCAAGGCATCGCCTGTGGTAGAGCAAGCCCGCAGCCCATTGTAGAGCGAGGCACAGCCTGTGGTAGAGTGAGGCGTTTCCTGTGGTCGACCGAGGGCAGTCTCCGTGGTCAACCCTGCCTATCCATGACCGAGCGCGCGCGGCCTGTTGTTGACCGAGGGCAATCTCTATGGTTGACCAAGACATTGCCCATGGTAGAGCTAGGCACAGCCCATGGTCGAGCAAGCCATCACCTGTGATAGAGCGAGGCATAGCCCATGGTCAACCAATGGCAGTCTTCATGGCCGACAAAGCCATCGCCCATGGTTGAGCCAGGTGCAGCCCATGGTCGAGGAAGGCATCACTCATGGCAGAGCAAGGTGCAGCCAGTGGTCGACCGAGGACTATCACCCTGGTCAACCAAGCCAACACCTATGGTAGAGCGAGGCACCACCTGTGGTCGAGCAAGGCATTGCCCATGGTAGAGCATGGCACAGCCCGTGGTTGAGTATGGCATCGCCTGTGATGGAGCAAGGCACTACCCATCAGTGACCGAACACACAGCATGTGGTCGACCAAGGGCTGTCTCTGTGGTCAACAAAGCCATCGCCCATGGTAGAGTATCGCACAGCCCATGGCCGAGCAAGCCATCGCCCATCGTAGAGCAAGGCACAGCACGTGGTCGACCAAGCCACTGCTACTGGTAGAGCCAGGCACAACTGGTGGTCAAGCAAGGCATCATCCATGTAGAGAGAGAGGCGCAGCCTGGGGTCAACCGAGGGATGTCTCCATGGTCGATGAAGCCACCAACGGGGGTAGAGCGAGGCACAACCTGTGGTCAATCAAGGGCTGTCTCCGTGGTTGACCAGGCCATTGCCAGTGGTTGAGCGAGGCACTGCCCATGGTGGAGCAAGGATCGCCCGTGGTAGAGTGAGGCACTGCCTGTGGTCAACCGAGGATTGTCTCTATCATCAACTGAGCATGGCATTGCGCATGTTAGAGTGAGGTGCTGCTCATGGTCGACCAGGCCATCACCAGTGGTAGAGGGAGGCAGAGCCACTGGTAGAGCAAGGCAGAGCCTGTGGTAGAGCGAGGCGCAACCCGTGGCCGACCAAGGGCTGTCTCCATGCTTGACCAAGCCATCGCCCATGGTAGAGCGAGGCACAGCCCGTGGTTGAGCAAGGCATTGCCTGTGGTAGAATGAGGTGCAGTGTCACGGGGCCGATGCGGGCCACAAATTTTTCCGCACCCCGCTAGGCGTCGACACTCCACTTGCCGACCAGCCACACACCGTGCATACCGTCGAGGCCGAACGATCACCGAACCGAAGAAGCAACACCGAGGAATACAAGAACACAATTGGGAAAACGTAACTCGTATTCACATATATTACAAGTACACGAAAAAACCCAACCCAGGACAGAACTCTTACACGCAGTCTTACGAGCCTATGCCTTGCAGCCTCGCGCCGCTTGCACGCCCGTCTTGTGCCTTCTCTTAAGAACACCGGACTGCAGGTCCGACTTGGCTTCCACTCCTTGGAATCTCGGACCCTCTGTGCCTCCTGACTGCCCTGGTCGTTCCTGCTGCTCTGCTGGCTTCTCCTCATCAGTTCTTGGTGCCTCCTTGCTGAATGAGACTGCCCCCTTTATATAGAGGAGCCTTGTGAGCCCAATATGGCAACTCACATCTTGGAATCCCTTGATTCACTCCCTCAGTTTCCAGCCTGTCCAATCCCTCCTAGATTGTTTCCATAACTGGTTGGTTGCCAAATCTGTCCAATCCCTGCAGGATTGTTTCCATAACAGATTAATTGCCATTCCTGGAGAAACTTTCCCGGATTGCTTGCTCGGATTGACTTGGTGCCAGCTAAGCCTCGTCGACCCGATCCATCCTCCTCTAGGATGCACGTCCTTGATCTCCTTCCTAAGATCACGGTCGTCTGAACGGGATTGCTGCATCCACCGGTGCTCGAGCATGGTCAAGGACTTAACCGATCTCCACAAGTAGTCAACTCCCTTGCCGCTCCCTTAGCGTCTGCCGGGCTTGTTGAGTTATGCGCACTCCTAGAGTGCCTTTGCGCGGTTGTATCAGGTTCACCGAACCTCCTAGAGCATTGCACCGTGCCTTGCTCGTGGGCATCCTCACTGCCCACCCGCGCATTCGCCTACTTGTGCCTTGTGACGCTTCCTGGCCACAATCTGGTTCCTTAGCATACTGCCGAGCCTTGATCGGATGTTCCCTTCATCGGTGCCTCCACGCATGCTTGTGTGACCATCTCCACACTTGCCCGCTTATGGACTTGCAACTGATCCCACCACCTCGCACTTGACAGCCCGCACATCCTCGCGTGCAGGCTATGTGCTACCACTACCCCGAGGTACGGCTTGTGGTGCGCATTCTCCGGGGCTTGAGCTCAGGGGTCTAACATGCAGCCTGTGGTCGACCGAGGGCTCTCTCCATGGTCAATGAAGCAATCACCCATGGTAGAGCGAGGCACAACCTGTGGTTGGCTGAGGGCTGTCTCCATGCTTGACCAAGCCATCACCCGTGGTAGAGCAAGGCACAGCCCGTGGTTGAGCAAGGCATCGCCAGTGGTAGAGCGAGGCACAGCCCGTGGTTGACCGAGGGCTCTCTCCGTGGTCAATGGGGTCATCGCCCATGGTAGATGAGGCAAAGCCCATGGTCGAGCAAGACATAGCCTGTGGTAGAGCAAGCCACAGCCTGTGGTCGGCTGAGGGCTGTCTCTGTGGTTGACCAAGCCATCACCTGTAGTAGAGGAAGGCACAGCCAGTGGTCAAGCAGGGCATCCCCTGTGGTAGAGCGAGGCACAACCCATGGTTGATCAAGGGCTGTCTATGTGGCCGACTAAGCCATCCCCTGTGGTAGAGCGTGGCACATCGCGTGGTCAAGCAAGGCATCGCCTGTGGTGGAGCGAGGTGCAGCCCATCATCGACCCAACCATGGCCCGTGGTAGAACATGGCACAGCCTGTGGTGGAGCAAGTTCTGTCTTCGTGGTCGACCCTGCCATCGCCCATGGTAGAGCATGGCCCAGCCCGTGGTCAAGCCAGGTAATGGCCGTAGTAGAGCTAGGCATAGCCAGTGAGTGACCATGGGCTGTCTCTGCGGTTGACCAAGCCATTGCCCACCCTAGAGCAAGACACAGCCCATCGTTCAGTAAGGCATCTCCTGTGGTGGAGCGAGGCACTGCCCATCAGCAACCAAGTGCACAGCATGTGGTCGACCAGTGGCTGTCTCCACTGTCCTCCAACACATCACCGCATTGTAGAGAAAGGCACCACCCGTGGTTGTGCAAGGCATCACCCGTGGTCGAGCAAGGCATCGCCTGTGATAGAGCGAGGCACAGCCTGTGGTCAACTGAGGGCTGTGTCCATGCTTGACCAAGCCAACGCACATGGTAGAGCAAGGCTCAGCCCATGGTCGAGCAAGGCACTGCCCATGAGCAACCGAGTGCACAACCAATGGTCGATCAAGGCATCACCCGTGATCGTGCAAGGCATCACCCGTGATCGTGCAAGGCATCGCCCATGGTAGATCAAGGCACTGCCCATGGTCGACCGAGAGCTGTCTCCCTGGTCGACCAAGCCATCGCCCATCATAGAGCATGGCATAGCCCGTGGTTGACTGAGGGTTGTCTCCATGCTCGACCAAGCCATCACCCATGGTAGAGCTAGGCACAGCCTGTGGTTGAGCGAGGCACCATCTGTTCTCAACCAAGCCATCGCCCGTGGTAGGGCGAGGCAAAGCCCATGGTCAAGCAAGGCATCAGCAATGGTAGAGCAAGGCACATCCCCTGGTCAACCAAGCAATTGCCTGTGGTAGAGCAAGACCCAGCCCGTGGTTGAGTGAGGCCTCACCCATGGAAGAGCAACACGCAGCCTGTTGTTGACCAAGCCATCACCCATGGAAGAGCGAAGCATGACCTGTGGTCTGCTATAGAATCGCCCGTGGAAGTGCGAGGAGCTGCCCATTGCCGACCAAGCCATCACCCATGGTAGAGCCAGGCATTGCTGGTGGCCTGGGAAGGCATCGCCCGTGGTAGAGCCAGGCATAGCCTGTGGTTGACCAAGGGCTGTCTCCATGGTTGACCCATCCATCGCCCATGGTAGAACGAGGCACAGCCCGTGGTCAAGCAAGGCATTGCCCGTGGTGGAGTGAGTCACAGCCAGTGGCCAACCGAGGGCTGTCTCCATGGTCGACCCATCTGTTAGCCCCTCGATCACAGGCAACTAGGATCAGGATCGAGGGGAGACTACCGAAGGATCAGTTGGTATGGAAGGGTAAGTGGGCAGGTGAAACGGACAAGGGCTCTCCTGCAAGTCTTGCTCCTAGGCAGGCTGGCAGGCAATGTGCGCGCAGCTGCTCCTGCAGGATGCGCTCAAGGGTGAGCGACAGGGACGCCCTAAGCCTTCTCAGGACATGCTCCATGGCGAGCTGGTAGGCAACCGGTGCGCGCATACTCCCACAACACTCGCCCAAGGGCAGGCGATCTGGATGCTCTAGGAACGCCCTAAGCTCCCGCAAGTTCTGTTAGGGGAGGTCACTCATGGTCGAGCAGCATCTCTGATACCAGTGGCTGATCCAAGGCACGGGCGAATGCCCAGGGCCGAACCGAGTGTGGGTGGCACTCAGACCGACTCAACTGGCTCCAGTCGTAGGGGCATGGGCTCCCGGTCAAAGGACTGACCAAAGGACTGAGCTGGCAAGCAGTCAATCCAACTGCTGCAGTCACTAACTGCTGCTCGGGTAGATAGGAGAAGCATGGCTGCCAGGGACTGTGCAACCTGCCCCTGCAAGGATAAATGGGACTGCTGGTCGGCAGAAGGAGGAGACACATCTACACACAGACACACAAACAGATAGGCAAATGAGAGAGACGACTGGAAGAGTGAAGAGAAGGCTCCTTGATAGAAAGCCAAACCAGGAAAGCCGGTGGTGCCATCTCCAGTTCTTTCCAAGCCATGCGTGGACTCCCAGGGTGAAGTTCACCTGTCCAAGTGAGGAGTGCAAGTGCTGGACGCACAAGGCACATACTTGGCATGTCCGTGTAAGGTCGTGTAAGGGTTTTGCGTATTCTTGTAATCCAGATTGTGAATACAAGTGAGATTTCCCTTACCTTGCATTGTTTGATTCTGTCCCTTTGTTGCTAAATGTCCCTGAGCTGCATTGCTCCTTGTGTTTGGGTTGGCTGAGAGTGTGCGGGACACTGCTCAGCACCATTGCAGGAACGGAAAAATTTGGGCGAAGTCCGACCCCTGTGATAGTTGGTATCAGAGCCGTGTTCAGCAGTAAGGTGAGCATCTTCAACAACAAACGACCGGTGACTTGAATGTCATGCATGGACGCATTGAAGGATCGAGTTGCAGCCTTGGAGACGTCCCTCGGCAACATGTCTGGAGTTGGTGGAACGGTAGCAGAGGTGCTGGCATCCCTTGTTCCAGACGTTGCCCGGTTGAAGGAGGAAGTATGCATCCTCCGACGTGCACTGGCTACAGGGGCAGCCGAAGCAGAGGGATCTCAGGCGAAGGTAAGAATACCTGAACCCAAAGCCTTCACAGGCACCTGGAGTTCCAAGGAACTCGAGAACTTCTTGTGGGACATCGAACACTACTTCGAGGCAGGAAAAGTTCCAGAAGGGGAACAAGTCTCGATGGCAATCATGTACCTGTCCGGTGATGCGAAACTCTAGTGGCGAACCCGCGAGCAAGATGCTGCTACTGGTGGGCAGCCACGCATCAGAGATTGGCCTTCACTAAAGAAGGAACTCAAGGAGCAGTTCCTTCCCATGAACACTTCGTGGGCTGCTTGGGACGCACTGTGCAACCTGAGGCAGACAGGCACGGTACGTGACTACATTAAGGAATTCAGTTCCTTGTTGCTAGATGTCACAGAGATGTCCAAGTTGGACAAGCTGTTCAACTTCATGCGGGGTCTTCAATCATGGGCTCAACTGGAGCTGTGAAGGCAAGGAGTACAGGACCTCCATACCGCAATGGCGAAGGTGGATGCGTTGATAGACATCCGCGTAGCCAAGAACGACTAGAAGGGGAAGCAGGCCGAGAAGCCAAAGGGCAAGGCGGCCCAGCCTGGCAAGAGTGCAGGCACAGGCAAGAAGAAGAAGCACCCAAGGGAGACAAGGGGAAGGGGAAGGCAGCAGAAGGTCCGTCCCTGAAGGATCCCAAGACCCACCTGGGGTGCTTCATCTGCAACGGCCCCCATTGTGCTCGTGAGTGCCCAAAAAGGGAGAAGCTGTCGACCCTTGTAAACAGGACTGACTCCGACTCCGATAGTGAACAAACTAGAGTGGCACCTCTCCAAATACTTGGTGCCATCTGCTCGGGAAGGAAGACACTAGAGCAGGGACTGACGTACATACCGATGACCCTCAATACCAAGGAGGCAGCGGCAATGGTGGATACTAGCGCAACGCACAACTTCGTGTCAGATCGTGTTGTGCAAGCCTATGGATTGCAGATCCAAAAGCAAGCCAGCTGCATCAAAGCTGTCAACTCCCAGAGTAGGCTGGTGCTTGGCATGGCCAAAGGAGTGCTAGTCCAGATTGGCGAATGGTCGGGGAACATTGACATCATGATCATTCCTATGGATGATTTTGATGTAATACTCAGTAACAACTTTTTGGTGAAAGCTTGTGTTTCAGTCAAGCCACAGTTGCCCGATTTGTTGATCACAGACCTAAAGAAGCTGTGCTTCGTTCAGGGATTCAAGGGCCTCAACCATGCGGAGGACATCCGGACCGAGAAGGTCTTGGCTATGCAGATAGCCAAAGGATGGAAGAGGGGCCAGCCAACCTACCTTGCAGCTATCCACGAGTTAGTGCCCGAAGTGGGCATGAATGCGGAGATTCCTGACATGGTGCAAGGGATCCTAGGTGACTTTTGTGATCTTATGCCCGAGGAGCTACCCAAGGGCTTACTGCCAAGGCGGGCGGTAGATCACAAGATCGAGCTGATTCCGGGACCAAGGCCACCTGCCAAAGCTCCTTACCGGATGTTGCCTAAAGAGCTGGAGGAGTTGCGGAGACAACTCCAGGACTTGTTGGATTCGGGGAAAGTTCAACCCTCCAAGGTGCCCTTTGGAGCACCAATGCTGTTCCAGGAGAAGCAGGACGGCACGTTGCGATTGTGCGTGGACTACCGCGGGTTGAACAAGGTCACCATGAAGAACAAGTACACCGTGCCTTTGATTGCAGACTTGCTCAATTGGCTCAGCGGAGCTGAATTCTTCACCAAGTTGGACTTGAGATCGGGATACTGGCAAGTTCGCATAGCAAAGGAAGATGAGCCAAAGACGACAATGGTGACTCGGTATGGGTCCTATGAGTTTAAGGTCATGCCGTTTGGCTTGACCAATGCACCGGCCACGTTTTGTAATCTCATGAATAATGTGTTTCATGATATAATAGACAAGTTTGTGGTTGTGTATCTCGATGACATTGTCGTCTATAGCTGGTCTCTAGAAGAACATCTTGGGCATTTACGTTGTGTGTTCCAGCGGTTAAGGGAACACCAATTGTACGTAAAGAAGGAGAAGTGCGAGTTCTGCATGAAGGAAATTAACTTCCTTGGCCACATGATTGGAGGTGGCATGGTGCGGATGGATCCCCGGAAGGTGCAATCCATCAAGGAGTGGACTGCTCCAACCAAGGTGGGCAAGCTGCGGAGTTTCCTTGGTTTGGTGAACTACTACAGGAAATTCATCAAGGGATACTTCAAGATGGTATCCCCGCTCACCGATCTACTGCAGAAAGGCAAGCTGTGGACATGGGATCCGGCATGTGCTGATGCCTTCGAGAAGATCAAGTCCCAGATTGTGGCTGAACCTGTGCTCAAGTTACCGGACTTTGACAGGGCATTTGAAGTCCATACAGATGCCTCTGATCATGCTGTGGGCAAGGTGCTTGTGCAAGACGGGCACCCTGTGGCGTTCAAGAGCTGGAAGCTGAAGCCGGCCGAGCAATGCTACTCCGCGCACAAGGAGATGTTGGCAGTTGTCCACTGCCTATGGGCATGGCAGGTATATCTACTCGGCACTTCTTTTGTGAGCAAAACTGATAATGTTGCAAACACTTTTTTTAAGACGCAGAAGAAGCTGTCCCCAAGGCAGGCCCGGTGGCAGGAGTTCCTGGCCGAGTATGACTTTGAGTGGGAGCATAGGCCGGGGCGTCACAACTAGGTTGCCGACGCACTAAGCAGGAAGGCAGTAGAGATGGTTGCTACACTGACCCAGCTGGAATCGGACTTCATGGGCAAACTGAAGGATCGGGCGAAGGAGGATTGGTTGTACCAGAAGCTGGTCGTGCAAGTCCAAGATGGTACCGTGAGGAGGTACTGGGTCGAGGATGGATTATTGTACGTGAAGGGTGGTCACGTGTTCGTCCCCAGCTGAGGGCTGCGTACTCAGCTGTTGTGCAAACACCATGATGCGCAATGGGCTGGGCATCCCAGACAGGAAAGGATGCTCGCACTGTTGACCCATTCCTACTTCTGGCTGAAGATGGAGAACGACGTTGAGCTCTATGTCAAGACGTGTCTTGTTTGTCAACAAGACAAGGTCAAGCGGTGCACTAAGGCAGGCTTGCTGCAGCCTTTGCTTATTCCAGAAAAACCTTGGGTGTCGGTTTCTATGGACTTCATCAGTGGCTTCCTTGAGGTTAAAGGCTTCGATGGAGTTATGGTTGTGGTGGACAGGTTCTCGAAGTATGGGATCTTCAGGCCTACCCCAAAGAATTGCTCGGCAAAGACAGCGGCAGAAGAGTTCTATCGCCATGTGGTCAAGCTGTTCAAGATCCCAACGGACATCGTGAGTGATCGTGATGCCCGGTTCACCACGAGGTGCTGGACCCATCTCTTCAACATGATGGGGACGGAGCTAAAGTTCTCAACAGCAAACCACCCACAGATGGATGGGCAAACGGAAAGGTTGAACTAGCAGCTGGAAGAGTATTTGCGGCATTATGTCACTGCCAGCCAGCGGAATTGGCTGGAACTCCTGAACATGGCGCATTTTTGCTACAACCTGCACCATTCCTCAGCAATTGGGTTCAGTTTGTTTGAGCTCGCTTTGGGCTACCAACCATCGACACCTTCCGAAGTGGCCCTACAGAAGAAGGAAGGGCCATGTCCTGCTGCCTACCATTTTGCCTGGAACAAGCAAGAAATGCTCGAGGAAGAGCATGACGGCCTCACCAAAGCTGTCCGTCGCATGAAGAAATATGCAGATCAGGGGCGTCAACCGCTGGAATTTCAGGTCGACGACAAGGTCATGCTGAAATTGACGCCCCAAATCTGGAAGAAAGTGATGAGCAAGAGGTGGCATAAGGGCCTCATTCAGTGGTATGATGGGCCATTCGAGGTGGTGAAGCGAGTTGGAGCAGTGGCTTATCGCTTGGCACTACCCGAGAGGATGAAGATTCATCCCACTTTCCATGTCAGCTTCCTAAAGCCTTACCATGAGGACGTGGATGCGGAACGCATGAGGGCAAGACAGGCTCCATTGAATGTATGCACAGAGTTGGATAGGGAGGTTGATCGGGTGCTGGACCGATGTGTGTTGGGATACAGCAAGAAGAACTGGAGAACGGAGTATCTGGTTCTATGGAAAGGTTTGCCAAGGTCGGAAGCAAGCTGGGAGAAGGAGGCAACACTCTGGCAATTCAAGGAGAAGATCCAGGAGTTCCTCCACTCTATTCCGACAAGGGCGTCGGCTTCCTCAAGTGGGGGAGGTTTGTTAGCCCCTTAGTGCTCAGACACGGACATGGCCACTATGCGGACCCTCGATCGCATGGCAACCGGGACTAGGATTGAGGGGAGACTGCCGAAGGATCAGTTGGCATGGAAGGGCGAGCGGGCAGGTGACACGGACAAAGGGCTCTCCCGCAATTCTTGCTCCTAGGTGGGCTGGCAGGCGATGTGTGCATGGCTACTCCTCCAGGATGCGCTCAAGGGTGGGCGACAGGGACGCCCTAAGCCTTCTCAGGACATGCTCCATGGCAAGCTGGTAGGCAATGGGTGCACGCATACTCCCACAACACTCGCCCAAGGGCAGGTGATCCGGATGCTCTAGGAACGCCCTAAGCTCCTGCAAGTTCCATTAGGGGAGGTCGCTCATGGTCGAGTGGCACCTCTGATACCAGTGGCTGATCCAAGGCGCAGGAGAATGCCCAGGGCTGAACCGAGTGTGGGTGGCACTCAGACTGACTCAACCGGCTCTAGTCATAGGGGCATGGGCTCCTGGTCAAAGAACTGAGCTGGCAAGCAGTCAATCCAACTGCTCCAGTCCATCCAACTGCTGCAGTCAATCCAACTGTTGCAGTCACCAACTGCTGCTCGGGTAGGTAGGAGAAGCATGGCTGCCAGGGACTGTGCAACCTGCCCCTGCAAGGATAAATGGGACTGCTGGTCGGCAGAAGGAGGAGACGCCTACACAAAGACACACAAACAGATAGGCAAAGGAGAGGGACGACTGGAAGAGTGAAGAGAAGGCTCCTTGACAGAAAGCCAAACTAGGAAAGCTGGCGGTGCTGACTCCAGTTCTCTCCAAGCCGTGCATGGACTCCTGGGGTGAAGTTCATCTATCCAAGTGAGGAGTGCAAGTGCTGGACGCACAAGGCACATACTTGGCGTGTCTGTGTAAGGTCATGTAAGGGTTTTGCGTATTCTTGTAATCCAGATTGTGAATACAAGTGAGATTTCCCTTACCTTGCATTGTTCGATTCTGTCCCTTTGTTGCTAAACCTCGCTGAGCTGCGTTGCTATGTGTGTTTGGGTTGGCTGAGAGTGTGCGGGACACTGCTCAGCACCATCGCAGGAACGGAAAAATTTGGGCGAAGTCCAACCCCTGTGACACCATCCATCACCCGTGGAAGAGCAGGGCACAGCCCGTGGTTGAGTATGGCATTGCTCATGCTAGAGTGAGGCACTGCCTGTGATCAACCGAGGGTTGTCTCCATGGTCCACCAAGCCATCGCCAGTGGTAGAGCATGGCACTACCCGTGGTTGACCAAGCCATCACCCGTGGTAGAGCATGGCACTACCCATAGTCGAGCAAGGCCTCACCCATGGTAGAGCGAAGCACTGCCTGTGGTTGACTGAGGGCTGTCCCCATGTTGACTAAGCCATCGCCCGTGGTCAAGCAAGGCATCGGCAATGGTAGAGCAAGTTGCATCCTGTGGTCAAGCAAGCCATTGTCCATGGTAGAGCGAGGCCCAGCCTATGGTTGAGTGAGGTATTGCCAGTGGTAGAGCGACACACAGCCCATCATTGAACAAGCCATCGCCCATGGTAGAGAGTGGCATAGCATGTGGTCGACCATAGAATCACTGGTGGTAGCGCAAGGTGCTGCCCGTGGTCAACCAAGTTACAGCCCGTGGTCAAGCAAGGCATCGACCATCGTTGGGCAAGGCACAGCCCATTGTCAAACAAGCCATTGCCCATGGTGGAGCACGGCATCTCCCTTGGTAGAGCCAGGCACAGCCTATGGTCAAGCAAGGCATTGCTTGTGGTACAGCCAGGCATAGCTGGCGGTCGACCAAGCTGTCACCCGAGGTAGAGTCATGCACCGCTCGTTGTCAAACAAGCCATTGCCCATGGTAGAGCCTAGCACATTGTTAGACCCATGAGCTCTAACCCCAGAGAATGCATACCACAAGCCATACCTTGGGGCAATGGTAGCGCATAGCAAGCACGTGACTCTGCGTGGGCTAACACTTGCAAGGTGTTGGGATAAATTGCAGGTCCATGAGCGGGCAAGTAGGGAGACGGTCATGCAGGCGTGTGTAGAGGCACCGGTAGAGTGGACAACTGATCAAGGCTTAGCAAAGGAGCTAAGGGATCAAAGGGTGGCCATGGGGGGTCACATTCCACAAGTAGGCAAATGCGCATATGGGTGGTGATGATGTCCACGAGCAAGGCATGATGCAATGCTCAAGGATGCTCGGTGAACAAGAGGTGACCGAGCAAAGGCACTCAAGGAGTGTGCACTACCCGATAGGCATGGCAGACACTAAGGGAATGCTCAACACTTAGCTACTGGTGAGTTGACTACTTGCGGAGATCGGATAAGTCCTTGACCATGCTTGAGCACCATTGGATGCTACAATCCCGATCAGACGGCTATGAACGTGGGAGGCGATCAGGGACGTGGGCCCTAGAGGAGAGTGGATCGGATCAACAATGTTGAGTCAACGCTAAGTCATCCGTACTTGGTCAAGCAGACAATCGGGGAAAGATTCTCCTAGGATATGGCAAATCAATATGTTATGGAAACAATCTTGGAGATTGTAGATCGATAGTCGAGATTGAACAGGTCGAGATCTGATGGAGAGAATCAAGGGATTCAGATATATCAATTGCCATATCTAGTCCGCCAGGCTCCTCTATATAAAAGGGGTCAGTCTCATTCTCAGAGACAACCAAGAATTCTCAAAGGAGAGACACAGAGAGCTAGAGACTGTAAGAGAGTGGAAGTCAAGTCAGAGCAAGCAATCTTGTGTTCTTGAGAGGAGGCACGAGACGGGTAGGGAGTGCAAGCAGTGAGAGACTATGAGGCATATACTCATGTGACTGCGTGTAAGTGTTCTAATCTGGGTTGGGTTTTTGTGTACTTGTGATATATGTGAATACAAGTTACGTTTTTCCCAATTGTGTTCTTGTGTCCCTCTGTGTTGCTTTTGTAGTTCTATGATCAAACGACCTCGACGGTACGTGAGGTGTGTGGCTGGTCGGCAAGCAGAGTGTCAACGCCAGCGGGATGCGGAAAAATTTGTGCCTCGCATTGGTCCCATGGCAGTTGGTATCAGAGCTAGGGTGCCCATGACAGTGGTATCTGAGCTGCATTGGGGTTGAGAAGAACCTTTGTCAAAAACCACGTGTACCTTACAATCTGCAACCGTGTGGACCAAAGTGATGGAAGCGTTGCGGGAGCGTTTGGTGGCGCTAGAAGGCCGCATTGCAGAGCTCAATGAATGAGCAAACCCGGCCGCTACGCTGGAACCAAGCGTTGCTGCTCTGGAGGATAATGTCGGTGAAGGCGACAATCTTGGAGGAACCATAACGGATCTACTAAAAGAGATTAGGCTTGATGTAGTGACCCTGAAGGATGATGTGGTCTTGATCAAGTGGCAACTGGTGTCCCAGGCGGGGCCAACGATTGAGCCTCATGGGAAGATGAAGGTCCCGGAGTCGAAGGCATTTGAAGGGACTAGAAGTTCCAAGGATCTAGAGAATTTCATATGGGATATGGAGAACTACTTCGCTGCTGCAAAGATCCTAGATGCCGAGAAGGTGATAATCATCACCATGTATCTTGCCAAGGATGTGAAGTTGTGGTGGAGGACACGGGTCCAAGATGATATCAGTGCTGGTAGACCCCAGATTGAGACCTGGGAGGCATTGAAGAAGGAGCTGAAAGAGCAGTTCTTGCCAAGCAACACAGCATGGCTTGCTCGAGATGCTTTGGCCAAGCTGAGGCACAGTGGACCAATGCAAGACTATGTGAAAGAGTTTAGCCCACTGATGCTGGACGTGACGGATATGTCAAAATCGAACAAGCTATACATGTTCCTGAAGGGATTGCAACCTTGGGCTCAACTGGAGCTAAGGAGGCAAGGGATGAAAGACCTTCCTTCTGCCTTAGCTGCGGTGGATGCACTGTTGGACTTACGCATTGCTCATGCCAAGGAGGGGAGCAAGAAGGCCCAGCATAAGGACAAGGACAAGAAGTCCAAGTCCTACATGAAAGGAAAGTCAGAGAAGGGCAAGGAGAAGCAGCTGACTTGACTAGACAAAGGGAAGGGGAAAGTGATCAAGGGCGCCAATGGGAAGGACCCTCGTACGCACCCAGGTTGCTTCATCTGCAACAAATCCCACAAGGCAAAGGAGTGCCCAAAGAGGGAGGGGAAAGTTATGGCCCTGCAATTGGATGACTCCAATGATGAGCCCGTGCAGTGTGTTGCCCCACTGCAGGCCCTTGGCGCTTTTGCAAAGTGAGCACCCGAAGGTATGCCACAATTTGCTATTTGTGGATGTGACCTTGAATGGTAGGCAGATGTTGGCCTTGGTGGATATTGGCTCCACCAACACATTTGTATTTGATCGAATGGTACAACACTTGGAGTTGCCAATGGAACACTGTCACAACCGATTGAAGGCGGTGAACTCCAAGAGCCAACCGATGGGTGGGTTGGCAAGAGAAGTGCCCATCAAGATAGATGCATGGGAGGGTACAGTCAATCTGATAGTGGTTCCTTTGGATGATTATGATCTCATCCTTAGAAACAGCTTCTTTGCAGATGCATCAATCACCATCATGCCTCGTGGGAGGCATTGTAATTGGAGATCCACAACAACCCTATTTCGTGCAAGGATACGAAGGCCTTGCACACTCCGAGGAAGTAGCCACAGAGAAGGTGACTACAATGCAGTTAGCACGTGGAATGAAGAAGGGGTATCCCACTTACCTTGCGGCTATTAGGGAAGTGGAAGTGCAGGAGAAAGAGGCGGACCCTAAGATTCCACATGAGATAGTGGAAGTGCTCGAGCAATTTCAGGATGTGATGCCTGAGGAGTTGCCAAGAGGGCTACCTTCGCACCGAGCAATAGATCACAAGATAGAGCTATTGCCAGGCATAGTTCCCTAGCAAAAGCCCCATACTGGATATCCCCTAAGGAGCTAGTAGAGCTATGGAAGCAGTTGATCGAGTTGCCGGATGCTGGAAAAATCCAACCCTCCAAAGCCCCTTATGGAGCCCCGGTGTTGTTCCAAGAGAAGCAAGATGGCTCTCTCCGATTATGTGTTGACTATTGTGGATTGAACAAGTTCATGGTAAAGAAAAAGTACCTGGTGCCCTTGATTGCAGACCTGTTTGACCGCCTAGGTGAGGCGATGGTCTTCTCCAAACTTGACTTGCATTTAGGGTATTGGCAAGTTTGCATCACCGAGGGAGACGAGTCTAAGACTACAATGGTAACTCGTTATGGATCCTTTGAATTCCTAGTAATGCCATTTGGTTTAGCCAATGCCCCTACAACATTTTGCAACTTGGTGAATAATGTGTTTCACGACATGCTAGACCATTTTGTGGTAGTCTATTTGGACGACATTGTCATGTATAGCAGGGACTTGGCCCAACATGTGCAGCACTTGCAGGCTGTTTTTGAACGGCTTAGGCAACACTCCCTATAGGTTAAGAGGGAGCAGTGCGAGTTTGGCATGCAGGAGATCCGATTTTTGGGCCATGGATAGGTGCGGGCGATCCAAGATTGGCCTCCACCAAAGTCGGTGTCCAAGTTGTGGAGTTTCTTGGGACTAGCCAACTACTACCGCAAGTTTATCATACGGTACTCGAAGAGGGTGAGTCCCCTGACTGATCTGTTGCAGAAAGATCAGAAATGGACATGGGACGAGGATTGTGATGTGGCATTCTCCAAATTGAAGACCGCTATTGTGTTGGAGCCCATGCTCAAGCTCCCAGACTTTGAGAAGCCATTTGAGGTACATACGGATGCCTCAGATCATGTTTGAGGTACATATGGATACATCACCCAAGGAAGAGCCAGGCACTGGCCGTGAGCCACCAAGAGCTGTCTCCGTGGTCAACCAAGCCATCGCCTGTGGTATAGAAAGGCACTGCCTGTGGCCGACCAAGGCATCGCCCAATGGTAGAGCAAGGGACTGCCTGTCAGTGATCGTGTGCACCGCCCATGGTTGATCAAGGCATCGACCGAGATCTACCAAGGGCTGTTGCTGTGATTGACCATTTTAGAGCAAGGCACTGCCCATGAGCGACCGAGTGCACAGCCCATGGTTGACTGAGGGCTGTCTCCATGGCCGACCAAGCCATCGCACATGGTAGAGCAAGCCACAGCCTGTGGTTGACTGAGGAATGTCTCCGTGGCCGACCTAGCCATCGCCCATGGTAGAGCAAGGCATTGCCTGTGGTTGAACTGAAGGCTGTCTCCATGGTCAACCAAGCCATTGGCCTTGGTAGAGCAAGGCACAGCCCATGGTCAAGCAAGGCATTGCCCATGGTCAACCAAGGGCTGTCTCCATGGTCAACCAAGCCATCAGCCTTGGTTGAGCAAGGCACAGCCCATGGACGAGCGAGCAAGACATCACCCTTGGTTGGGCAAGGCACAGCCCATGGTCGAGAAAGGCATCACCCGAGGTAGAGCCAGGCACTGTCCGTGAGGTACTGAGTGCATAGCCCGTGGTCACCCAAGGGCTGTCTCCATGGACAACCAAGCCATCACCTGTGGTAGAGCAAGGCACTGCCTGCGGTCGAGCAAGGCATCACCCATGGTAGAGCAAGGGACTGCCTGTGATCAATCGTGTGCACCGTCCATGGTCAATCAAGGCATCGATCGAGATCTACCAAGGGCTGTTGCAGTGGACGACCATTTTAGAGCAAGGCACAGCCCATGAGCGACCGAGCGCACAGCCCATGGTTGACTGAGTTCTGTCTCCATGGTTGACCTAGCCATTGCCTGTGGCAGAGCAAGGGATTGCCCGTGGTTGAACCGAGGGCTGTCTCTGTGGTCAACCAAGCCATCGCCCTTTGTAGAGCAAGGCACAGCCCGTGGTCGAGCAAGGCATCACCTGTGGTTGGGCACGGCGCAGCCCATGGTTGAACATGGTATTGCCCTTGGTATAGAAAGGCATAGTGGGTTGTCAAGCAAGGCATCGCTCATGATAGAGCAAGGCCCAGCCCGTGGTTGAGCAAGGCATCACCGTAGGTAGAGCCAGGCACTGCCTGTGAGAGGCCATGCGTATAGCCCCTGGTCATTTGAGCCATCACCTGTGGAAGAGCAAGGCACAGCCTGTGGCCAACCAAGGCATCGCCCCTGGTAGAGCAAGGCAATGCTTGTGAATGACAGAGAGGACAACTTGTGGCTGACCATGTGCACAGATCCTGGTCGACTGAAGGTTGTCTCTGAGGTCAATGAAGCCATCGTCCATGGTTGAGCGACGCATAGCCCATGGTCAAGCAAGGCAACACTCATGATAGAGCCAGGCACTGAGTGTTATCAAGCAAGATTCACCCAATGATCGATGACTGAGGGCTGTCTCCGTGGACAAGCAAGGCATCACCCGTGGTAGAGCGAGGCACTGCTGGTCAGCGACTGAGTGCACAGCCCATGGTCGACCAAGGGCTATCCCCATGGTCAACCAAGCCATCACCCATGGTCGAGCAAGGCACAGCTCGTCGTCGAGCAAGGCATTGCTTGTGTTAGAGCAAGGCACAGCCCATGGTCGATTGAGGGCTGTCTCCATGGCTGACCAAGCCATCACCTGTGGTAGAGCACTGCACAGCCCGTGGTCGAGCAAGGCATTGCCTGTGGTAGAATGAGGTGCAGCCCATGGTCGACCGGGGGCTGTCTCCATGGTCGAGCAAAGCATTGCTGGTGGTTGAGTGAGGCACAGCCTGTGGTCGAGCATGGCATCGCCCGTGGTAGAGCGAGGCGCAGCCTGCTGTTGACTGACAGCTGCCTCGATGGTTGAGTGTGGCATCACCCATGGTAGAGTGAAGCACAACCCATGGACAATCGTGAGCTGTCTCTGTGGTCGACCAAGCCATTGCTGTTGGTAGAGGCAGGCACAACCAGTGGTGGAGCATGCTATCGCCCGTGGTAGAGCAAGAAGCAGCAAGTGGTTGACCAAGGGCTGTCTCCATAGTTGACCTTGCCATTGCCCGTGGTAGAGTGAGGCACAGCCCATGGTCAACCAAGGGCTGTCTCTGTCGTCAACGAAGCCATTGCCTGGAGTTGAGAGCCAGACATAGCCCGTGGTTGAGCATGGCATCGCCCATGGTAGACTGAGGCACTGCCCGTGGTTGACCGAGGGCTGTCTCCGTGGTCAGCCATGCCATAGCCCAGAGTACAGGATGGCCTAGCCTGTGGTTGAGCATGGCATTGCCCATGGTAGAGCAAGGCACAGCCCATGGTCAACCGAAGGCTGTCTCCGTGGTCGACCATGCCATTGTCCGAAGTAGAACAAGGCACAGCCTGTGGTCGAGCAAGGCATAGCTCATGGTAGAGTGAGGTGCAGCCCGTGGTTGACCGATGACTGTCTCTATGGTAGAGCAAGGCGCAGCCCATGGTCAACCGAGGGCTGTCTCAGTGGTTGACCATGCCATTGCCCAGAGTAGAACAAGGCACAGCCCATGGTCGAGCAAGGCATTGCTCATGGTAGAGCGAGGCGCAGCCCGTGGTTGACCAATGACTGTCTACGTGGCCAACCAAGCCAATGCCCGTGGTAAAGTGAGGCGCTGCCCATGGACGAGCAAGGCATCACTCATGGTAGAGCAAGGCACAGCCCATGTTTGAGCAAGCCATAGCCCGTGGTAGAGCTAGGCACTGCCTGTTAGTGACCGAGTGCACAACTCGTGGTCGACCAAGGGCTGTCTCTCTGGTTGACCCATCCATCGCTCGTGGTAGAGAAAGGCACAGCCCATGGTGGAGCAAGGCATCACCTGTGGTTGAGCTAGGCACAGCCCGTGGTTGACTGAGTACTGTCTCTGTGGTTGACCAAGGCATCACCCGTGGTAGAGCCAGGCACAGCCCGTGGTTGAGCAAGGCATTGCTTGTGCTAGAGCAAGGTGCAGCCAGTGGTCAATCGAGGCTATCACTGTGGTCAACCAAGCCATCGCCTGTGGTAGTGTGAGGCACAGCCCATGGTCAAGCATTGCGTTGCCAGAGGTAGAGCGAGGCACAGCACATGGTCGACTGAGGGCTGTCTTTGTGGTCGACCAAGCCATTGTTGCTGGTAGAGCTAGGCACAACCCCTGGTCGATCAAGGCAACACCGGTGGTAGAGCGAGGCGCAGCCCATCGTCGACCGACGGCTGTCTCCATGGTCAAGCAAGGGATCGCCCATGGTAGGGCAAGGCACATCCTATGGTCGACCAAGCCCTCACCCGTGGTAGAGTGAAGCAGAGCCTGCAGTCAACCAAGACATTACCCGTGGTGGAGCTGGGTAGAGCCTGTGGTCGAGCAAGGCATCACCCATGGTAGAGCAAGGCACTGCCCATGAGCGAGCAAGCACATAGCCTGTAGTCGACCGAGGGCTATCTCTGTGGCTGATCAAGCCATCACCCGTGGTAGGGCTAGGCACATCCCATGGTCGACCAAGCCCTTGCCTCTGGTAGTGCAAGGCACAACCCATGGTCGAGCATGGCATTGCCTGTTGTAGAGCCAGGCATTGCCTGTGGTCGAAGGCATCGCCTTTGATAGAGCGAGGCACAGTCCATGGACAACCAAACCATGGCCCGATTTAGAGCAAGGCACAGCTCGTGGTCGACAAAGGCATCACCCATGGTACAGCAAGGCACTGCCTGTGGTCAACCATGGGCTGTCGCCATGGTTGACCAAGGCATTGCCTGTGGTAGAGCAAGCAACTGCCCAACCTGTGGTTGAGCAAGGCATCACCCGTCTTCAACCAAGGGCTGTTGCCATGGTCGAGCAAGGCATTGCCTGTAGTAGAGCAAGGTGTTGCCCATGGGTGACTGAGTGCACAACCTGTGGTCAACCAAGGGCTGCCTCTGAGGTCAAACAAACCATCGCCTGTGGCAGAGCAATGCACAGCCCTTCATCGACCAGGCCATTGGCTGTGGTAGAGCAAGGCACAGGCCACGGTGGAGCAAGGTATAGCCCGTGGTAGAGCAAGGCACTGCCCCTGAGCGAGCAAGGCATCACCCATGGTAGAGCAAGGCACCACCCATGGTAGAGCAAGGCACAGGCTGTGGTTGAACAAGGCATTGCCCATGGTAGAGTGATGCACAGCCCTTGATTGACCAAGCCATTGCTCATGTTCGAGCATGGCACAGCCTGTGGTAGAGCAAGGCACAGGCCATGGTTGAGGCAAGGAATCACCATGGTAGAGCAAGGCATGGCCTACGGTTGACCATGCGCAATCGCCGTGGTTGATCAACGCATCACCCCAAGATTGACCATGGGCTATCACTGTGGTTGAGCATGGCGTCGCCCATATTAGAGCAAGGCATTGCCTGTGATCAACTAAGTCAACCTCCCGTGGTCAATCAAGGCATTGCCCGTGAATGACCAAGTGCTGTCATTGGGGTCAAGGAAGGCATCACCTGTGGAGGAGCGAGGCACAG
The DNA here is from genome assembly GCA_900174645.1 of Sonneratia alba. Taxonomy (NCBI): domain Eukaryota; kingdom Viridiplantae; phylum Streptophyta; class Magnoliopsida; order Myrtales; family Lythraceae; genus Sonneratia; species Sonneratia alba. The sequence goes on along the minus strand of FWPY01000050.1, from coordinate 3,263,664 downwards.
CCCATGGTGGACCAAGGCATTGCCCGTGGTAGAGCAAGGCACAACCCGTGGTTGAGCAAGGCATTCCCCTGTGGAGGAGCAAGGCACAGCCGATGGTCGACCAAGGCATTTGCGGGTGGTAGAGCCAGGCACTGCCCGTGGTCGACCAAGCACTGTTGCCATGGTCAATCACACATCACCCCAAGATTGACCAAGGGCTGTCACCATGGTCAAGCAAGGCATTGCCCGTGGTAGAGCAAGGCACTGCCCATGATCGACTGAGTCCATAGCCCATGTTGATCAAGGCATTTCTCATGGTAGAGCAAGGCACTGCCCCTGGTCGACCAAGCTCTATCACCGTCGTCAATCAAGGTGTCGACCGATGATCAACCAAGGGCTGTCACCGTGGTCAAGCAAGGCATCGGCCATGGTACAGCAGGGCACTACCAGTGAGTGAGCGAGCACATAGCCTGTGGTCGGTCGAGGGCTGTCTCCTCGGTCGACCAAGCCATCGCCTGTTGGTAGAGCGAGGCACAGCCCATGGTTGAACAAGGCATTGCCCATGGTCGAATGAGGCAATCGCCCTTGGTAGAGTGAGGCACAGCCCCGTGGTTGACCAAGCCATGGCCCGTGGTAGAGCAAGGTACAGCTCATGGTCAAGCAATGCATCACCCATGGTAGAGCAAGGCACAGCCGGTGGTCGAGCAAGGCACAGCTGGTGGTCAAGCAGGCACAGCCGGTGGTCAAGCAAGGCATTGCCTGTGGTAGAGTGATGCACAGCCCTTGGTCGGACCAAAGCCATTGCCCTTGTTAGAGCATGGCACAGCCCATGGTGGAGCAAGCAATGCAATGGTACAGCAACAGCCACAGCCCGTGGTCAAAGCAAGGCATCACCTGTCCTAGAGCAATGCACAGCCCGTGACAAGCGCTGCACCTTGCTCTCTTCCATGGGCTGTGCCAAGCTCTACCATGGTCGATGGCTTGGTTGACCTCAGAGACACCCTCAGTTGACCACGAGCTGTCTGCTCGGTCCCTCACAAGGTACTGCCTTGCTCTACCACTGGGCGATGGCTTGGTTGACCAAGGAGACAGCAATTGTTTGACCATGGGCTGTGTGTGTGATTGCTGACTGGCAGTGCCTTGCTCTAACATGGGCGATGCCTTGCTCGACCAAGGTGACAGCCCCAGGTCGATGACGGGTGATGCCTTGAGCAACCCTGGTTGTGCACTCGGTCACTCATGGGAGTGCCTTGCTATACCACAGCAACAGCCTTGGCCAATCATGTGGTGACACCCCTGATCGACCACAGCAACAGCACTAGTAGTCAACCACAGGCAAGGCCATACTCAAACCATGTGGCAATGCCTTGGTCGACCATGGTCCTGTGCTATTGCTCGACCACGGGTGGTGCCTTGCTGACCGGACCATCTTGCATCCACAGGCTGTCCAACACGTATACAATGTGACGCCTGCTCAATCAGGCCGTGCCTGCTCTAACCTTGAGCAATGCCTTCCTCAAAACCATGGCATGTGTTTGCTCTTCCAATGCCGAAATGCCACTTGCTCTAACCACAGCTGTGCCTGCTCTTCCATGGGCTGTGCCTTGCCTTACCATGGGCGATGGCTAAGGTCAACTCAGAGACAGCCCTTGGTTACCACGGTTGTGCACTCGGTCGCTCACATGTACTAACCTTGCTCACCACTGGCGATTGGCTTGGTCGACCCATGAGACAGCCACTGATCAACCACGGGTTAGTGTGCGAGGTCACTGACGGGCAGTGCCGTGCACTACCATGGAGATGCCTTTATGACAAAACAGCTGTGCCTTGCTCTACCATGTGATGCCTTTGCTCGACCACCAGGCTATGCCTTGCTCTACCCATGGGCAATTGCTTGGTCAACTTGAAGACGCCTCAGTTGACCTCAGGCATGCCTCGCTCTACCAAGAGCGATGTCCTGCAACCATGGGCTGTGCCTTGCTCTACCGTGCGCCGAAAGCCTCACTTGACCACAGCTGTTGCCCGCTCTTCACGGGCTATGCCTGGTTGACCAGACGGGATTTGGCCTGCTCTACCATGGGCGTATCCTTGCTCCGACCATGGGGATTACATTGCATCTACCAGGGACGATCCTTGGTCGACCATGAGACAAAGCCGTTGTTGACCACAGCTGCCGCCTCTACTCTACCATGGGTATGCCTTGCTAGACACAGGCTCTGTCTGCCCTACCACGGCTTCTGCCTGCCTCTACCACGGGCAATTCCCTTGGCGACCACAGCCATGCTTTGCTCTACCACGGGTGATGCTTGCCCGACCCAAGCGTGCCTTCACTTCTACCACTCGCTGTCTTGGCGACATCAAAGACACCCTCGTTCGACCACTGGCTGCCCTGTCCTCTAGCACAGGAAGATGGCTTGGTCGACCATGGAGACCAGCCTCTCAGCCCACGGGCTCTGCTCGCTCTACCACAGGCTGTGTTTTGCACACGGATGTGACTTCTCTACAACAGGCAATGGCCTTGCTCTACCAGGCAAATGGCTCCCCGGTCAACCACTAAGACATCCTCAGTGACCACGGGACTGTGCCACGCTCTACCATGGGTAATCCCCTTGCTCTACCATGGCGATGCTGGTCGACCTTGGAGACAGCCTCGGTTGACCATGGGCCTTGCCCGCTCTACCAAGCTATGCCTTGCTCTACCACGGCCAATGCCTTGCTCAACAACGGGTGTTTGGTCTCTAACCATGGCGATGCTTGGGTTGTTACTACCAGGGTTGAACCCCTTGTCACCCATGCCATGCACTCCCGTCGCTGTATGGCAGTGCCCTCACTCTACGCACGCGATTACCTTGCCAGCTACCATGGCAATTGCCCTTTGCTCAACCACAGCTGTTTCTTGCTCGTACTGGGGGGTGATGGCTTCCAACCATGGAACATCCCTCAGTTGACCGATGGGCTGTGTCCTTTGTCTTACCACAGCGATGGTCCGTGTTCAACCATGGAGACAACCCTCGGTGATCGCACAAGGCAGTGCTTCACTCTTACCAAGGTAATTCCTGCCCAACCATGGCTTTTGGCTACGTCTACCATGGCCGAGCCTGCTCCGACCATGGCTGTGCCTCGTCTACCAGGTATGCTTGGTTGACCATGGGGGATTGTTGGCTGTTGCTCTAACATGGGCGATGCCTGGCACCACAAGCTGATGCCTCGCTCTACCATCCGCGATTGCGTTGACATGAAGATACCCTCAGTCTACTATGGCTGGCCTTCTCTACCCAACAGGTGATGCCTTACTCGAATGCTGCTGTGCCTCGCCCACAAAGGTAAGCTTTGTCGAACCAAATGGAAAGACCCAATCCACAGTCGGGGCACCGCACCTCACTTCTACCACAGCCAATGCCTTGCTTCCCCCACGGCTGTGCCTCGCTCTATACTTGGGTGATGGCCTTGGTTGACCACAAGAGGACAGTCCTCAGATTACCATGCTGCACCTCGCTCTACCACCAGGTGAGCCTTGCTCTACCATGTCTTCAGCCTCGCTCATAACATGGGCAATGGCTTTGTTCAACCAGCGACAACAGCACTTGGTCGACCATGGCAATGCCTTATTCTACCGATGGTGATCCTTGGTCAACAACATCTGTGCCTTGCTAAACAAGGCGTGCCTGCTCAAACAAGGGCTGTGCCTGCTCTACCACGGCGATGCCTTGCCATCCATGGCTGTCCCTCACTCTACCATGGGCCATGGCTTAGTCAACCATGAATATGCCTTGCTCAACCACGGGCGATGCCTTGCGACCACGTCTGTTGCCTCGCTGTAGAAGTCAATGCCTTGCTCGACCACGGGCTTTGGCCCCTAGACACAGGCCAGTGCCTCTCTTCTACACGGTCGATGGCCTTGTTCGACCACGGCCATGCTCACTCTACAAATGTCTGATGGCTGGCGACCACAGCTGTGCCTTCCACCCACGGGCTATGCCTCACTCTTACCATGGGAGATGCCGCTCGACGATGAAGACAGCCTAATCCATCAACCATGGACAACCCTTTGCTTCACCACAGTGATGCCATGTCGACCACAGGATGTGCCTTTCCTCTACCACAGCAATGCTAGGTTGACTACGAATAACACCTCACTCCTACCATGGGTGAATGCCCTGCTTAACCACGAGCTAGACATTGCTTCTACTGCACGCTATAGGTTGGTGAGCACAGAGACAGCCCCGTCAACCATGACTGTGCCATCATTCTACCATGGCCAATGGCTAGCTCAATCACGGAGACAGGCCTGATCGACCACTTGCTGCACCTTGCTCCAATACCATGACCAATGCCTTTGCTCGACATGGGCTGTGCTTGTTAACCGTGGGCGATGCTTATGTCAACCACAAGAGACAGCCCTCGTCTAACTATGGCGTGCCTAGCCCCTACACAGGAATGCCTTGCTCAACCACAGGCTGTTGCCTTCACGTCTACCACTGTAGGCTTCTCGACCACAAGACAGNACTGTACCTCGTTCAAACCCCAGGTGATGCTTGGTCACCACAAAGGATACCCCTGCGTCAACCATGGGCTGTGTGCTCGATCTTTGATAGGGAAGTCCTTTCTCTACACGAGAGATGGCAATAAGAGGCCAGGAATATTGCTCCACCTGAGAGGGGTTGTGCTCGCGTATGTGTGACAGGCAAGGGTGCCTTGCTCCACCAGGGGTTGTGTGCCTCGCTGTGGGGTGACAGCAGGCGGTATGCCTTGCTTGACCACTGGCTGCCCCTTACTCTACCTATGGGCAATGGCTTGATCAACCATGGAGAGCAACCCTAGTCGACCACGGGCAGTCTTGTGCTCATCGCAGTGTGTTGTAGGTCATGACGGGCAGTGCCTTTCTCTACCAGGGTTGACACATTGCACCGCCCTGCTCTACCATGGGCAATGGCTTGGTTGACCACTCGCTGTGTGCCTCTCACTCTACCTTGGTATTAGTTTCGGGGTGTTGCCTTGCTCGACCAATACGGGGTTGTGCTTGTTCTTGTTCTACCACAGGGGTGATGGTTTGTTTGACTTCAGAGGCTGGCCTTGGTCGACCATGGGTTGTACGATTTCAGTCACCCAATGGGGCAATGCCTTGCTTTACCACAAGTTGATGCCTTGCTCGACCACGGTGACATCGCTTGGTTGAAGGCAGGTGATGCCTTGCTCATCCACAGGCTGTGCCTTGCTCTACCATGGGCGTTGGCTTGGTCAACCATGGAGGCAGCCCTCGGTCGACCACGGCCTGTGCGCTTGGTCACTGACGGGCAGTGCCATGCTCAACCACAGCAATGCCTTGCTTGACCAGGTCATTGACAGGCGATGCCTTGATTGACCATGGGTTGTGCACTTGGATGCTCATGGGCAGTGCCTTGCTCATCCACAGCTGATGCCTTGGTCGACCAAGGGCAGTGCCCTTGCTGTACCATGGACGATGCCTTCGTCAACTATGATCTGTGCCTTGCTCAAACCACAAGCTGTGCCTTGCTCTACTATGGGCGATGGCTTCATCGACCACGGGTTGTGCCTTGCTCTACGAAGGGCAATGCCTTGCTCGACCATGGGTTGTGCCCAGCCCTACAACAGGTGAGGGCTTGGTCAACCATGTGATGTGCCTTGCCCCACTACGGGCAATGGCTTGGTTGACCATGGAGACAGCCCTTGGTCATCCACGGGCTATGCGCTTGCTTGCTCAAAGGCAGTGCCTTGCTCTACCACTGGAGATGCCATCCTCGACCATGGGCTGTGCCCTGCTCTACCATGGGCAATGCCTTGCTCGGCCTTAGTGACAGCACTTGTTTGTTCATGTGTGATGCCTTGATCAACCATGAGCTGTGGAATCAATCTATCATGGGCAGTGCCATGCTGTACCACAGGCGATGCCATGCTCAACCATGGTGACAGCCCTTGGTCGATCTAGAGGCGATCCTTGCTTGACCATGGCGACAGCTCTTGGTTGATCTTGGGGCGATGCATTGATTGACAATGGAGACAGCCCTTGATTGACCATGGGTAGCACCTCGCTCTACCATGGGTGATGGTTTGGTCAACCACAGAGACAGCCCTCGGTTGACCACTTGCTGCACCTCGCTGTACCACAGGCAATGCTTTGCTCCACCACATACTGTGCCTGGCTCTTCCAGCAAGAATGGCTTGGTCAAACATGGGGACAGCCCTCAGTCGACCATGTGCAGTGCCTTACTCTACCACAGGCAATGTGATGCTCTCAACCATGGGCTGTGCCTTGAACTACCATGGGCGATGGCTTTGTCGACCATGGTGGCAGCCCTCAGTTGACCACAGGCTGTGCACTTGGTCGCTGACGGGCAGTGCCTCACTCCACCATGTGTGATGCCTCGCTTGACCATGGGCTGTGCCTCACTCCACCAAAGGCAATTGCATGCTCGACCATGGAGACAACCCTCGGTCGACCATGGGCTGTGCCTCGCTCTACCATGGGCAATGCCTTGATCAACCAAGGCTGTGCCTGGCTCTACCAGCAGCAATGGCTTGGCCCACCATGGGTGATGCCTTGCTAGACCACGGGCTGTGCACTTGATTATTAATGGGCACTGCCTCACTTTACCATGGGCGATGCCTTGCTCGACCATGGGCTATGCACTCGATTGTTGATGGGCACTGCCTCACTTTACCATGGGTGATGCCTTGCTCTACCACAGGCTATGTCACTCTACAATGGGTGATGCCTTGCTCAACCATGGGGACAGCCATCGGTTGACCACGGTCTACACCTCGCTCAACCATGTGTGATGCCTTGCTTGACCATGGGTTGTGCTTTGCTCATCCATGGGTGATGATTTGTTCGACCTCAGAGGCAGCCCTTGGTCAATCACAGGTTGTGCACTCAGTCATCCACGGGCAGCCCCTTGTTCTACCATGGGTGATGCCTTGGTTGACCATGGCGACCGCCCTTGGTTGAAGGCGGGCAATGCCTTGCTCGACCACAGACTGTGCCTTGCACTACCATGGACGATGGCTTGGTCAACCATGGAGACAGCCCTCAGTTGACCAAGGGCTGTGCGCTCAGTTGCTGATGGGCAGTGCCATGCTCAACCATGAGCGATGCCTTGCTCGACCTAGGCGACAACCCTCGGTTGACAATGGGCTGCACCTCGCTCTACCACAGGTGATGCCTTGCTCGACCATGGGCTGTGCCTTGCTTGACAATGGGTGATGCTTTCGGTCGCTGAAGGGCAGTGCCTTGCTCTACCATGTGCGATGCCTCACTCAACCACGGGCTGTGCCTCACTCTACCATAAGCATTGGCTTGGTTGACCATGGAGACAGCCGTCAGTCAACCACTGGCTGCACCTCGATCTATCATGGGTGATGCCTTGCTCAATCACGGGCTATGCCTTGCTTTACCACGGGCAATGCCTTGCTCCACCATGGGCTGTGCCTGGCAGTACTAGCAGCAATGGCTTGGCCAACAATGGAGATAGCACATGGTTGACCATGTGCTGTGCCTCACTTTATCATAGGCAATGCAATGCTTGACCATGGGTTGTGCCCCGCATTTCCATGGGCGATGGCTTGGTCGACCCTGGTGACAGCCCTTGGCAGACCACTGGCTGCACCTCGCTCTACCACAACCGATGCCATGCTTGACCACGGGCTGTGCCTCGCTCTACCACGGGTGATGCCTTGGTCAACCACAGGCTGTGCCTAGTGCAACCATGGGCAATGCCTTGCTCGACCACAGGCTGTGCCCTGCTCTACCATGAGCGATAGCTTGGTCGACCACGGAGACAGCCCTCGGTTGACCATGGGCTATGTGCTTGGTCACTGATGGGTAGTGCCGAGCTCTACCACGGGTGATGCCTTGCTCGACCATGGGCTGTGCCTCACTCTACCATGGGTGTTGGCCTGGTTGACCATGGAGACAGCCCTCAGTTGACCACTGGCGCCACCTCACTTTAGCACGAGCAAAGCCTTGCTAAACTATGGAGACAGCTGTAGGCCAACCACGGGCTGCACCTCGCTCTACCATGGGCGACACCTTGCTTGATGACGGGCTGTGCCATGCTCTACCATGGGTGATGGCTTGGTCAACCATGGAGACAGCCCTGGGTCACCAGCAGGTTTTTGCCTTGTTCCACCATGGGCGATGCCTTGCTCTACCACTGGCTGTGCATTGGTATACCATGGGTGTGTGTTTGGTCGACCATGGAGACAGCCTTCCATCAACCACAGGCTGTGCCATGGCAGGTGTCACGGGGCCGATGCGGCTCACAAAATTTTCCGCACCCCACTAGGCGTCGACACACCGTTTGTCGACCAGCCACACACACACCGCGCGCACTGTTGAGGCCAAACGATCAGGGAACAAAAGAAGCAACACCGAGTGACACAAGAACACAATTGGGAAAACTCAACTCGTATTCACATCTATTACAAGTACACGAAAAACCCACTACCAGATCAGAACACTTACACGCAACCTCACGAGCCTATGCCTCACAGCCTCCTACTGCTTGCACTCCTACTCGTCTCGTGTCTTCCCTCAAGAACACTAGGTTGCTGCCCAACTTGACTTCCACTCCCTTGGAATCTCGGACTCGTCGTGCTCCTCGACTGATCTGGTCACTCCTGGTTCTCTCCTCGCCTCTGCTTGGAGTCTGGTGTCTCTCGCCTCTTCTGGTCCCTCTTCCCGAATGAGGCCGACCCCTTTATATAGGGGAGCCGAGCAAATCTGATATGGCAACCGATAGGTGAGAATCCCTTGATTCTCTCCATCTGATATCGATCCGTCCAATCCTGGCTGTCAATCTGCAATCTCCAAGATTGTTTCCAAACTAGATTGCCATGCCATATCCCGGGAGGATCTTCCCGGATTTCCCTGGATTGACTTGGCGCCAGCTGAGCTTGTCGTCCAGGTTCATCCCCTCTAGGGTACACATCCCTGACCCCCCCTCCTAGGATCACGGTCGCCTGATTGCACGTCCAGCAGTGCTCGCCTGGTCGAGGACTTAGCCGATCCCCACAAGTCGTTCAACTCCCCTGCTGCTAAGTGCTGAGCCTCCCTTAGCGTCTACCGGGCCTGTTGAGGTAAGTGCACTCCTAGAGTGCCCTTGCGTGATTGTATCAGGTTCCATGAACCTCCTAGAGCTTGGCACCGTGCCTTGCTCGTGGGCATCCTCACTGCCCACCCGCGCATCCACCGACTTGTGCATTGTGGCACTCCCTTGCCACAATCTGGTCCTTTGGCACACTGCCAAGCCTTTGGTCGACCATCCTCTTCACAAGTGCCTTTGTGCACGATTGTGTGACCATCTCCTGACTTGCCTGCTTCATGGACTTGCAATTCTCTCAACACCATGCACCTGGTTGCCCGCGCATCCTTGCGTGCAGGCTTATGCGCTACCACTACCCCAAGGCACGGCCTGTGGTGCGCATCCTCCGGGGCTTGAGCTCAAGGGTCTAACAAACCTCCCCCACCCAAGGGATTTGACGCCCTCGTCGAATGAGACTCTCGATACCGCCGGATGAGGTCTTCGTACTGCCATAGTGTGACGTCCTTCTCCCAAGTCGCCTCTGACTTGGGTAGGTCCTTCCACTTGACCAAATACTCCGTCCTCCTGTTCATCTTGCTGTAACCCAGCACTCGGTGATCAAGTATGTCTTCCACCTCCTTGTCGAGTTCCTTCCTCACTGTGAGAGGGGCGCGCTTCAACTTGTTGTGCTCCAGATGCTCCTCGTCCCGATGGTAAGGCTTAAGGAAACTGACGTGGAATGTCGGGTGCACCTTCATCCTCTCCGGTAGTGCTAGCCGATAGGCTATTGGCCCGACTCTCTTGATCACTTCAAAGGGTCCGTCATACCGCTGGAACAAGCCCTTATGCCAGCGCTTGCTTGTGATCTTCTTCCAGATCTGTGGGGTGAGCTTCAACATCACTAAGTCCCCCACCTGGAACTCCAGCGGCCTCCGGTTCCTGTCCGCATACTTCTTCATTCGCCTGGCAGCTTTGGCGAGGCTATCTCTCGCCTCTTCAAGCATCTCCTGCTTGTCACGTGCGAATCGATATCCGGGCACGGCCCTTCCTTGCACTGCAACACCACCTCCTGTGGCGTTAGCGGTTGGTAGCCCATTGCTAACTCAAACGGGCTATGTCCTGTTGCAGAGGAGCGGTTCAAGTTGTAGGACAACTGAGCCGAGTCAAGCAAGTCTAGCCAATTCCGTTGACTTGCTGAGACATAGTGCCTCAAGTACTCCTCCAGCAGTGCATTCACTCGTTTTGTCTGGCCGTCCGTCTGTGGATGATTGGCCGTCGAGAACTTCAATTCGGATCCTAGCAATCCGAACAAGCATGTCCAGAAGTTGCCTATGAACTGAGCGTCTCGGTCACTCACGATCTCCGTTGGTACTCCAAAGAGCTTCACCACGGAGCGATAGAAAGCCTCAGCTGCTGCCTCAGCTGTGCAATTCTTGGTCACGGGGGTGAAAATCGCGTACTTGGAGAATCTGTCCACGACCACCATCACCGCCGTATAACCTTTCACCTCTGGAAATCCGGACACAAAGTCCATGGAAACTGATACCCAAGGCTTCTCTGGCACTGCCAAGGGTTGTAGGAGACCGGCCTCTGCTCGCCTCTCCACCTTGTCTTGCTGGCACACGAGACAAGTCTTGACGTATAACTCCACGTCGTCGGCCATCTTTGGCTACACATAGGACCTGGACAACAGGGCTAGCGTCTGCTCACGGCCTGGATGTCCAGCCCAAGGACTGTCGTGACTCTCCTTCATAAGCTGGTAGCGCAATCCCTCTCCGCTAGGGACAAGCAAACGGCCACCTTTGCCATAAAGCAGCCCATCTTCTAGCCAATACCGCCTCACTGTCCCGTCCTTGACTTGCTCCACTAGAAGTTGATAGGTCTTGTCCCCTAGTGTAGCGATCTTGACCTCCTTGAGGAAGTCGGAGGTTACTTGAGTCAAAGCCGCCACCTGGTCCGAAGCCTTCCGACTGAGGGCATTCACCACTAGGTTGTGCCTCCCCGGTCGGTGTTCCCACTCGAAGTCATACTCCGCTAGGAACTCTTGCCACCACGCTTGCCTTGGTGACAACTTCGGTTGTGACTTGAAGAATGTATTGGCGACGTTGTCCGTCTTGACCACAAATGTGGTTCCCAGCAGGTACACTCGCCACACCCTCAAGCAATGCACCACAGCCAGCATCTCCTTCTCGTGTGCTGAGTAGCGCTGTTCAGCCAGCTTCAACTTCCAACTCTCGAACGCCACGGGATGTCCGTCTTGCACGAGAACTCCTCCTACAGCATGATCTGAGGCATCCGTATGCACCTCAAACGGCCTCTCAAAGTCTGGGAGCTTGAGCACGGGCTCCGTCACAATGGCGGTCTTCACCTTGGAGAACGTCACTTCACAATCCTCGTCCCATGTCCACTTCTGCTCTTTCCTCAGCAGATCAGTCAAGGGACTCACCTTCTTTGAGTACCCCTTGATAAACTTGCGGTAGTAGTTGGCCAGCCCCAAGAAACTCCGCAACTCGGACACTGACTTTGGTGGAGGCCAATCCTGGATCACTTGCACCTTCTTGGGGTCCATCCGCACCTGCCCTTGGCCGATCACATGGCCAAGGAATCAGATCTCCTGCATGCCAAACTCGCACTTCTCCCTCTTCACATATAGGGAGTGTTGCCTAAGCCGCTCAAAAACAGCCTGCAAGTGCTGCACATGTTGTGCCAAGTCCCTGCTATACACGACAATATCATCCAAATAGACGACCACAAACTGATCCAGCATGTCGTGAAACACATCATTCATCAAGTTGCAGAATGTGGTAGGAGCATTGGTTAAACCGAATGGCATTACCAGGAATTCAAAGGATCCATAACAAGTTACCATTGTGGTCTTGGACTCATCTCCTTTGGCGATGCGGACTTGCCAATATCCTGAACGCAAGTCAAGCTTGGAGAAGACCCTCGCCTCACCTGGGCGATCGAACAGGTCTGCAATCAAGGGCACCGGGTACTTGTTCTTTACCGTGACCTTGTTCAATCCACGGTAGTCGACACACAGTCGGAGAGAGCCATCCTGCTTCTCTTGGAATAACACCGGGGCTCCATAAGGGGCTTTGGAGGGCTGGATCTTTCCCACATCCAGCAATTCGGTCAGCTGACTCCGCAGCTCTACCAGCTCCTTCGGGGACATCCGGTACGGGGCTTTGGCTGGGGGAACGGTGCCTGGCCGTAGTTCTATCTTGTGATCTATTGCTCGGTGCGGCGGTAGCCCTCCTGGCAACTCCTCCGGCATCACATCCTGGAATTGCTCGAGCACTTCCACAACCTCGTGTGGGATCTCCTGGTCCGCCTCCATCCCCTGCACGTCCACTTCCCTGATAGCAGCAAGGTAAGTGGGATACCCCTTCTTCATTCCTCATGCCAATTGCATTGCAGATACCTTCTCTGTGGCTACCTCCTCGGAGCATGCAAGGCCTCGGTATCCTTGCACAAAACAAGGTCGTCGTGGATCTCCAATGACAATGCCTCCCACATGAGGCATGATGGTGATTGCTGCATCTGCAAAGAAGCTATTCCCAAGGATGAGGTCATAATCATCCAAAGGAACCACCATCAGATCAATTGTACCCTCCCAAGCCTCTATCTTGATGGGCACATCCCTTGCCAACCCGCCCATTGGTTGGCTCTTGGAGTTCACCGCCTTCAATCGGCTGTGAGAGCGCTCCACTCGCAACTCCAAGGTTCGTATCATCCGATCTGATACGAATGTGTTGGTGGCGCCAGTATCCACCAAGGCTGACATCCGCCTGCCATTCAAGGTCACATCCACGAACAATAAACTATGGCATACCTTAGGGCGCTCACTCCGCATAGCGCCGAGGGCCTGCAGTGGGGCAACACGCTGCACTTGGTCCTCGTCGGAGTCATCCGACCATAGGGCAGTAACGTTCCCCTCCTGCTTTGGGCACTCCTTTGCCCTATGGGGTCCGTTACATATGAAGCAGCCCGGGTGCGTCCGAGGATCCTTCCTTCCATTGGCTCCCTCAATCACCTTCGCCTTCCCTTTGTCTGGTTGGGTCAGCTGCTTCTCCTTGCCCTTCCCTGACTTCCCTGCCAGGTAGGACTTGGACTTCTTGTCCTTGTCCGTGTGCTGGGCCTTCTTGCTCCACTCCTCGGCACGAGCAATCCGTAAGTCCAGCAGTGCATCCGCCGCAGCTAAGGCAAAAGGAAGGTCTCTTACCCCTTGCCTCCTTAGCTCGAGTTGAGCCCAAGGTTGCAATCCCTTCAGGAACATGTACAGCTTGTCTGTCTCTGACATGTCCGTCACGTCCAGCATCAGCGCGCTAAACTCCTTCACATAGTCCCGCACTGATCTGCTGCTGTGCCTTAGCTTGGCCATCACATCCCGAGCAAGCCATGCTGTGTTGCTCGGCAGGAACTGCTCCTCCAGCTCCTTCTTCAGTGCCTCCCAGGTCTCAATCCGGGGTCTGCCTGCACTGATATCATCTTGGACTCGGGTCCTCCACCATAGCTTTGCATCCTTGGCGAGCTACATGGTGGTGATCATCACCTTCTCGGCGTCAGGGATCTTCGCAGCAGCGAAGTAGTTCTCCATATCCCATATGAAGTTCTCTAGATCCTTGGAACTCCTTGTTCCTTCAAACGCCTTTGGCTCCGAGACCTTCATCTTCCCACGAGGCTCATTCGATGGCCCCGCCTGGGACACGAGTTGTCGCTTGATCAGGACCACATCATCCTCCAGGGTTGCCACATCAAGCCTGATCTCCTTCAGCAGATCAGTCACGGTCCCTCCAAGATCGTCACCTTCGCCGACGTTGTCCTCCAAAGCAGCAACGCAGGGTTCCAGCGTAGTGGCCGGGTCTGCTTGTCCAGTGAGCTCTGCAATACGGCCTTCCAGTGCCGCCAATCGCTCCCGCAACGCTTCCATCACCCTGGTCCACACGGTTGCTGATTGTAGGGTACGCATGGTCTCTGACAAAGGGGCTCCTCCACCCGAACGCAGCACCACTCACATGGGTACTCCGGCTTGTCACGGGCAGAACCTCGGCTCTGATACCAACTGTCACGGGGCCGATGCAGCTCACAAATTTTTCCGCACCCCGCTAGGCGTCGACACACCGTTTGTCGACCAGCCACACACACACCGCGCGCACCATGGAGGCCAAACGATCAGGGAACCAAAGAAGCAACACCGAGTGACACAAGAACACAATTGGGAAAACACAACTTGTATTCACATCTATTACAAGTACACGAAAAACCCACTCCCAGATCAGAACACTTACACGCAACCTCACGAGCCTATGCCTCACAGCCTCCTACTGCTTGCACTCCTACTCGTCTCGTGTCTTCCCTCAAGAACACCGGGTTGCTGCCCAACTCGACTTCCACTCCCTTGGAATCTCGGGCTCGTCCTGCTCCTCGACTGATCTGGTCGCTCCTGGTTCTCTCCTCGCCTCTGCTTGGAGTCTGGTGTCTCTCGCCTCTTCTGGTCCCTCTTCCCGAATGAGGCCGACCCCTTTATATAGGGGAGCTGAGCAAATCTGATATGGCAACCGATAGGTGAGAATCCCTTGATTCTCTCCATCTGATATCGATCCGTCCAATCCTGGCTGTCAATCTGCAATCTCCAAGATTGTTTCCATACTAGATTGCCCTGCCATATCCCGGGAGGATCTTCCCGGATTTCCCTGGATTGACTTGGCGCCAACTGAGCTTGTCGTCCAGGTTCATCCCCTCTAGGGTCCACGTCCCTGACCCCCCCTCCTAGGATCACGGTCGCCTGATTGCACATCCAGCAGTGCTCGCCTGGTCGAGGACTTAGCCGATCCCCACAAGTCGTCAACTCCCCTGCCGCTAAGTGCTGAGCCTCCCTTAGCGTCTGCCGGGCCTGTTGAGGTAAGCGCACTCCTAGAGTGCCCTTGCGTGGTTGTATCAGGTTCCATGAACCTCCTAGAGCTTGGCACCGTGCCTTGCTCGTGGGCATCCTCACTGCCCACCCGCGCATCCACCGACTTGTGCATTGTGGCACTCCCTTGCCACAATCTGGTCCTTTGGCACACTGCCAAGCCTTTGGTCGACCATCCTCTTCACAAGTGCCTTTGTGCACGATTGTGTGACCATCTCCTGACTTGCCTGCTTCATGGGCTTGCAATTCTCTCAACACCATGCACCTGGTTGCCCGCGCATCCTTGCGTGCAGGCTTATGCGCTACCACTACCCCGAGGCACAGCCTGTGGTGCGCATCCTCCGGGGCTTGAGCTCAAGGGTCTAACAGCAGGCCACAGGCAGTGCTTGGCTCTGCCTCAGTCAACCATGGGTTGTGCCCTGCTCAACCATGGGCAATGCCTTACTCAACAAAGGAGATAGCCATCGGTTGACCATGGGCTGTTCCTCGCTCTACCATGGGTGATGCCTTGGTCGACCATGGGCTGTGCCTCACTCTACGACCAGCGATGCCTTGCTTGACCATGGAAACAGCCCTCAGTTGACCACAGGCTGCACCTCATTCTACCACGGGGGATGCCTGCTCGACCACAGGCTGTGCATCGGTATACCATGGATGATGGCTTGGTCGACCACAGAGACAGCCCTCTGTCAACCACAGGCTATGCCATGCTAGACCACGGGCAGTGCCTAGCCCTACCACAGGAGATGCCTTGCTCAACCACGGGCTGTGCCTCACTCGACCACGGGCGATGCCTTGCTCGACCACGTGTTGAGCCTGGCTCTGCCACAGGCAATTCGTTACTCGACAATGGGTTGTGCCATGCTCTACCATGGGTGATTGCTTGGTCAACCACAGAGACAGCCTTGGTTGCCCATGGGCTGTGCTTTTGGTTGCTGATGGGCTGTGCCTAGCTCTACCACGGGCAACGCGTCACTCAACCATGGGCAATGCCTCACTCAACCACAGGTTGTGCCTCACCCTACCATGGGTGTTGGCTTGGTTGACCACAACAACAGCTCTCAGTCGACCACTGGCTGTGCCTTGCTCTACCACAGGCAATGCCTTGCTCGATCACTGGCTTTGCTTGGCTCTTCCAGAAGCAATGGCTTGGTCAACCATGGAGACTGCCCTTGGTCAACCATGGGCTGTGGACTCGGTCACTAACCAGCAGTGCCTTGCTCTTCCATGGGTGATGCCTTGCTCGAACACAGAGACAGCCCTTGGACCACCACGGGCTGCACCTTGCTCTACCACTGGCGATGCCTTGCTTGACGATGGGCTGTGCCTTGCTCTACAATGGGCTATGGCTTGGTCGACCATGGATGACGTGATCCTTACTGACCCGTGGTGAAACCCAATATCAAATATGATAAGAATGCCACCAACTTGCAATAAGACCCAACACCAAACGTGGAAAAAGAACCTTACCAACCCGTGATAAGACCCGAATCGAAAGTGGTCACCAAAGATCATGTTCGATGGTAGACTCGGTGGAACCATGACCCATTACCTATAAAGAGGTAAGAACCTTGGTATAGTGAAGACGCCACAATCAACTATGGAACGGTTGATTGATAAGTTGGGGGTGAATGCCACGGAAGACTCCGATAAGTTCAATAGGTTCATCAAGAACCAAAGAGGGAGTAAAACCCCACATCTTCTTCATAAAAAGAAAAACTCTTTGTGCGTCCCTCTCCCTCCAAGCTCTATTACAAGCCTTTAAATAGGCCAATTTTCAATATTTGCAACTCAATAAAGGAAACATGCAAGTTTAACAACTAGAAATCCTAACATATATGCTATCTAAACAAAATAGGAAAGTGATATGTGCTCAATCACAATAATATTTCAGCACAATATCTTCTAACAATCTTCATATTTTGCAACATTCTTGCATCCATATGCAGTAATCATGAGCTTGAATCTTGATACTTGATGTATTATTGTTGGAGACACTTGGTGATGAAGTTGATGCTTTGATGCGTTGCCAGATTCACATCAATGGAGACAGCCCTCAGTCACGTGCTTTCGGTCGCTGATGGGCTGTGCCTAGCTCTGGCACAAGCAACGCCTTGCTCGACCACGGGCTGTGCCTTGCTCTACCACAGGTGTTCACTTGGTCAACCATGGAGACAGCCCTCAGTCGACCATTGGCTGCACCTCGCACTAACACAGGCAATGCCTTACTTGATCATGGGCTGTGCCTGGCTCTTCCAGCAGCAATGACTTCGTCGACCATGGAGACAACCCATGGTTGACCATGGGCTGTGCCGTTGGTACCTGACGGGCAGCACCTCGCTCTACCATGAGTGATGCCTCGCTCGACCATGGGCTGAGCCTCATTCTACCATGGGTGATGCCTTGCTTGACCATGGAGACAGCGCTCGGTTGACCATGGGCTGTGCCTTGCTCTACCATGGGCTGTGTCTCACTCTACCATGGGTGATGCCTTGCTCGACCACAGAGACAGCCATTGGTCAGCCATGGGCAATGCCTCACTCTACCACGGGCAATGCCTCACTTTACCATGAGCAATGGTTTGTTCGACCTCAGAGGCAGTCCTTGGTCGACCATGGATTGTGCGCTAGGTCAGCCATGGGCAGTGCCTTGCTGTACCATGGGCAATGCCTTGCTGGACCACGGGCAGTGCCCTGCTCTACCATGGGTAATGGCTTGGTCAACCACTACTGTGCACATGGTTGCTAACAGGCAATGCCATGCTCAACCATGGGCAATGCCTTACTCGACCAGGGCGACAACCCTCGGTTGACCACAGGCTATGCCTCGCTTTACCATGGGTGATGCCTTGCTCAACCATGGGTTGTGCCTTGCTCTACCACAGGCAATGGCTTTGTTGACCGTGGAGACAGCCCTTGGTCAGTGTCGGGCTGTGCTTTCAGTCACTGATGGGCAGTGCCCAGCTCTACCACGGGTGACACCTCGCTCGACCTCAGGCTGTGCCTCACTCTACCACAAGTGATGCCATGCTTGTCCATGGGCTCTTCCTCACTCTACCACAGGCGTTGGCTTGGTCAACCATGGAGACAGCCCTCAGTCAACCACATGCTGTGCCTTGCTCTACCACGGGTGATGCCTTGCTTGACCACAGGCTGTGCCTTTCTCTACCACAAGTGATGCCTTGCTCGACCACAGGCAATGGCTTGGTCAACCACAGTGACAGCCCTCAGTCAATCTCCGGCTGCACCTCACTCTACCATGAGCAATGCCTTGCTCAACCACGGGCTGTGCCTCGCTCTACCACTGGTGATGCCTTGGCCAACCATGGGCGATAACTTGCTCGACCACGAGCTGTGCCTGGCTCTACCACGGGCGATGCCTTGGTCATCCACAGAGACAGCCCTCAGTTGACCACGGGCTGTGTCCTGTTCTACCATGAGCGATGGCTTGGTCAACCAAGGAGACAGCCCTTGGTCAACCACAGGCTATCCACTCCATCGCTGACAGGTAGTGCCTAGCTCTACCACAGGTGATGCCTAGCTCGAGTACAGGCTTTGCCTCACTCTACCACGGATGATGGCTTGCTCAACCATGGAGATAGCCATCGGTCAACCAAGGGCTGTGCCTCACTCTACCACGGGCGTTGCCTTACTCAACCGCGGGCTGTGCATTCGTCTACCACCGGTGATGGCTTGGTCAACCATAGGCTATGCCACACTAGACCCCGAGTAGTGCCTGGCTCTACCATGGGTGATGCCTCACTTGATTAGGGGCCATGCTTCACTCTACCACTAGTGATGTCATGTTCAATCACGGAGACAGCCCTTGGTCAACCATCAGATGTGCCTTGCTCTACCACGGATGATGCCTCACTTGACCACAGGTTGTGCCTGGCTCTACCATGGGCGATGCCTTGGTCAACCCTGGAGACAGCCCTCAGTCGACCAAAGGCTGTGCCTAGTGCAATCATGGGTGATGCCTTGCTCGAACATGGGCTGTGCCTGGCTACACCACCAGTGATGACTTGGTCGACCATGGAGACAGCCCTCGGTTGACCATGGGCTGTGTGCTTGGTCATAGACGGGTAGTGCCTTGCTCTTCTATGGGTGATGCCTCGCTTGACAATGGGCCGTGCCATGCTCTATGTCACAGGGGTCGGAACTCACTCAAATTTTTCCGTTCCTGCGATGGTGCTGAGCAGTGTCCCGTACACTCTCAGCCAACCCAAACACGCACAGCGAAATAGCTTGGCGTGGTTTAGCAATCAAGGATCGAGATCGAACAATGCAAGGTAAGGGAAATCTCACTTGTATTCACAAACACGAATTACAAGAACACACAAAACCCTTACACGACCTTGCACGGTCACGTCCAAGTATATGCCTCGTGACTCCGGCACTTGCACTCCTCACTTGGACGGGTGAACTTCGCTCCAGGAGTTCACACTTAGCTTCGGGGAACTGGTCACACTGTTGCCGGGGCTTCCTTTGCTCGACTTTCGGTGATGGAGTGTTTCCTCTCGACTCTCTCCAGTTGCTCTCCCCTTTGCTGCTTCGACCTTGGGACCCGGGGCTATTTATCCTTGCAGGGGGCAACCACCGTCCCTGGTTTCCAGGAGACACCTCAGCTCCCATAACCCCCCCCCCCAACTCCCACACTTCTAGGGGCTGCAGTTGGATAAGCTTGACTGCTTGCCAGCACAGTCACTCGGTCAGCACCTTGACCGAGACTCCATCGTTCCACGACGGAAGTATACCGGGTCTGCCTAAGTGCCACCCGCACTTAGTTCGGTCGTGGGCACCGCGCCCTTGCCTTGGATCAGTTGCATGGAACATTAGCGTCGCTCGACCGCGAGCGACTTCCCTAGTGAGTCTTCGGGAGAACCCGCGCGCCCGTTGCTTGCCAGCTTGCCTTGAACGGGTCTTTCGGGAGGTTAGGGCGTCCAGCCCACTTGCCCTTGACCGGGTCTTGCGGGAGTGCTCAGGCCCGCACTGCCCGCCACCTGGCGTCCGCCTTACTCGCCCAGGAGCAAGTCTTCCGGGTGGTTAGGGTGTCCAGCTCACTTCCCTGACCGAGTCTTTCGGGAGGTTGGGAAGTCCAGCTCACCTTCCCTTGACCGAGTCTTGTGGGAGTGCTCCTTCCCGCATAGCCTGGCCCTTGCCCTATATATATCCCACTGATCCTTTGGCATTCTTCCCTCGATCCTTTCCCTAGCTGCCATGCCATCGAGGGTCCGCCTAGCAGCCATTTCTGTGTCTGAGCATTAAGGGGCTGACACTCTACCACAGGTGATGCCTTGCTCAACCAGTGAGACAGCCATTGGTTGTCCACAGCCTGTACCTCAGTCACTGATCGGCAGTGCCTTGCTCTTCCACGGGCAATGGCTTACTCGACCTTGGAGACAGCCCTTGGCCAACCACGGGCTGCGCATCACTCTACCACTGGTGATGGCTTGCTTTACAACTGGCTCTGCCTTGCTCTACCATGGACGATGGCTTGGTCACCCATGGGCTGTGCTTTCGGCCGCTGACAGGTACTGACTAGCTCTACCATGGGTGACACCTCACCCGACCATGGGCTGTGCCTCGCTCTACCATGGGCGATGCCTTGCTCATGCATGGGCTTTGCCTCGCCCTACAATGGGCAATGACTAAGTCGACCACGAAGACAGCACTCGGTTGACCACTGGTTGTGCCTTGCTCTACCACAGGTGATGCCTTGCTCTACCACAGGTGATGCCTTGCTCGACCACGGGCTGTGCCTGGCTCTACCAGCAGCAATGGCTTGGTTGAGTATGGAGACAGCCCTCGGTCGGCCACTGGCTGCACCTCACTCTACCATGAGCGATGCCTTGCTCGACCATGGGCTGTGTCTGGCTCCACCATGGGTGATGCCTTGGTTGACCATGGAGACAACCCTAGTTCGATCACGGGCTGTGCCTTGTGCAACCACGGGTGATGCCTCGGTCAACCACGGGCTGTGCCTGGCTCTACCGCAGGTGATGCCTTGCTCGACTGTGGAGACAGCCCTCGGTTGACCATGGGCTATGCCTAGGGCAACCACGGGCGAGGCCTTGCACAACCAGGGGCTGTAAGCAGCTCTACCACAATTGATGGCATGGTCGACCTTGGAGACAGCTCTTGGTCAACCATGGGTTTTGTGCTTGGTCACTGATGGGTAGTGCCTAGCTCTACCATCAGCAATGCCTTGCTCGAGCATGGGCTGTGCCTCACTCTACCACGGGTGTTGGCATGGTCAACCACAGAGACAGCCCTCAGTCAACCACTGGCAACACCTTGCTCTACCATGGGCAATTCCTTGCTTGACCACAGAGACAGCCATCGGTTGACCACGGGCTGCACCTCACACTACCATGGGGGATGCCTTGCTCGACCATGGGCTGTGCCATGCTCTACCACTAGCAATGCCTTTCTTGACCACGGAGACAGCCCTTGGCTGACAACGGGCAGTTTCTCATTCTACCACAGGTGATGCCTTGCTTGACCATGGGCTGTGCATTGCTCTACCCATGGGTGATGGTTTGGTCAACCATGGAGACAGCCCTCGGTCAACCACAAGCTATGCCATGCTAGACCATGGGCAATGTCTAGCTCTATCATGGGTGATGCCTCTTTCGACCACGGGCCGTGCCTTGCTCTACCACAGGCAATGCCTTGCTCGACCACGGAGACAGCCCTCAGTTGACCATGGGCTGCACCTTACTCTACCATGGGCGATGCCTTGCTTGATGATGTGCTGTGCCCTGCTGTACCACAGGCTATGGCTTAGTCAACTGTCAAGATAGCCCTCGGTTGCCCACGGGCTGTGCTTTCGATTGCTGACAGGCAGTGCCTAGCTCACCCAACCCACGGGCTATGCTTCACTCTACCATGGGCAATGCCTTGCTCATCCATGGGCTAAGCCTCATCGTACCATGGGCATTGGCTTTGTCGACCATGGAGACAACCCTTGGTTGATGTAAGCCCCTCACTGCTCGGACATGGATATGGCCGCTATGAAGGTCCTCAATCGCGTAGCAACCAGGGCCAGGATCGAGGGAAGACTGCCGAAGGATCAGCTGGTATGGAATGGCGAGTGGGCTAGCGACGCGGGCAAAGGGTTCTCCTGCAAGACTTGCTCCATGGCAGATTGGCAGGCGGCGTGTGCACGGCTGCTCCCGCAGGGCGCGCTCAAGGGCGGGTGACAGGGGCACCCTAAGCCCTCCCAAGACACACTCCAGGGCGAGCTGGTAGGCTTCGGGCGCGCACAAGCTCCCGCTACCCGTTCCCTAGGGCAGACCATCTGGATGCTCTAGGAATGCCATAAGCGCCGCAAGGGCTGTTAGGGAAGGTCGCTCATTGAGCAACACCTCGGACGCCAGCAACTGATCCAAGGCACAGGCACAGGCCCGGGGCCGAGCTGAGTGTCGGTGGCACCCAGCCGGACCAGACTGGTTTCAGTCGTGGGGGCGCGGGCTCCTGGTCAAAGGCGACCAGAGGACTGAGCTGGCAAGCAGTCCACCTGCTCCCATCCATCCAACTGCTCCAGTCATCCCACTGCTGCAGGCAACAACTCCTGCTCGGCAGGTAGGGGAAAGCAGGGCGGCCAGGGACTGTGCTACCTGCTCCCGCAAGGATAAATGGGTGGCTGCCAGCAGATGGACGGGGACACACACACATGAGAAGGAACACACAGATACACTTCAGGCAAGCGAGCAAGCAAGCCAGGCCAGGAGGAAGACTGGAGTAAAAGGAAGGGAAGTCCTTGACAGAGAGCCGAACCAGGAAGGCCGGTAGCGCTGTCTCCAGTCCCTCCAGTCGTGCGTGGACTCCCGGGGCAAGTTCACCTGTCCAAGTGAGGAGTGCAAGTGCAGGACACACAGAGGCACATACTTGGAGTGTCCGTGTGAAGTCGTGTAAGGGTTTTGCATATTCTTGTAATCTGGTTTGTGAATACGAGTGACATTTCCCTTACCGTGTGCTGTTTGATTTTGTCCCTTTGTTGCTAAACCTTGCCGAGCTGCGTTGTTGCATGTGTGTGGGTTGGCTGAGAGTGTGCAGGACACTGCTCAGCACCATCGCAGGAACGGAAAATTTTGGGTGAAGTCCGACCCCTGTGACAGTTGACCACTGGCTGCACCTTGCACAACCACGGGCGATGCCTTGCTCGACCATGGGCTGTGCTTGGCTCTACCAGCAGCAATGGCTTGGTCGACCATGGAGACAGCCCTCGATTCACCTGCACTAGGTTGCTGACAGGCAGCGCCTTGCTCTACTATGGGCAATGCCTTGATCAACCACAGGCTGTGCCTTGCTCTACCACGGGTGATGGCTTGGTTGATAGTGGAGACAGCCCTCAGTCGGCCACAGGCTATGCCTCGCTCTACCACAGGCGATGCCTTGCTAGACCATGGGCAGTGCCAGGCTCTACCACGGGCAATGGCTTGGTCGACCGCAGGCAGCACCTTGCTCTACCACAGGTGATGCCATGCTTGACCATGGGCTATGCCTTGCTTTACCATAGGCAATGGCTTGGTCGACCACGGTTTGTGCCTTGCTCTACCGTGGGCGATGGCATGGTCGACCAAAGAGACAGCCCTCAATCGACCATTGGCTGTGCCATGCTTTATTGCAGGCAATGGCTTGGTCGACCACGGAGACAACCCTCGGTCAACCATGGGCTATGCCTTGCTCAACCACGGACTGTGCCTTGCTCAACCACGGGTGATGTATTCATTGACCAAGGAGATAGCCCTTGATTGACCACTGGCTGTGCCTTGCTCTACCACCTGCGGTGGCTTGGTCAACCATGGAGTCAGCCCTCGGTCGACCACGGGCTGTGCCTTGCTCTACCATGGGCGATGCCGTGCTCAACCACAGGCAATGGCTTGGTCAACCACGGAGACAACCCTCAGTCGATTGTTGGCTGTGCCTCACTCAACCATTGGCGATGCCTTGCTCAAGCATGGGCTGTGGCTCTCACTACCATGGGTGATGTCTTACTCGACCGTAGAGACAGCCCTCAGTCGACTGCTGGCTGTGCCTCGCTCTACTACAGGCGATGCCTTGCTTGACCATGGCCTGTGCCTCGCACTACCACAGGTGATGCCTTGCTTGATCAGGGAGACAGCCCTTGGTTGACCATGGGCTGCGCCTCACTGTAATACAGCCAATGTATTGCCCGACCACAGGCTGTGCCTTGCTCTACCATGGGATGTGCCTGGCTCTACTTGCAGCAATGGCTTGGTCGACCACGGAGATGGCCCTTGGTCGCCTACGTGCTGTACCTCACTCTACCATGGGCAATGCAATGCTCGACCATGTGGTATGCCTCGCATTTCCATGGGTGATGGCTAGGTCAACCATGGTGACAGGCCTCAGTCGGCATTGGCTGTACCTCACTCTACCATGAGTGATGCCTTGCTCGACCACAGGCTGCACCTGGCTCTACCTCAGGCAATGCCTTGGTTGACCATGGAAACGGCCCTCGGTCGACCACAGGCTGTGCCTAGTGCAACCACGGGTGATGCCTCACTCGACCACGGCTGTGCCTGGCTCTAACACGGGGCAATGCCTTGCTCATGCACAGGCTGTGCCTCCCCCCACCATGGGCGATGACTTGGTCGACCACGGAGACAGCCCTCAGTTGACCACTGGTTGTGCCTTGCTCTACCATGGGCAATGGCTTGGTCGACCACAGGGACAACCCTCAGTCACCCACGGGCTATGCTTTTGGCCGCTAATGGGCAGTGCCTAGCTCTACCATGGGTGATGGCTCACTCGACCACAGGCTGTGCCTTGCTCTACTATGGGCAATGCGCTGTGCCTTCCCCTACCACGGGTGATGCCTTCTTGACCACGGGCTGTGCCTTGCTCTACCACAGACGATGGCTTGGTTGACCATGGAGAGAGCCCATGATTGACCACAAGCAGTGCCTTGCTCTTCCTTGGGCGATGCCTTGCTCGACCACAGGCTGTGCCTTGCTCTACCATGGGTGATGCCTTGCTCGACCATGGGCTGTGCCTCCCTCTACCACAGGCAATGGCATGGTCGGCCACAGTGACACCCTTGGTCATCCAGGAGCTGTGCAGTCGGTTGCTTACAGGCCGTGCCTTGCTCTACCACGTGCAATGCCTTCCTTGACCATGGGCAATGGCATGGTCGACCAAATGCTGTGCCTCACCCTACCATGTGTGATGGCTTGCTTGACCTTGGCCTGTGCCATCCTCTACCACAGGCATTGCCCTGCTCAACCATGGGATGTACCTTGCTCTACTACGGGCAATGGCTTGGTTGACCATGGGATGTGCCTCACCCTACCATGGGCAATGGCTTGGGCGACCAAGGAGACAGCCCTCAGTTGGCCATGAGCTTTGCACTTGGTTGCTCACGGGCCGTGGCTTGCTCTACCATGGGGATGCCTTGCTCAACCATGGGCTGTGCCTAGCTCTACCACGGGAGATGCATTGCTCAACCATGGGCTGTGTGTCGCTCTACCACCAGCAATGGCTTGTTCAACCACAGGCTATGCCTTGCCCTACCACAGGCAGTGCGTTGCTCGACAACGAGCTGTGCCTTGCTTTAACACGGGCAATGGCCTGTCTGACTGCAGGTTGTGCCTCGCTCTACCACAGGCAATGCCTTCTTGACCACAGGCTGCGCCTTGCTCTACAACAAGCGAAGGCTTGGGCGACCACGGAGACAGCTGTCGGTCAGCCATGGGCTATGCACTCGGTCTCTCACAGGCAGTACCTTGCTCTACCCTGGGTGATGCCTTGCTCTATGAAGGGCAGTGGCTTGGTTGACCAAAGAGACAGCCCTTAGTCGACCATGGGCAGCGGCTTGCTCTGGCACAGGCGATGCCTTGCTCAACCACGGGCTGCACCTGGCTCTACCACGGCGATGCCTTCTCGACCACAGGCTGTGCCTCCCTCTACCACAGGCGATGCCTTCTCAACCACAGGCTGTGCCTCACTCTACCACAGGCTGTGCCTCACTCTACCACAGGCAATGCCTTCTCAACCATGGGCTGTGCCTCACTCTACCATGGGCGATGCCTTCTCGACCACCAACTGTGCCTTGCTATACCACAGGCAATTGCTTGGTTGAGCACGGGCTGTATGCTCAATCTCTCACAGGTAGCGCCTGGCTATACCTTGGGCAATGCCTTGATCGACCATGGGCTATGCCTTGCTCTACCAAGGGCAATGGGATGTTCAACCATGGGCTTTGCCCTGTTCTACCATGGGTGATGCCTTGCAAGACCACAGGCTGTGTCTTGCTCAACCATGGGTGATGGCTTGGTCGACCATGGAGACAGCCCTTGGTTGACCCTGGACTATGTGCTCAGTCTCTCACAGGCAATGGTTTGATCTAGCACTGCAATGCCTTGCTCCACCATGGGCTGTGCCTTGCTCTACAATGGGCAACGCCTTGCTTGACCATGGGCAATGCCTTCTTGACCACGGGTTGCACCTGGCTCTACCACAGGCAATGCCTTCTCGACCACAGGCTGTGCCTCCCTCTACCACGGGTGATGCCTTCTCAACCACAGGCTGTGCCTCACTCTACCACAGGCAATGCCTTCTCGACCACCGACTGTGCCTTGCTCTACCACGGGAGATGGCTTGGTCTTCCATGGAGATAGCCCTTGTTTGACCATGGGGAAAGCCCTTGGTCGACCACCGAATGCACAGCACGTGGTCAACCAAGCCATCTCCCATGCTAGAGCAAGGCACAGCCCATGGTCAATCAAGGGTTGTCTCCACGGTCGAGCAAGGCATCACCCATGGTATAGTGACGCACAGCCTGTGTTTGAGCCAGGCATCACCCGTGGTAGAGTGAAGCACAGCCCGTGGTCGAGCACAGCATCGTCCGTGGTAGAGCGTGGCACAGCCTGTGGTTGACTGAGGCTGTCACCATGGCTGAGCAAGGCAATGCCCGTGGTAGAGTGAGGCACAGCCCATGGTAGAGCAAGGCACTGCCTGTGGTCTAGCAAGGCATCACCCTTGGTAGAGCAAGGCCTAGCTGGTGGTCGACCGTGGTTGGGCAAGGCCACACCCATGGTAGAGTGAGGCACAGCCCATGGTAGAGAGAGGCATAGCCTGTGGTCGACAGAGGACTGTCTCCGTGATCAACCAAATGATCACCTGTGGTGCAGCAAGGCACAGCCCATGGTCAAGCAAAGCGCTACCCATGGTTGACCGAGGGCTGTCTCCATGGTCAAGCAAGACAACGCCCACGGTAGAGCAAGGCACAGCCTGTGATCAACCAAGTGCTGTCTCCATGGCTGAGCAAGGCATTGCCCATGCTAGAGCAAGGCATAGTCTGTGGTCGAGCGAGGCATCACCCATGGTGGAGCTAGGCACTGCCCGCCAGTGACCAAGCATACAGCCCATGGCCAACCGAGGGTTGTCTCCGTGGTTGAGCACGGCATCACCCGTGGAAGAGCAAGGCACAGCCAGTGGTTGACCGAGGGCTGTCTCCGTGGTCGACCAAGCCATCGCCTGTGGTAGAACAAGGCATCGCCCATGGCAGAGCCAGGCACAGCCTGTGGTAGCGCAAGGCATGGCCTGTGGTAGAGTGAGGCACAGCCCCTGGTCAACCAATGGCAGTCTCCATGGTCGACCAACCCATTGCCCCTGGTAGAGCGAGGTGCAGCCTGTGGTTGACCAAGCCAAAGCCTGTGGTAGAGCAAGGCATAGCTTGTGGTCAACCAAGGGCTGTCTATGTGGTTGAGAAAGGCAACGCCTGTGGTAGAGTGAGCCACAGCAAGTGGTAGAGTGAGGCACTGCCTGTGGCAGAGTGAAGCACAGCCCATGGTTGAACAAGGCATCACCCATGGTAGAGCGAGGCACAGCCTGTGGTTGAGCAAGGCATTGCCCATGGTAGAGCAAGGCATTGCCTATGAGTAGAGGTGGCAAATCGTGCCGGCCTGGTCTTATAGGGCCGGTGTAAGCCCCTCAATGCTCGGACACGAATATGGCCGCTACGCGGGTCCTC
Source organism: Sonneratia alba (assembly GCA_900174645.1). NCBI lineage: Eukaryota > Viridiplantae > Streptophyta > Magnoliopsida > Myrtales > Lythraceae > Sonneratia > Sonneratia alba. The sequence continues at coordinate 3,235,728 of FWPY01000050.1, read as the reverse complement.
GATCGCATAGCAACCCGGGCCAGGATCAGGGAAAGACTGCCGAAGGATCATCTGGTATGGAAGGGCGAGCGGGCAGGCGACACGGGCAAAGGGTTCTCCCGTAAGCCGCGTCCCTATTTGGACTGGCAAGCGATGTGTGCGGCTGCTCCTACAGGATGCGCTCAAGGGTGTGCGATGGGGATGCCCTAGGTTCTCACAGGACTCGCTCCAAGGTGAGCTAGTAGACCACAGACACGCGAGTGCTCCTGCAACACTCACTCCAGGATGGGCGACCCGGTTGCTCTAGGAATGCCATAAGCCCCGCAAGTTCCCTAAGGATGGTTGCTCATGGTCAAGCGGCACCACGGATGCCAGGAACTGATCCAAGGCACGTGCACGGGCCCAGGGCCGAGCTGAGTGTCAGTGGCACTCAGCCAGACCAGACCAGATTAGGTCGTGGGGGCATGGGCTCCCGGTCAGAGGACTGAGCTGGCAAGCAATCAGTCCGACTGCTGCTGTCAATCCAACTGCTGCAGTCACTGACTCCTGCTCGGTAGGTGGGAGAGCCATGGCTGGCTGGTGCTGGGCAACCTGCCCCGCAAGGATAAATGGGGAGGCAGCCAGACGACCAGAAGACACAGAGAGACACACAAACAGGTTGGCAAAGGAGAGGAATGACTGGAAGAGTAAAGGGAAGACTCCTTGGCAGAAGGTCGATCTAGGAAGGACGGCAGTGCTGTTTCCAGCTCTCTCCAAGCCGTGCGTGAACTCCCGGGGCGAAGTTCACCTGTCCAAGTGAGGAGTGCAAGTGCTGGACGCACAAGGCATATACTTGGCATGTCTGTGTAAGGCCATGTAAGGGTTCTGCATTCTTGTAATTCGGATTGTGAATACGAGTGAGATTTCCCTTACCTTGTATCGTTCGGTTCTGTCCCTTTGTTGCTAAACCTCACCGAGCTGCGTTGTTGTGTGTGTTTGGGTTGGCTGAGAGTGTGTGGGACACTGCTCAGCACCATCACAGGATCAGAAAATTTTGGGTGAAGACCGACCCCTGTGACAGTTGGTATCAAAGCCGCGTTCAGCGGTAAGGCGAGCGTCTTCAACAACAAACGACCACTGACCTGAATGTCACGCATGGACACACTGAAGGATTGAGTTGCGGCCTTGGAAACATCCCTCAGCAACATGTCTGGAGTTGCTGGAACGGTAGCAGAGGTGCTGGCATCCCATGTTCCAGACATTGCCCGATTTAAAGAGGAAGTGTGCATCCTCTGACGTGCACTGGCTGCTGGAGTAGCCGAAGCAGAGGGATCTCGGGCAAAGGTAAGGATACCTGAACCCAAAGCCTTCACAGGCGCTCGGAGTTCCAAGGAGCTCAAGAACTTCTTGTGGGACATCGAACACCACTTCGAGGCAGGAAAAGTTCCAGACGGGGAACAAGTCTCGATGGCTGTCATGTACCTGTCCGGAGATGCGAAGCTCTGGTGGTGAACCCGCGAGCAAGATGCTGCTACTGATGGGTGGCCATGCATCAGAGACTGGTCTTCGCTGAAGGGAGAACTCAAGGAGCAATTCCTCCCCACGAACACTTCGTGGGCTGCTCGGGACGCGCTGTGCAACCTGAGGCAGACAGGCACGGTACGTGACTATGTTAAGGAATTCAGTTCCTTGTTGCTGGATGTCACGGAGATGTCCAAGTTGGACAAGCTGTTCCACTTCATGCGGGGTCTTCAATCGTGGGCTCAACTTGAGCTGCGAAGGCAAGGCATCCAAGACCTTCAGACTGCAATGGCGAAGGCAGATGCGCTGATTGACATCCGCGTAGCCAAGAACGACCTGAAGGGGAAGCAGGCCGAGAAGCCAAAAGACAAGGCGTCCAAGCCTGGCAAGAACACAAGCAAAGGCAAGAAGAAGAAGCCACCCAAGGGGGACAAAGGGAAGGGGAAGGCAATGGAAGGCACATCCATGAAGGACCCCAAAACCCACCCTGGGTGCTTCATCTACAATGGCCCCCATTGTGCTCGTGAGTGCCCAAAGAGGGAGAAGCTGTTGGCCCTGGTAAACAGGACTGACTCCGACTCTGATGGCGAACAGACCAAAGTGGCACCTCTCCAAATCCTTGGTGCCATCTGCTCGGGGAGGAAGGCACCGGAGCAGGGACTGATGTACGTACCGATGACCCTGAATGCCAAGGAGGCAGCAGCGATGGTAGACACCGGCGCAATGCACAACTTCGTGTCAGATCGAGTTGTGCAAGCCTATGGACTGCGGATCCAGAAGCAAGCCAGCCACACCAAAGCTGTCAACTCCCAGAGCAGACCCATGCTTGGGATGGCCAAGGGAGTGCCCGTCCAGATTGGCGAGTGGTCGGGGAACATTGACATCATGGTCATTCCGATGGATGACTTCGATGTCATACTTGGTAACAACTTTCTGGTGAAAGCTTGTGCCTCAGTCATGCCACACTTGCCCGGTCTGTTGATCACAGACCTGAAGAAGCCGTGCATCATTCGGGGATTCAAGGGCCTCAACCATGTGGAGGACATCCAGACCGAGAAGGTCTCGGCTATGCAGATAGCCAAAGGCTGGAAGAAGGGCCATCCAACCTACCTTGCTACTATCCACGAGACAGAGCCTGAGCTAGGCAGGATTGCGGAAGTCCCTGACATGTTGCAAGGGATTCTAGGCGACTTTTCTGATGTGATGCCCGAGGAGCTGCCCAAGGGCTTATCGCCAAGGCGGGCGGTAGATCACAAGATTGAGCTGATTCCGGGAACAAGGCCACCTGCGAAAGCACCTTACCAGATGTCGCCTAAAGAGCTGGAGGAGTTGCGGAAACAACTCCAGGATTTGCTGGATTCGGGGAAGGTTCAACCCTCCAAGGCACCCTTTGGAGCGCCTGTACTGTTCCAGGAGAAGCAGGACGGCATGTTGCAGTTGTGCGTGGACTACCACAGGTTGAACAAAGTCACCATAAAGAACAAGTGTCACAGGGGTCGGACTTGGCCCAAAATTTTCCGATCCTGCAATGGTGCAGAGCAGTGTCCCACACACTCTCAACCAACCCAAACACATGTAACAACACAGCTCGGCGAGGTTTAGCAACAAAGGGACAGAACCGAACGATACAAGGTAAGGGAAATCTCACTCGTATTCACAATCCGAATTACAAGAATGCAAAACCCTTACACGGCCTTACACGGACATGCCAAGTATGTGCCTTGTGCATCCAGCACTTGCACTCCTCACTTGGACAGGTGAACTTCACCCCGGGAGTTCACGCACAGCTTGGAGAGAGCTGGAAACAGCACTGCTGTCCTTCCTGGATTGACCTTCTGCCGAGGAGTCTTCCCTTTACTCTTCCAGTCGTTCCTCTCCTTTGCCAACCTGTTTGTGTCTCTGTGTCCCTTCTGGTCGTCTGGCTGCCTCCCCATTTATCCTTGCAGGGCAGGTTGTCCAGCACCAGCCAGCCATGCCTCTCCCACCTACCAAGCAGGAGTTGGTGACTGCAGCAGTTGGACTGATTGCTTGCCAGCTCAGTCTTCTGGTTAGTCCTCTGACCGGGAGCCCATGCCCCCACGACCTAATCTGGTGTGGTCCGGCTGAGTGCCACCAACACTCAGCTCGGCCCTGGGCTCATGCGCACGCCTTGGGTCAGCTCCTGGCACCCGCAGTGTCGCTCGACCATGAGCGATCATCCTTAGGGAACCTGTGGGGCTTATGGCATTCCTAGAGTGACCAGGTCGCCCATCCTAGAGCGAGTGTTGCGGGAGCACTCGTGTGTCTGTGGTCTACCAGCTCGCCTTGGAGCAAGTCCTGTGAGAACCTAGGGCGTCCCCGTCGCACGCCCTTGAGCGCATCCTGTGGGAGCAGCTGTGCACATCACTTGCCAGTCCAACTAGGGACCAGGCTTATGGGAGAACCCTTTGCCCGTGTCGCCTGCCCACTTGTCCTTCCATACCGGATGATCCTTCGGCAGTCTTTCCCCGATCCTAGCCCTAGTTGCTATGCGATCGAGGACCCGCGTAGCGGCCATATTCATGTCCGAGCATTAAGGGGCTTACAACAAGTATCCTGTGCCACTGATTGCTGACTTGTTCGACAGCCTCAGCGGAGCCGCATTCTTCACCAAGTTGGACCTGAGATGGGGATACTGGCAGGTTCGCATAGCGGAAGGCGACGAGCCAAAGATGACAATGGTGACTCGGTATGGGTCCTATGAGTTGAAGGTTATGCCATTTGGCTTAACCAATGCACCTGCCACATTTTGTAATCTCATGAATGATGTGTTTCATGATATAATAGACAAGTTTGTGGTTGTGTATCTCGACGACATTGTTGTCTATAGCCGATCTCTAGAGGAACATCTTGGGCATTTACGTTTTGTGTTCCAGAGGTTAAGGGAACACCGGTTGTACATAAAGAAGGAGAAATGCGAGTTTTGCACCAAGGAGATCAACTTCCTTGGCCATGTGATTGGTGGGGGCATGGTGCAGATGGACCCCCAAAAGGTGCAAGCCATAAAGGAATGGACTGCTCCAACTAAGGTGGGTGAGCTGCGGAGTTTCCTTGGATTGGCAAACTACTACCACAAGTTCATCAAGGGATACTCGAAGCTAGTATCCCCACTCACTGATCTGCTGCAAAAAGGCAAACCGTGGACTTGGGATGGGGCGTGTGTGGACGCCTTCGAGAAGATCAAGTCCCGGATGGTGGCCGAACCTGTGCTAAAGCTTCCAGACTTCGACAGGCTGTTCGAGTCCATGCAGATGCTTCTGATCGTGCTGCAGGCGGAGTGTTGGTGCAAGATGGACACCTGGTGGCGTTCGAGAGCTGGAAGCTGAAGTCGGCCGAGCAATGCTACTCTGTGCACGGGAAAGAGATGCTGGCGGTTGTGCACTGCCTACGGGCATGGTGGGTATATCTACTCGGCACTTCTTTTGTGATCAAAACGGATAATGTTGCAAACACTTTCTTTAAGATGCAGAAGAAGCTGTCCCCAAGGCAGGCCCGGTGGCAGGAGTTCCTGGCCGAGTATGACTTCGAGTGGGAGCATAGGCCGGGACGTCACAACTAGGTTGCCAACGCATTGAGCAGGAAGGCAGTAGAGATGGTTGCTGTGCTGACCCAGTTGGAATCCGACTTCGGGGGCAAACTGAAGGATTAGGTGAAGGAGGTTCGGGCATACGAGAAGCTGGTCATGCAAGTCCATGATGGTATCGTGAGAAGGTACTGGATCGAGGATGGCTTGCTGTACGTGAAGGGTGGTCGCATGTTCGTCCCTAGCGGAGGGCCGCGGACTCAACTATTGTGCGAACATCATGATGCGCAATGGGCTGGGCATCCTGAACGGGAAAGGATGCTTGCGCTATTGACCCGCTCCTACTTCTGGCCGAAGATGGAGAATGATGTTGAACGTTTCATCAAGACATGTCTTGTTTGCCAACAAGACAAGGTTGAGCGGCGCGCCGAGGCAGGCTTGCTGCAGCCTTTGCCCATTCCAGAGAAACCTTGGGTGTCGGTTTCTATGGACTTCATCAGTGGCTTCCCCGAGGTTAAAGGCTTCGATGGAGTCATGGTGGTGGTGGACAGGTTCTTGAAGTATGGGATCTTCAGGCCTACCCCAAAGAATTGTTCAGCAGAGATGGCGGCAGAAGAATTATATCGCCATGTGGTCAAGCTGTTCGGGATCCCAACGGACATTGTGAGCGATCACGATGCTCGGTTCACATGGAGGTTCTGGACCCATCTCTTCAACATGATGGGGATGGAGCTGAAGTTCTCAACAGCCAACCACCCGCAGACGGACAGCCAAACGGAAGGGATGAACCAGCTGTTGGAGGAGTATTTGCAGCATTATGTCACTGCCAGCCAGTGGAATTGGCTGGAACTCCTGGACACGGCGCAGTTTTGCTACAACCTGCACCGTTCCTCAGCAATTGGGTTCAGCCCATTTGAGCTCGCTTTGGGCTACCAACCATTGACTCCTTCCGAAGTAGCCCTCCAGAAGAAAGAGGGACCTTGCCCTGCTGCTTCCTCAAGTGGGGGAGGTTTGTAAGCCCCTCAATGCTTGGACACGAATATGGCCGCTATGTGGGTCCTCAATCGCATAGCAACCAGGGTCAGGATCGAGGGAAGACTGCCGAAGGATCAGTTGGTATGGAACGGTGAGTGGGCAAGTGATGCGGGCAAAGGGTTCTCCCGCAAGACTTGCTCCATGGCGGATTGGCAGGCGGCGTGCACGTGGCCACTCCCGCAGGGCGTGCCCAAGGGCGGGCGATAGGGGCACCCTAAGCCCCCCCCAGGACATGCGCCAAGGCGAGCTGGTAGGCTTTGGGCATGCACAAGCTCCCGCTACCTGTTTCCTAGGGCAGACCCTCCGGATGCTCTAGGAATGCCATAAGCGCTGCAAGGGCGTTAGGGAAGGTCGCTCATGGTCGAGCAACACCTCAGATGCCAAGCAACTGATCCAAGGCATGGGCACAGGCCCGGGGCCGAGCTGAGTGTCGGTGGCACCCAGCCGGACTAGACCGGCTTCAGTCGTGGGGGCGTGGGCTCCCAGTCAAAGGCGACCAGAGGATTGAGCTGGCTAGCAATTCACCTGCTCCCATCCATCCAACTGCTCCAGTCATCCCACTGCTGTGGGCACCAACTCCTGCTCGGCAGGTAGGGGAAAGCAGGGTGGCCAGGCACTGTGCTACCTGCTCCCGCAAGGATAAATGGGCGGCTGCCAGCAGATGGACGGACACACGGGAAGACACACAACACACAGACACACTCCAGGCAAAGCGAGCAAGCCAGGCCAGGAGGAAGGAAGACTGGAGTGAAGGAAGGGAAGTCCTTGACAGAAAGCCGAACCAGGAAGGCCGGTAGTACTGTCTCCAGTTCCTCCAGCCGTGCATGGACTCCTGGGCGAGTTCACCTGTCCAAGTGAGGAGTGCAAGTGCTGGCCGCACAAAGGCACATACTTGGCGTGTCCGTGTAAGGTCGTGTAAGGGTTTTTGCATATTCTTGTAATCTGGTTTGTGAATACAAGTGAGATTTCCCTTACCGCGTGCTGTTTGATTCTGTCCCTTTGTTGCTAAACCTCGCCGAGCTGCATTGTTGCGTGTGTTTGGGTTGGTTGAGAGTGTGTGGGACACTGCTTAGCACCATCACAGGAACGGAAAATTTTGGGTGAAGTCCGACCCCTGTGACACAAGGCATTGCCCATGGTTGAACAAGGCATCACCAGTGGTCGCATGAGCCACACTCTATGGTCGAGAAAGGCATTGCTTGGGGTACAGCAAGGCACAGCCGGCAGTTGATGAAGCCATCACCTGAGGTAGAGTGAGGCACTGCAAGTGGTCCAATAGGCCATTGCCTCTGGTAGGGCCTGGCACAGCCCGTGGTAAGGCATGGCAGGGCCTGTGGTTGACTGAAGGCTATCTCCGTAGTTGACCAAGCCATCACCCGTGGTAGCACAAGGCAAGGCTTGGGGTCGACTAAGGGCTGTCTCCACAGTCGTCCAAGCCATCACCCATGGGAGAGCAAGGCACAGCCCGTGTTCAAGCTAGGCATCACCCGTGGTAGTGTGAGGCACAGCCCATGGTCAGCCAAGCCATTGCCCATGGTATAGCAAGGGACAGCCCATCATTGAGCATGGCAATGCCTGTGGTAAAGCCAGGCACATCCCATGGACGTGTAGGGTATCAGTCGTGGTAGAGCCAAGGCGTTGCCCAATGATCAAACAAGCACTGTCGCCGTGGCCAAGCATGGCATCACCCGTAGTAGAGCAGGGCACTGCCCTTGGTCGATCTACACATTGACCGTGATCAACCAAGGGCTGTTGCCCTGGTCGACCGTGGTAGAGCAAGGCACTGCTCATGAGTGACCGAGCGCACAGCCTGTGGTTGACCGGGGGCTGGCTCCATGGTCGACCAAGCCATTGCCTGTGGGAGAGTGAGGCACTGCCCGTGGTCAACCAAGAGCTGTCTCCATGGTCGACAAAGCCATCACCCTTGGTAGAGCAAGGCACAGCCCATGGTCAAGCCAGGCAATGCCCATGGTTGGGCAAGGCACAGCCTGTGGTCGAGCAAGGCACAGCCCATGGTCGATTGAGGTTTGTCTCCATGGACAACCAAGGAATCACCCATGGTTGAGCAAGGCATCACCCATTATAAAGCAAGGCACAGCCCATGGTCGAACATGCCACGGCCCTTGGTATTGCATGGCACAGCCCGTGGTTGAGCAAGGCATCACCTGAGGTAGAGACCGCATGCACAGGTTGTGGTCGACCAAGCCATCACACGTGGTAGAGAAAGGCATAACTCATGGTCAACTGAGGGCTATCTCCGTGGTCAACGAAGCCATCGCCCGTGGTCAAGCAAGACATCTCTCATGGTAGAGTTCAGGCACAGCCCGTGGTCTAGTATGGCATCGCCTGTGGTAGAGGAAGGCACCACTCATGAGCAACCAAGCGCACAGTTTGTGGCTGACTGAGGGCTATTCCTGTGGTCAACCAAGCCATCATCCATCGTAGAGCAAGTCATAGCCCATGGTCGAGATGGCATCGCCTCTGGTAGAGTGAGGCACAGCCTGTGGTCAACCAAGCCATTGCCCGGGGTAAAGCAAGGCGCAGCCCAAGGTCAAGCAAGGCAATGCCCATGGTAGAGCTAGGCATAGCCTTTGGTCAGCCAAGCCATTGCCTGTGGTAGAGCAGAGCACAGCCCATGGTCGAGCATGGCATCACCTGTGGTAGAGCAAGGCACAGCCCATGGTCAAGCAAGGCAACACTCATAGCAGAGCTATGCACAGCCATTGGTCAACCAAGCCATTGCCTGTGGTAGAGCAAAGCACATCCCGTGGTCGAGCATGGCATCACCCGTGGTAGAGCAAGGGACAGCCCACGAGCTTGTGGGCTCAGTTGCTCATGGCCAGTGCCTGGCTCTACCTCAGGAGATGCCCTGCTTGACCTCGAGCTGTGCCTTGCTCTACCACGGGCAATGGCTTGTTTGAGTGCGGGCTGTGCCTTGCTCTTCCACGGGAAATGGCTTGTTCAACCATGGGCTGTGCCTCACTCTACCACAGGCTATGTGTTGCTCGACCATGGCCTGTGCCACGCTCTACCATGGGTGATGGCTGGGACAACCATGGGCTGTGTGCTTGATCATTCACAGGCAGTGCCTGGCTCTACCACAGGTGACGCCTTGCTCTACTGAGGGAAATGGCATGTTTGACCATGGGTTGTGCGACGCTCTTCCATGGGTGATGCCTTACTCAACCATGGGTGGTGCCTTGCCCTAGCATAGGTAATGCCTTGCTTCACCGTAGCCCGTGCCTTTCTCTACCACGGGCCCTGGCTTGGTCGACCACAGGCTATGCCTCGCTGTACCTCGGTTGACCACGGGCTGTATGCTTCGGTCTCTCACAGGCAGTGCCTGGCAGTACCTTGGGTGATGCCTTGCTTGACCGTGGGCTGTGCCTGGCTCTACAACAAGTAATGGCATGTGCAACCAGGGGTTATGCATCACTCTACCAACCATGGGCAATGCCTTGCTCAACTAGGGGTTGTGACTTGCTCTACCATGGGCAATGACATTGCTCATGAGCAATGCCTTGCTCAACCATGGCAACAGCTGTTGGCCAACCATATGCAATGCCTTGGTTGACCACGGGCTGTGCCTTGCCCTACCATGGGCGATGCTGTCACAGGGATCAAACTCACCCAAAATTTTCCGTTCCTGCGATGGTGCTAGCAGTGTCCCGTACACTCTCAGCCAACCCAAAACACACAGCAAAATAGCTTGGCGAGGTATAGCAATCAAGGATCGGGATCGAACAATGCAAGGTAAGGGAAATCTCACTTGTATTCACAAACTCAAATTACAAGAACATGTAAAACCCTTACACGACCTTGCACGGTCATGCCCAAGTATATGCCTCGTGTCTCCGGCACTTGCACTCCTCACTTGGACGGGTGAACTTCGCTTCTGGGAGTTCACACTCGGCTTTGAGGGAACTGGTCACAGTACTACCGGCCTTCCTTTGCTCGACCTTCTGTGTTGGAGTGTTTCCTCTCCACTCTCTCCAGTTGCTTCTCTCGACCTTGAGACCCGAGTCCTATTTATCCTTGCAGGGGGGATCCACGATCCCTGGTTTTCAAGAAACAACCAAGCTTCCATAACCACCCAAATCCCACGTTTCTAGGGGCTGCAGTTGGATAAGGTTGACTGCTTGCCAGCTCAGTCACTTGGTCAGCACCTTGACCGAGACTCCATCGTTCCATGACTGGAGTATACCGGGTCTGACTGAGTGCCACCCACACTCAGTCCGGTCATGGGCACCGTGCCCTTGCCTTGGATCAGTCACTGATAGCATGGAACATTAGCGCCGCTCGACCATGAGCGACTTTCCCTAGTGAGTCTTTCGGGAGCACCCGTGCGCCCGTTGCCTGCCAGCTCGCCTTGAACGGGTCTTGCAGGAGGATAGGGCATCCAGGTCACCTGCCCTTGACCGGGTCTTGCGGGATCGCCCATGCCCGCATTGCTTGCCACTTGGCGTCCGCCTTGCTCGCCTGGGAGCAAGTCTTGCGGGAGGATAGGAAGTCCAGCTCACCCGCCCTAGACCGAGTCTTGTGGGAGGATAGGAAGTCCAGCTCACCTGCCCTTGACCGAGTCTTGCAGGAGGATAGGAAGTCCAGCTCACCCGCCCTAGACCTAGTCTTGCAGGATCGCCCCTTCCCGCATAGCCTGGCAGCTCGCCCTTTCGTTCCAACTGATCCTTCGGCAGTCTTCCCTCGATCCTATCTCTGGCTGCCATGCCATCGAGGGTCTGCGTAGCAACCATATTCGTGTCCGAGCATCAATGGGATAACAGATGCCATGCTCCACCACTGGTAATGGCATGGTCAACCACGGGCTGTGCCATGCTCTACCACAAGCCATGGCTTGGTCAACCACGGGCTATGCCTCACTCTACCATGGGTGAGGCTTGGTTGACCATGGAGACAGCCCTTGGTTGGCCACGGGCTCCCCTTGGATCTGCCTGAAGTGATGCCTTGCTTGACCACAGGCTGTGCCTTGCTCTACCATGGATGATTTCTTGGTCGACCACAGCCTGTGTGCTCGGTTGCTCAGGGTAGTGCCTTACTCTACCTTAGGCAATGCCTTGCTCGACCACAGGCTGTGCCTTGCTCTACCACAGGTGATGGCTCGGTTGATGACAGAGACAACCCCCAATCAACCATGGGCAGTGCACTCGGTTGGTCACAAGCAGTGCCTGGCTCTTCCTCCAGCAATGCCTTGCTCGACCACAGGCTATGCCATGCTCTACCAAGGGCAATGGCATGTTCAACCATGGGCTATGCCGTGCTCTACCATGGGCCATGGCTTGCTCAACCACAGGCTGTGCCTCGCTCTGCCACAGGTGATGGCATGGTCGACAGTGGAGACAACCCTCGGTCTGCCATAGGCTGTGTGCTCGGTTGCTCACAGGTAGTCCCTGGCTATACGTTGCTCGACCTTGGGCTGTGCCTTGTTGTACCATGGGTGATGGCTTGGTCAACCATAGTCTGTGCACTTGGTTGGTGAGGGCAGTGCCTGGCTCTACCTTAGGTGATGCCTTGCTTGACCTTGGGCTGTGCCTGGCTCTACCATAAGCCATGGCTTGATCAACCACAGGCTGTGTCTGGCTCTTCTGCAGGTGATGCCTTGCTCGACCACAGTCTGTGCCTTGCTCTACTACCAGCGAAGCCTTGGTCAACCACGGAGACAACCCCTGGTCAACCATGGGCAGTGCGCTTGGTTTCTCATGAGCAGTGCCTGGCTCCCCCTCATCTTATGCCTTGCTTGACCATGGGCTGTGCCTTGCTCTACCCCGGGTGATGCCTTGCTCAACCACAGGTTGTGCCTTGCACTACCAAAGGCAATGGCATGTTCGACCACAGGTGCGCACCTTGCTCTACCACAGGTGATGGCTTGGTCGACCTCAGAAATAGCCCTCAGTCGACCATGGGCTGTGCAGTCGTTGCTCATGGACGGTGCCCTGCACTACCACGTGCGATGCCTTGCTCAACCATGGGCAGTGCCTTGCTCTTCCACAGGCAATCACTGGGCTGACCACAGGCTGTGCCTTGCTCTACCATGGGTGATGGATTAGTCGACCACAGAGACAGCCATCAGTCGACCACAAGCTGTGCACTCCATCTCCCATGGCAGTGCCTTGCCCTGCCATGTGCAATGCCTTGCTCGACCATGGGCACTGCCTTGCTCTAACTCTGGTGATGCCTTGCTTAACCCTGGGCTGAGCCTTTCTCTACCACAGGCGATGCCTTGCTTGACCTCGAGCTGTGCCTTACTCTACCAAGGGTGATGGCTTGGTTGACCACAGGCTATGCTTCGCTCTACCAGGGGCGATGCCTTGGTTGACCATGGAGACAGCCCACAGTTGGCCCCAGGCTGTGTGCTCCGTTGCTCATGGGTAGTGCCTTGCTCTGCCACAGCTGTTGTCTCACTCAACCATGATGACAATCCTTGGTCGATCATGGGGCAATGCTTTGATCAAGCACAGCGATAGCTCTTGGTGGACCACGGGCAGTGCCTTGCTCTACCACATGTCATGCCTTGGTCAACCACTGGCTGTGCCATGCTCTACCAGGAGCGATGCCTTGCTCCACCATGAGCAATGGCATGCTTGACAACGGGTGATGCCCTCTTGACCACGGGCTGTGCCTTGCTCTACCACAGGTGATGGCTTGGTTGACCACAGAGACAGCCCTCAGAAGACCACAGGCTGTGGGCTTGGTCGCTCACTGCAGTGCCAAGCTCTACCACGGGCAATGCATTGCTCCACCGTGGGTTCTACCTTGCTCTACCACTGGTGATGCCTTGCTCGACCACTGACTGTCCCTTGGTCTACATTGGGCAATTGCTTGGTCGACCATGGAGACAGCCCCTAGTTGACCATGGGCTGCATGCTCAGTCGCTCACAGGCAGTGCCTTCCTCTACCACATCGATGCCTTGCTTGACAATGGCAACATCCCTTGGTCAATCAAGGGGCAACACCTTCATCGACCATGGTGACAGCTCTTGGTCTACCACGGGTGATGCCTTGGTCGACCACAGGTGTTGCCTTGGTCGACCATGGGCTTTGCCCTGCTCTACCATGGGTGATGTCTTGCTTGACCATGGGCAGTGCCTTGCTCTACCATGAGCAATGGCTTGGTCAACCTTGGAGACAGCCCTTAGTCGACCATGGGCTGAGTGCTCGGTCACTCACGGGTAGTGCCTTGTTCAACCATAGTCGTTGACTTGCTCGACCATGGTGATAGCCCTTGGTCAATCATGGGGCGACGCCTTGATCGACCATGGTGACAGCTTCTGATCGAATATGGGCAGTGCCTTGCTTTACCACTGGTGATGCCATGCTCGACCACGGGCAATGGCATGGTTGACCATAGGCGATGCCTTCTCAACCTCAGGCTGTCCCTAGCTCTACCATGGGTGATGCCTTCTTGACCACAGGTTGTTCCTCGCACTACCACGGGTGCAGTGCCTTCTCCACCCCAGGCTATGCCTTACTGTACCCTAGGCGATGGCTTGGTCGACCATGGAGACAGCCCTTAATTGACCATGGCTGTGTCGTCAGTCGCTCATGGGCAGTGCCTTGCTCTACCATGGGTGGTGCCTTGCACCACCAGGGGCTATGCCTTACTGTGCCCCGGGCGAGGGCTTGGCCGACCATCGAGACTGCCCTAAGTCAACCACGGGCCATGTGCTCAGTCACTCATGGGCAGTGCCTTGCTCTACCATGGGCAATGCCTTCCTCCACCATGGGCTCCTTGCTCTACCATGGGCGATGCCTTCTTGACCACAGGTTGCACCTGGCACTACCATAGGTGATGGCTTCTCGACCATGGGCTGTGCCTTGCTCTACCATGGGTGATGGTTTGGTCGACCATGGAGAAAGCCCTCGGTTGACCAGGGGCTGTGAGTTCGGTCACTCATAGGCAATGCCATACCACGAGCGATGCCTTCTTGACCACAGGCTCTGTGCTCGGTCACTCATAGGCAGTGCATGCTCCACCATGGGCAGTGCCTTGCTCTACCATGGGCAATGCCATCTCAACCATGGGCTGTGCCTTGCTCTACCACGGGCTGTGCCTTGCTCCACCAGGGGCGATGGCTGGGTTGACCACAGAGAGAGCCCACAGTCGACCACAGGCAGTGACTCACTCTACCTTGGGTGATACCTTGCTCTACCACAGGTGACACCTTGCTTGACCACGTGCTATGCCTCCCTCTACCATGGGTGATGGATTGGCCAACCATGGAGACAAACCTCAAACGACCAGAATCTGTGCACTTGATCCCTCACGGGCTGTGCCTTGCTCTACCACATGCAATGCCTTCCTCGACCACTGGCTGTGCCTTGCTTTACCAAGGGTGATGTGTTGCTTGACCACAGGCTGTGCCTTGCTCCACCACAGGCAATGGCTTGGTTGATAAAGGCTGTGCCTTGCTCTACCATGGGCGATGGCTTGCTTGACCATGGCCTGCGCCTTCCTCTACCACGGGCCCTTGCTCAACCATGGGCTGTACCCTGCTCTACCAAGGGCAATGGCTTGGTTGACCATGAGCTATGCCTTGCTCTACCACAGGCGATGGTTTCAGTGACCAAGGAGACAGCCCTCGGTTGGCCATGAGCTGTGTGCTTGGTTGCTCATGGGCAGTGGCTTGCTCTACCACAGGCGATGGCTTGCTTGACCACAGGCTGTGGCTGGCTCTACCATAGGAGATGCCTTGCTCAACCACAGGCTGTGCCTTGCTCTACCATGGGCAATGGCTAGTTCAACCACAGGCAGTGCGTTGCCCTACCACGGGCGATGTGTTGCTTGACCACGGGCTGTGCCCTAGTTAACATGGGGAATGGCTTGTTTGACTGCAGGTTGTGCCTTGGTCTACCACGGGCAATGGCTTGGGCGACCATGGAGGCAGCCCTCGGTTGGCCATGGGCTGTGCACACAGTTGCTCACAGGCAATGCCTCGCTTGACCATGGTCTGTGCCTTGCTCTACCATGGAGATGCCTTGCTCAACTTGTTTGACTGCAGGCTGTCCCTTGGTCTACCATGGGCGATGCCTTGGTCTACCACAGGCAATGGCTTGGTCAACCACAGAGACAACCCTCAGTTGACCACGGGCTGTGCCTTGCACTTCCATGGGCGATGGACTCGGTCGAGCACAGGCTGTATGTTCAGTATCTCATGGGCAGTGCCTGGCTAGACCTCGGGCAGTGCCTTGATCGACCACAGGCTGTGCCTTGCTCTACCACGGGCAATGGGATGTTCAACCACAGGCTTTGCCTTGCTCTACCACAGGTGATGCCTTCCTCGACCACAGGCTGTATCTTGCCCAACCACGGGCAATGGTCGAGCACGGAGACAGCCCTTGGTCGACCACCAGCTGTGTGCTCAGTCACTCACGGGCAGTGCCTTGCTTCACCATGTGCTGTGCCTTGCTCTACCATGGGCAATGCCCTGCTTGACCATGGGCTATGCCTTGCCCAACCACAGGTTATGGGTTGGTTGACTACGAGCTATGTGTTCGGTCACTCACAGGCAGTGGCATGCTGTGCCACAGGCATTGCCTTCACAACCATGGGCTGTGCCTCACTCTAGCATGGGCGATGGATAGTCGACCATGGAGACAGCCCACGGTCGACCACAGGCTGTGTGCTTGGTCACTCACAGGCAGTGCCTTGTTCTACCACGGGCAATGCCTTGCTCCACTACGAGCTGTGCCTTGCTCTATGACTAGCGATGCCTTGCTCGACCATGGGCAATGCCTTCTTGACCACATGCTGCACCTGCCTCTACCATTGGTGATGCCTTCGCGACCACAGGCTGTGTCTTGCTCTACCACAGGCGATGGCTTGGTTGACCATGGAGAAAGCCCTGGTCCACCACAGGCTATGTGTTCAGTCACTCACAGGTTGTGCCATGCTCTACCACGGGCAATGCCTTGCTCCACCATGGGCTATGCCTCACTCTACCACGAGCAATGCCTTCATGACCACAGGCTGTGCCTTGCCCAGCCACCGGCTGTCCACTCTGTCACTCACAGGCAGTGCCTTGCTCTACCACAGGCAATGCCTTGCTTGACCATGGGCTGTGCCTTGCTCTTCTGCAGGTGATGGCACAAACGACCATGGGCTGTACGCTCAGTCTCTCACAGGCAGTGCCTGGCTTTACCTAGGGCATTGCCTTACTCAACCATGGGCTGGGCCTTGCTCTACCATGAGCGATGCCTTGCTCGACCACCCTCTATGCCTTTCTATACCAAGGCAATACCATGTTCGACCATGGGCTGTGTCTTGCTCTACCATGGGCGATGGCTTGGTCGACCACAGAGACAGCCCATGGTCGACCATGGGTGATGCCTTGCTCGACCATGGGCTGTGCCTTGCTCTACCAAGGGCAATGGCTTGGTTGACCACAGGTATGCCTTGCTCTACCGTGGTCATTGCCTTGCTTGACAATGGGCTGTGCATCACTGTACCACGAGCAATGGCTTGGTCGACCATGGGTTGTGCCTTGCTCTACCACGGGCAATGCCTTGCTTGACCACGGGCCATGGCTTGGTCGACCACAGGCTGTGCCTCGCTCTACCATAGGCCATGACTTGGTCGACAACAGGCTGTGCTTTGCTCTACCATGGGCGATACCCCACTTGACCACAGGTTGTACCATGCTGTACCTTGGGCGATGGCTTGGTTGACCATAGAGACTGGCCGTCGGTCAACCACAGGCTGTGCACTCTGTCGCTCATGGGCAGTGCCTTCCTCTACCACGAGCGATGCCTCGCTTGACCACAGCAACAACCCTTGGTTGATCATGGGGCAACGCCTTGATAGTCTGCGGCCACAGTTCTTGGTTGACCACAGGCAATGCCTTGCTCTACCGTGGGCGATGCCTTGGTTGACCACAGGCTATGCCTTGCTCTACCATGGGCGATGGCTTGGTCGACCATGGTGACAGCCCTCTGCTAACCATGGGCTGTGAGCTCGATCGCACAAGGGCAGTGCATTGCTCCACCAAGGGCAACGCCTTGCTCCACCATGGTGATAGCCCTTCGTCAATCACCTGCAATGCCTTGATTGACCATGGGTTGTGCACTAGGTCGCTCACGGGCAGTGCCTTGCTCTACCATGAGTGATGCCTTGTTCGACCACAGCGACAGCCCTAGGTTGATCATGTGGCTACTCCTTGATCGACTACAGCAACAGCTCTAGGTTGACAATGGGCAGTGCCATGGTCTGCCCCAAGCGATGCCTTGGTTGACCACGGTGATAGCCCTTGGTCAATCATGGCACGACTCCTTGGTCAATGACAGCAACAGCTCTGGGTCAACCACGGGCAGTGCCTTGGTCCATGACAGGTGATGCCATGGTCGATGAATGGCTGTGCCTTGCTCTACTATGGGTGATGCCATGCTCTACCATGGGCAATAGCCTGGTCAACTCAGTCTATGCCCTACTCTACTACGGGCGATGTTGTGCTTGACCACGGGTTTTGCCTTGCCGTATGTCACAGGGATCGGACTTCACCCAAATTTTTCCGATCTTGCGATGGTGCTGAGCAGTGTCCCACACACTCTCAGCCAACCCAAACACACACAACAATGCAGCTTGGCGAGGTTTAGCAGCAAAGGGACAGAACCAAATGATACAAGGTAAGGGAAATCTCACTCGTTTTCACAATCCGAATTACAAGAATGCAAAACCCTTACACAGCCTTACACGGACACACCAAGTATATGCCTTGTGCGTCCAGCACTTGCACTCCTCACTTGGACAGGTGAACTTCACCCCGGGAGTTCACGCACGGCTTGGAGAGAACTGGAAACAGCACTGCCGTCCTTCCTGGATCGACCTTCTGCCGAGGAGTCTTCCCTTTACTCTTCCAGTCGTTCCTCTCCTTTTCCAATCTGTTTGTGTGTCTCTGTGTGTGTGTTCTGGTCATCTGGCTGCCACCCCATTTATCCTTGCGCGGGCAGGTTGCACAGCACCAGCCAGCCATGCCTCTCCCACCTACCGAGCAGGAGTTGGTGACTGCAGCAGTTGGACTGATTGCTTGCCAGCTCAGTCTTCTGGTCAGTCCTCTGACCGGGAGCCCATGCCCCCACGACCTAATCCAGTCTGGTCCGGCTGAGTGCCACCGACACTCAGCTCAGCCCTGGGCCCATGTGCACGCCTTGGATCAGTTCCTGGCGCCCACGGTGCCGCTCGACCATGAGCGACCATCCTTAGGGAACTTGAGGGGCTTATGGCATTCCTAGAGCGACCAGGTCGCCCATCCTGGAGCGAGTGTTGCGGGAGCACTCGCGCGTCTGTGGTCTACCAGCTCACCTTGGAGCGAGTCCTGTGAGAACCTAGGTCGTCCCCATCGCATGCCCTTGAGTGCATCCTGTGGGAGCAGCCGGGCACATTGCTTGCCAGTCCAACTAGGGACGAGGCTTACGGGAGAACCCTTTGCCCATGTTGCCTACCCGCTCGCCCTTCCTACCAGATGATCCTTCGGCAGTCTTTCCCCGATCTTGGCCCTAGTTGCTATGCGATCAAGGACCCGTGTAGCGGCCATATTTGTGTCCGAGCATTGAGGGGGTTACAAACCTCCCCCACTTGAGGAAGCTGATGCCCTTGTCGGAATAGAGTGGAGGTACTCCTGGATCTTCTCCTTGAATTGCCAGAGTGTCGCCTCCTTCTCCCAACTCACTTCCAACCTTGGCAAACCTTTCCATAGAACCAGATACTCCGTTCTCCAGTTCTTCTTGCTGTATCCCAACACACGTTAGTCCAGCACCCGGTCAACCTCCTTATCCAACTCCGTGCGTACATTCAACGGAGCCCACCTTGCCCTCGCGCATTCCATATCCGCATCCTCGTGGTAAGGCTTCAGGAAGCTGACATGGAAGGTAGGATGAATCTTCATCCTTTCCGGCAGTGCTAAGCGGTAAGCCACCACTCCAATCCACTTCACAACCTTGAATGGCCCATCATAGCGCCGGATGAGGCCCTTGTGCCATCTTTTGCTTGTCACTTTCTTCCAGATTTGGGGCGTCAACTTCACCATGACCTTGTCACCGACTTGAAATTCCGGTCGCATATTTCTTCATGCGGCGGACAGCTTTAGCGAGGCTGTCCTTGTGCTTGCTCGAGCATTTCCTGCTTGTTCTGGGCAAAGCAGTAGGTAGCAGGACATGGCCCTTCTTTCTTCTGAAGGGCCACTTCAGAAGGGGTCGATGGTTGGTAGCCCAAGGCGAGCTCAAACGGACTGAACCCAGTTGTCAAGGACCGGTGCAGGTTGTAGCAAAACTACACCGTGTCCAGGAGTTCCAGCCAATTCCGCTGACTGGCAGTGACATAGTGCTACAAATACTCTTCCAGCAGCTGGTTCATCCTTTCCATTTGGCCATCCGTCTATGGGTGGTTTGCTGTTGAGAACTTTAGCTCCGTCCCCATCATGTTGAAGAGATGGGTCCAGGACCTCCCGGTGAATTGCGCATCTCGATCGCTCACGATGTATGTTGGGATCCCGAACAACTTAACCACATGGCGATAGAACTCTTCTGCCGCCGTCTCCGCCGAGCAATTCTTTCTAGTAGGCCTGAAGATCCCGTACTTCAAGAACCTGTCAACCACAACCATAACTCCATCGAAGCCCTTAACCTTAGGGAAGCCACTAATGAAGTCCATAGAAACCGACACCCAAGGTTTCTCTGGAATAGGCAAAGGCTGCAGCAAGCCTACCTCGGTGCGCCGCTCGACCTTGTCTTGTTGGCAAACAAGACACGTCTTGACAAAGAGTTCGGCGTCGTTCTCCATCTTTGGCCAGAAGTAGGAACGGGTCAATAGCGCGAGCATCCTTTCCCGTCCGGGATGCCCAGCCCATTGCACATCATGATGTTCGCGCAACAGTTGAGTCCGCAGCCCTCCACTGGGGACCAATATGCGACCACCCTTCATGTACAGTAAGCCATCCTCAAGCTAGTACCTCCTCACGATACCCTCTTGGACTTGTGCGACCAGCTTCTAGTATAACCGATCCTCCTTCGCCTAATCCTTCAGTTTGCCTACGAAGTCGGATTCCAGTTGGGTTAGCGCAGCAACCGTCTCTACTACCTTCCTGCTCAATGCGTCGGCAACCTAGTTGTGATGCCCCAGCCTATGCTCCCACTCGAAGTCATACTCGGCCAGTAACTCCTGCCACCGGGCCTGCCTTGGGGACGGCTTCTTCTATGTCTTAAAGAAAGTGTTTGCAACATTATCAGTTTTGATCACAAAAGAGGTGCCGAGTAGATATACCCACCAAGCCCACAGGTAGTGCACAACCGCCAACATTTCCTTCTCGTGCACGGAGTAGCGTTGCTTGGCCGGCTTCAGCTTCCAGCTCTCGAATGCCACCGGGTGTCCATCTTGCACCAGCACTCCACCTGCAGCATGATCAGAAGCATCTGTATGGACTTCGAACGGCTTGTCGAAGTCCGAAAGCTTTAGCACAGGTTCGGCCATGATCCGGGACTTGATCTTCTCGAAGGTGTCCGCACACGCCCCATCCCAAGTCCGCAGTTTGCCTTTCTGCAATAGATCGGTGAGCAAGGATACCTGCTTCGAGTATCCCTTGATGAACTTGCGGTAGTAGTTTGCCAATCCAAGGAAACTCCACAGCTCGCCCACCTTAGTTGGAGTAGTCCACTCCTTGATGGCTCGCACCTTCCGGGGATCCATCCGCACCATGCCCTCGCCAATCATGTGGCCAAGGAAGTTGATTTCCTTGGTGCAAAACTCGCATTTCTCCTGCTTTACGTATGGCCAATGTTCCCTTAACCGCTGGAACACAAAACATAAATGCCCAAGATGTTCCTCTAGAGATTGGCTATAGACGACAATATCATCGAGATACACAACCACAAACTTGTCTATTATATCATGAAACACATCATTCATGAGATTACAGAATGTGGCTGGTGCATTGGTTAAGCCAAACGGCATAACCCTAAACTCATAGGACCCATACCGAGTCACCATTGTCATCTTTGGCTCATCGCCTTCCGCTATGCGAACCTGCCAGTATCCCGATCTCAGGTCCAACTTGGTGAAGAATTCGGCCCCACTGAGGCGGTCGAACAAGTCTGCAATCAATGGCACCAGGTACTTGTTCTTCACGGTGACTTTGTTCAACCCGCAGTAGTCCACGCACAACCGCAATGTGCCATCCTACTTCTCCTGGAACAGCACTGGCGCTCCAAAGGGTGCCTTGGAGGGTTGAACTTTCCTCGAATCCAGCAAGTCCTGGAGTTGTCTCCGCAACTCCTCCAGCTCTTTAGGTGACATCCGGTAAGGTGCTTTAGCAAGTGGCCTTGTTCCCGGAATCAATTCGATCTTGTGATCTACCGCCTGCCTTGGTGGTAAGCCCTTGGGCAGCTCCTCAGGCATAACATCACAAAAGTCGCCTAAGATCCCTTGCACCACGTCTGGGACTTCCACATTCCCGCCCAGTTCGGGCTTTGTCTCATGGATAGTAGCAAGGTAGGTCGGCTGGCCCTTCTTCTAGCCTTTGGCTACTTGCATAGCCGAGACCTTCTCGGTCCAGATGTCCGCATGATTGAGACCCTTAAACCCCCAAACAAAGCATGGCTTCTCCAGGTCTGCGATCAACAAACCAGGCAAATGTGGCATGACTGATGCACAAGCTTTCCCCAGAAAGTTGTTACCGAGTATAATGTTGAAGTCATCCATCGGAATGACCATGATGTCAATGTTCCCCGACCACTCGCCAATCTAGATGGGCACTCCCTTGGCCATCCCAAGCACGGGTCTGCTCTGGGAGTTGACAGCTTTGATGCGGTTGGCTTGCTTCTGGATCCGCAGTCCATAGGCTTGCACAACTCAATCCGACACGAAGTTGTGCGTTGCGCAGGTGTCTACCATCGCCGCTACCTCCCTGAGCGGATGGCACCAAGGATTTGGAGAGGTGCCACTCTGGTCTATTTGCCATTAGAGTCGAAGTCAGTCCTGTTGACTAGGGCTGACAGCTTCTCCCTCTTTGGGCACTCACGAGCACGATGGGGGTCGTTGCAGATGAAGCACCCAGGGTGGGTTTTGGGGTCCTTCAGGGACGTGCCTTCCATTGCCTTCCCCTTCCCTTTGTCCCCCTTGGGTGGCTTCTTCTTCTCACCTTTGCCTGCATTCTTGCCAAGCTTGGACGCCTTGTCCTTTGGCTTCTCGGCCTGCTTCCCCTTCGGGTTGTTCTTGGCTATGCAGATGTCGATTAGTGTATCCACCTTCGCCATTGTGGTCTAGAGGTATTGGACTCCTTGCCTTCACAGCTCAAGTTGAGCCCATGATTGAAGACCCCGCATGAAGTTGAATAGCTTGTCCAACTCGGACATCTCCATGACATCCAGCAACAAGGAACTAAATTCCTTAACGTAGTCACGTACCGTGCTGGTCTGCCTTAGGTTGCATAGCGTGTCCTGAGCAACCCATGAAGTGTTCGTGGGGAGGAACTGCTCCTTGAGTTCCCCCTTCAGCGAAGTACAGTCTCTGATGCGTGGCTGCCCACCAGTAGCAGCATCTTGCTTGTGGGTTCGCCACCAGAGCTTCGCATCTCTGGACAGGTACATGACAGCCATCGAGACTTGTTCCCTGTCTGGAACTTTTCCTGCCTCGAAGTAGTGTTTGATGTCCCACAAGAAGTTCTCAAGTTCCTTGGAACTCCGAGCGCTTGTGAAGGCTTTGGGTTCAGGTATCCTTACCTTTGCCCGAGATCCCTTTGCTTTGGCTGCTCCTGCAGCCAGCGCACATCGAAGGATGCACACTTCCTCCTTCAACCGGGCAATGTCTGGAATGAGGGATGCTAGCACTTCTGCTACCATTCCAGCAACTCCAGACATGTTGCCGAGGGACGTTTCCAAGGCTGCAACTCGATCCTTCAGTGCATCCATGCGTGACATCCAGGTCACTGGTTGTTTGTTGTTGAAGACGCTCACCTTACCGCTGAACACAGCTCTGATACCAACTGTCATAGGGGTCGGACTTCACCCAAAATTTTCCGATCCTGTGATGGTGCTGAGCAGTGTCCCGCACACTCTCAGCCAACCCAAACACACACAACAACGCAGCTCGGTGAGGCTTAGCAACAAAGGGACAGAACCGAATGATACAAGGTAAGGGAAATCTCACTCGTATTCACAATCCGAATTACAAGAATGCAAAACCCTTACACGGACACGCCAAGTATATGCCTTGTGCGTCCAGCACTTGCACTCCTCACTTGGACAGGTGAACTTCGCCCCAGGAGTTCACGCACGGCTTGGAGAGAACTGGAAACAGCACTGCCGTCCTTCCTGGATTGACCTTCTGCCGAGGAGTCTTCCCTTTACTCTTCCAGTCGTTCCTCTCCTTTGCCAATCTGTTTGTGTGTCTCTGTGTGTGTGTTCTGGTCGTCTGGCTGCCTCCCCATTTATCCTTGCGGGGCAGGTTGCACAGCACCAGCCAGCCATGCCTCTCCACCTACTGAGCAGGAGTTGGTGACTGCAGCAGTTGGATTGACAGCAGCAGTTGGACTGATTGCTTGCCAGCTCAGTCTTCTGGTCAGTCCTCTGACCGGGAGCCCATGCCCCCACAACCTAATCCGGTCTGGTCCGGCTGAGTGCCACCAACACTCAGCTCGGCCTGGGCCCGTGCGCACGCCTTGGATCAGTTCCTGGCGCCCACGGTGCTGCTCGACCATGAGTGACCATCCTTAGGGAACTTGTGGGGCTTATGGCATTCTTAGAGCGACCGGGTCGCCCATCCTGGAGGGAGTGTTGCGGGAGCACTTGCGCGCCTGTGGTCTACCAGCTCGCCTTGGAGGGAGTCCTGCGAGAACCTAGGGCATCCCCGTTGCACGCCCTTGAGCGCATCCTGTGGGAGCGGCTGCGCACATCGCTTGCCAGTCCAACTAGGGACGAGGCTTACGGGAGAACCCTTTGCCCGTGTAACCTGCCTGCTCGCCCTTCCATACCAGATGATCCTTCGGCAGTCTTTCCCCGATCCTGGCCCTGGTTGCTATGCGATCGAGGACCCGCGTAGCGGCCATATTTGTGTCTAAGCATTGAGGGGCTTACACCATACCACAGGCGATGCCTTACTTGACAATGGCCTGTGCATTGCTCTACCACGGGCGTTACCTTGCTCGACCATTGGTTGTGCCTTGCTGTTCCACGGGTGATGGCTTGGTCGACCATGGAGACAGCCGTTGGTGGACCACAGGTCGCGCACTCAGTAGTTCATGGGCAGCGGCTTGCTCTACGATGGGCAATGCCATTGTCGACCATGGGCTGTGCCTTGCTCTACCCCGGGTGATGTCTTGCTCCACCACGGGCTGTGCCTTGCTCCACCACAGGCTGTGCGTTGCTCTTCCCCAGGCAATCTCTTGCTCCACCACGGGCTGTGCCTTGCTCTACCACAGGCCATGGCTTGGTCGACCACAGGCTGTGCCTCGCTCTACCACAGGTGGTGCCTTGGTCAACCACGGAGACAGCCTTTGGTCAGCCATGGGTTGTGCATTCAGTTGGTCATGGGCAGTGCCTTGCTCTACCATGGTCGTTGCCATGCTCAACCATGGTAACAGCTCTTGGTCGACCATAGGCAGTACCTTGCTCTTCCATGGGTGACACCTTGGTTGACCACGGGCTGCGCCCTGCTCTATCATGGGCAACACCATGCTCTACCACAGGCAATGGCACGGTCGTCCATGAGCTGTGCCCTGCTCTACCACCGGTGTTGGCTTCCTCGACCACGGGCTGTTCCTTGCTCTACCATGGGTTATGGCTTGGGTGACCATGGAGACAGCCCTCAGTCAGCCATGGGTTGTGCGCTCGGTCGCTCATGCTCAGTGTCATACTCTACCACAGTCATTGCCTTGCTTGACCAGGACAACAACTCTTGGTCGACCACTGGCAATGCCTTGCTCTACCATGGGTGATGCCTTGGTTGACAATGGGTTGTACCTTGCTCTACCACAGGCAATGCCATGCTCCTCCACAGGCACTCGCATGGTCAACCACGGTTTATGTCCTACTCTACTATGGGCAATGCTGTGCTTGACCACGGGCTCTGCCTTGCTTTTCCATGAGCAATGGCTTGGTCGACCACGGGACAGCCCTCGGTCAACCACGGGCCGTGCCTTGCTCTACCATGGGCGATGCCTTGGTCTACCACATGCTGTGCCTTGCTCTACAATGGGTGATGCCTTGGTCCACCACAGGCTGTGCCTCGCTCTACCACGCTCCATGGCTTGGTCAACCACAGGCTGTGCCTTGCTCTACCATGGGTGATGGCTTGGTCGACCACGGAGACAGACCTTGCTTGGCCACAGGCTGTGCACTAGGTTGTTCATGGGCAGTCCTTGTGTCAGCCCCTTAATGCTCGGACACGGAAACAGCTGCTAGGCGGACCCTTGATGGCATGGCAGCTCGGGAAAGGATCGAGGGAAGGAATGCCAAAGGATCAATGGGATATATATAGGGCGAGGGCCAAGCTATGTGGGAAGGAGCACTCCCACAATACTTGGTCAAGGGAAGGCGAGCTGGACTTCCCAACCTCCCACAAGACTCGGTCAGGAGTGAGCTGGACGCCCTAACCACCCGGAAGACTTGTTCTCGGGCGAGGAAGGCGGACGACAGGTGGCGGGCCGTGCGGGCCTGAGCACTCCCGCAAGACCCGGTCAAGGGCAAGTGGGCTGGACTTCCCAACCTCCCACAAGACTCGGTCAGGAGTGAGCTGGACGCCCTAACCGCCCGGAAGACTTGTTCTCGGGCGAGGAAGGCGGACGACAGGTGGCGGGCCGTGCGGGCCTGAGCACTCCCGCAAGACCCGGTCAAGGGCAAGTGGGCTGGACGCCCCAACCTCCCGAAAGACCCGTTCAAAGGCGAGCTGGCAAGCAACGGGCATGCGGGTTCTCCCGAAGACTCGCTAGGGAAGTCGCTCGGGGGCGAGCGACGCTAATGTTCCATGCAATTGATCCAAGGCAAGGGCGCGGTGCCCATGACCGAACTGAGTGCGGGTGGCACTCAGTCAGGCCCGATATACTCCGGTCATGGAACGATGGAGTCTCGGTCAAGGTGCTGACCGAGGACTGTGCTGGCAGTCGATCTTATCCCTAGGAATAAGGGATAAGGGTGGTTATGGAAGCTGAGGTGTTCCCTAGAAACTAGGGATGAGGATTCCCCCACATGCAAGTATAAATAGCCCCCGGGTCCCAAGGTCGAAGCAGTAGAAGGGGAGAGCAACTGGAGAGAGTTGGAGAGAAAACACTCTATCACCGATAGTCGAGCAAAGGAAGCCCCGGTGACAGTGTGACCAGTCCCCCCGACGCTGAGTGTGAACTCCCGGAGTGAAGTTC
The DNA here is from genome assembly GCA_900174645.1 of Sonneratia alba. Lineage (NCBI taxonomy): Eukaryota > Viridiplantae > Streptophyta > Magnoliopsida > Myrtales > Lythraceae > Sonneratia > Sonneratia alba. Next base: position 3,209,322 of record FWPY01000050.1, on the reverse strand, counting down.
ACCCGTCCAAGTGAGGAGTGCAAGTGCTGGAGTACGAGGCATATACTTGGACGTGGCCGTGCAAGGTCGTGTAAGGGTTTTGTGTGTTCTTGTAATTCGTGTTTGTGAATACAAGTGAGATTTCCCTTACCTTGCATTGTTCAATCTTGATCCTTGATTGCTAAACCTCGCCAAGCTATTTCGCTGCGTGTGTGTGCTTCGGGTTGGCTGAGAGTGCACGGGACACTGCTCAGCACCATCGCAGGAACGGAAAAATTCAGGTGAGTTCCGACCCCTGTGACAGCTGGTATCAGAGCCGCGTTCAAGCGGTGTGCGAGGATTGGAATAGCAAGCGACCGGTGACTTGTGGATGTCCCGGATGGATGCACTAAGAGATCGAATCACGGCTTTGGAAACGTCCCTCGGCAACATGTCTGGAGCCAACGGAACTGTGGCTGATGTTCTGGCAGCACTAGTTCCAGATGTTGTTCGGTTGAAGGAGGAGGTGAGCGTCCTCCGACGTGCGCTGGCTGCTGGAGTAGCCGAAGTAGAGGGATCTTGGGCGAAGGTAAAGATACCTGAACCCAAAGCCTTTATAGGCGCTAGGAGTTCCAAGGAACTCGAAAATTTCTTGTGGGACATCGAGCATTACTTCGAGGCAGGGAAAGTTCCAGTAGGGGAACAAGTCTCGATGGCAGTCATGTATTTGGCGGGCGATGCAAAACTCTGGTGGCGAACCCGTGAGCAGGACGCTGTGATCGGCGGGCGGCCACGCATCAGAGATTGGCCAACACTGAAGAAGGAACTCAAGGAGCAGTTCCTTCCCACGAACACTTCGTGGGCTGCTCGGGATGCATTGTGCAACTTGAGGCAGACGGGTACGGTACGTGACTATGTTAAGGAATTTAGTTCCTTATTGCTTGATGTCACAGAAATGTCCGAGTTGGACAAATTGTTCAACTTTATGCGGGGTCTTCAATCGTGGGCTCAACTTGAGCTGCGAAGGCAAGGAGTCCAAGACCTCCAGACCGCAATGGCGAAGGCGGATGCGTTGGTGGACATCCGCATATCAAAGAGCGACCCGAAGGGGAAGCAGGCCGAGAAGGTGAAGGACAAGGCGGCCAAGCCTAGTAAGGGTGCTAGCAAGGCCGACAAAGGGAGAACGTCTAAAGGAGACAAGGGGAAGGGGAAGGCGACGGAAGGTTCGTCTCTTAAGGACCCCAAGACCCACCCAGGGTGCTTCATCTGCAACGGCCCCCATCGTGCTCGAGATTGCCCGAAGAGGGAGAAGTTGTCGGCCTTGGTGAATAGGACCGACTCCGACTCCGAAGACGAGCAAACTAGAGTGGCACCTCTCCAAGTTCTCGGTGCCATTCGATCGGGAAGAAAGGCGCAGGAGCAGGGACTGATGTATATACCGATGACCCTGAACACCAAGGAAGTGGCGGCAATGGTGGACACTGGCGCAACGCACAACTTCGTGTCGGATCGTGTTGTGCAAGCTTACGGATTGCGGATCCAGAAGCAGTCCAGCCGCATCAAAGCCGTCAACTCTCAAAGCAGGCCGGTACTTGGAATGGCCAAAGGCGTGCCGGTTCAGATTGGTGATTGGTCAGGGGCCATTGATGTCATGGTCATCCCGATGGACGATTTTGACATAATACTCGGTAACAACTTTCTCGTGAAAGCTTGTGTTTCAGTCATGCCACATGTGTCTGGTTTGTTCATCTCAGACCCGAAGAAGCCTTGCTTCGTTCGGGGATTCAAGGGCCTCAACCATGTGGAGGACATTAGGACCGAAAGGGTCTCGGCTATGCAAATAGCCAAAGGCTGGAAGAGGGGCCAGCCAACTTACCTTGCAGCAATCCATGAGTCAGAGCCCGAACTGGGCATGAACGCGGACGTTCCTGACGTGGTGCAAGGAATTCTAGGCGACTTTTGTGACGTTATGCCTGAGGAGCTGCCCAAGGGCTTACCGCCAAGGCGGGCGGTAGATCACAAGATCGAGTTGATTCCGAGAACAAGGCCACCAGCGAAAGCTCCTTACCGGATGTCGCCTAAGGAACTGGAGGAGTTACGGAAACAACTCCAGGACTTGCTAGATTCGGGGAAAGTTCAACCTTCCAAGGCGCCCTTTGGAGCGCCAGTGCTGTTCCAGGAGAAGCAAGACGGCACGTTGCGGTTGTGCGTGGACTACCGCGGGTTGAACAAGGTCACCGTGAAGAACAAGTATCCCGTGCCATTGATTGCAGACTTGTTCGATCGGCTCAGTGGAGCCGAATTCTTCACCAAGTTGGACCGAGATCGGGATATTGGCAAGTTCGCATAGCGGAGGGCGACACGCCAAAGACGACAATGGTGACTCGGTATGGGTCATATGAGTTTAAGGTTATGCCGTTTGGCTTAACCAATGCACCTGCCACATTTTGCAATCTCATGAATGATGTGTTTCATGATGTTATAGACAAGTTTGTGGTTGTGTATCTTGATGACATTGTTGTCTACAGCTGGTCTCTAGAGGACCATCTTGGGCATTTACGTTTTGTGTTCCAGCGGCTAAGGGAACACCGGTTATACGTAAAGAAGGAGAAGTGCGAGTTCTGCACCAAGGAAATCAACTTCCTTGGACACGTGATTGGCGGGGGCACGGTGAAGATGGATCCCCGAAAGGTGCAAGCCATTAGGGAGTGGATGGCTCCCACCAAAGTGGGCGACTTGCGGAGTTTCCTCGGGTTGGCAAACTACTACCGCAAGTTCATCAAGGGATACTCGAAGCTGGTATCCCCGCTCACTGATCTACTGCAGAAGGGCAAACCGTGGACTTGGGAGGCGGCGTGTGCGGACGCCTTTGAGAAGATCAAGTCCCGGATTGTGGCCGAACCTGTGCTGAAGCTTCCGGACTTCGATAGGCCGTTCGAAGTCCATACGGATGCCTCGGATCGTGCTGCAGGCGGAGTGTTGGTGCAAGATGGGCACCCGGTAGCGTTCGAGAGTTGGAAGTTGAAGCCGGCTGAACAACGCTACTCCGCGCACGAGAAGGAAATGTTGGCGGTTGTGCATTGCCTAAGGGCATGGCGGGTATACTTACTTGGCACTTCTTTTGTGATCAAGATGGATAATGTTGCAAACACTTTCTTTAAGACGCAGAAGAAGTTGTTCCCAAGGTAGGCCCGGTGGCAAGAGTTCCTGGCCGAGTATGACTTCGAGTGGGAGCATAGGCCGAGGCCCCACAACCAAGTTGCCGACGCTTTGAGCAGGAAGGCAGTAGAGACAATTGCTGCGCTAACCCAATTGGAGTCCACCTTCGTAGGCAAACTGAAGGATCAGGCGAAGGAGGACCGGGTATACCAAAAGTTGGTTGCGCAAGTTCAAGATGGTACCGTGCGGAGGTACTGGCTTGAGGATGGCTTGCTATACGCGAAGGGTGGTCGCGTATTCGTCCCCGGCGGAGGGCTGAGGACACAGCTGTTGCGCGAACATCATGACGCACAATGGGCTGGGCATCCCGGATGGGAAAGGATGCTGGCGCTGTTGGCACGCTCCTACTTCTGGCCGAAGATGGAGAATGACGTTGAGCTATACGTCAAGACTTGCCTTGTTTGTCAACAAGACAAGGCGGAACGGCGAATTGAGGCGGGCTTGTTGCAGCCTTTGCCTATTCTAGAGAAACCTTGGGTATCGGTTTCTATGGACTTCATCAGTGGCTTCCCTGAGGTTAAGGGTTTTGATGGAGTTATGGTTGTGGTAGATAGGTTCTCGAAGTATGGGATCTTCAGGCCTACCCCAAAGAATTGCTCTGCGGAAACAGCGGCAGAAGAGTTCTACCGCCACTTGGTCAAGTTGTTTGGGATCCTGACAGACATTGTGAGTGATCGAGACGCACGGTTCACCGGGAGGTTTTGGACCCATCTCTTCAATATGATGGGGACAGAACTAAAGTTCTCAACGGCAAACCACCCGCAGACGGACGGCCAAACGGAGAGGATGAACCAGCTGCTGGAAGAGTACCTACGACACTATGTCACGGCCAGTCAGCGGAATTGGCTGGAACTGTTGGACACGGCGCAGTTTTGTTACAACTTGCACCGTTCCTCAGCCACTGGGTTCAGTCCGTTTGAGCTTGCTTTGGGCTATCAACCATTGACCCCTTCCGAAGTGGCCCTACAAAAGAAGGAAGGGCCATGTCCTGCTGCATACCGTATTGCCCGGAATAAGCAGGAGATGCTCGAGGAAGCACAGGACAGCCTTGCCAAAGCTGTCTGCCGCATGAAGAAATATGCGGACCAGGGGCGTCGACCGCTAGAATTTCAGGTCGGTGACAAGGTCATGCTGAAATTGACGCCCCAAATCTGGAAGAAAGTGACGAGCAAGAGATGGCACAAGGGCCTCATTCAGCGGTATGATGGGCCATTCGAGGTGGTGAAGCGAGTTGGAGCAGTGGCTTATCGCTTAGCACTACCCGAGAGGATGAAGATTCATCCGACTTTCCATGTCAGCTTCCTAAAGCCCTACCATGAGGATGCGGATGCGGACCGCGTTAGGGCAAGACGTACGCCATTGAATGTACGCACGGAATTGGAAAGGGAGGTTGACCGTGTGCTGGACCGACGGGTGTTGGGTTACAGCAAGAAGAACCGGAGAACGGAGTACCGGGTTCTATGGAAAGGTTTGCCAATGTCGGAAGCGAGTTGGGAAAAGGAGGCTACACTCTGGCAGTTCGAGGACAAGATCCAGGAGTACCTCCACTCTATTCCGACGAGGGCGTCGGCTTCCTCAAGTGGGGGAGGTTTGTCAGCCCCTTAATGCTCGGACACGGAAACAGCTGCTAGGTGGACCCTCGATGGCATGGCAGCTCGGGAAAGGATCAAGGGAAGGAATGCCAAAGGATCAATGGGATATATATAGGGCGAGGGCCAAGCTATGTGGGAAGGAGCACTCCCACAATACTCGGTCAAGGGAAGGCGAGCTGGACTTCCCAACCTCCCACAAGACTCGGTCAGGAGTGAGCTGGACGCCCTAACCACCCGGAAGACTTGTTCTCGGGCGAGGAAGGCAGACGACAGGTGGCGGGCCGTGCGGGCCTGAGCACTCCCGCAAGACCCGGTCAAGGGCAAGTGGGCTGGACTTCCCAACCTCCCACAAGACTCGGTCAGGAGTGAGCTGGACGCCCTAACCGCCCGGAAGACTTGTTCTCAGGCGAGGAAGGCGGACGACAGGTGGCGGGCCGTGCGGGCCTGAGCACTCCCGCAAGACCCGGTCAAGGGCAAGTGGGCTGGACGCCCCAACCTCCCGAAAGACCCGTTCAAAGGCGAGCTGGCAAGCAACGGGCATGCGGGTTCTCCCAAAGACTCGCTAGGGAAGTCGCTCGGGGGCGAGCGACGCTAATGTTCCATGCAATTGATCCAAGGCAAGGGCGCGGTGCACATGACCGAACTGAGTGCGGGTGGCACTCAGTCAGGCTCGATATACTCCGGTCGTGGAACGATGGAGTCTCGGTCAAGGTGCTGACTGAGGACTGTGCTGGCAGTCTATCTTATCCCTAGGAATAAGGGATAAGGGTGGTTATGGAAGCTGAGGTGTTTCCTAGAAACTAGGGATGAGGATTCCCCCACATGCAAGTATAAATAGCCCCCGGGTCCCAAGGTCGAAGCAGTAGAAGGGGAGAGTAACTGGAGAGAGTTGGAGAGAAAACACTCTATCACCGATAGTCGAGCAAAGGAAGCCCCGGCGACAGTGTGACCAGTCCCCCCGACGCTGAGTGTGAACTCCCGGAGTGAAGTTCACCCGTCCAAGTGAGGAGTGCAAGTGCTGGAGTACGAGGCATATACTTGGACGTGGCCGTGCAAGATCGTGTAAGGGTTTTGTGTGTTCTTGTAATTCGTGTTTGTGAATACAAGTGAGATTTCCCTTACCTTGCATTGTTCAATCTTGATCCTTGATTGCTAAACCTCGCCAAGCTATTTCGCTGCGTGTGTGTGCTTCGGGTTGGCTGAGAGTGCACGGGACACTGCTCAGCACCATCGCAGGAACGGAAAAATTCGGGTGAGTTCCGACCCCTGTGACACCTTGGATGTGCCTCAAGTGTTGCCTTGCTCGACCACGGAGGCAGCCCTCAGTTGACAGCAGTCTGTGTGCTCAGTTGCTCAGGGCAGTGCCTGCCTCTACCTCAGGCAATGCCTTACTAGACCATGGCTGTCCCTTGCTCTACCATGAGCAATGGCTTGGTCAATCATGGAGACAGCCCTTGGTCAACCACCAGCTGTGCACTTGGTCACTCACAGGCAGTGCCTTGCTGTACCACAGGTGAAGTCTTGCTCGACCATGGTGACAACCATACATTGATCATGGGGCAACGCCTTGATTAACCATGGGTGATGGCTTGGTTGAGCATGGAGACAGCCCTCGGTCAGGCACAGGCTATGCGCTATCACTCACGGGCAGTCCCTGGCCATACCTCAGGTGATGCCTTCCTCGACCATGAGCTGTGCCTTGTTGTACAATGGGTGATGGCTTGGTCAACCATGGACTGTGTGCTTGGTTGCTTAGGGCAGTGCCTGGCTATACCTCAGGTGATGCCTTCCTTGACCACAAGCTGTGCCTAGCTTTACCATGGACAATGCCTTGCTCAACCTTAGGCTGTGCCTCACCAAACCTTGGGCTATGTCTCACTCTACCACAGGCCGCGGCTTGGCTGACCATGGCCTGTGCCTGGCTCTACCACAGGCAATGCCTTGCTCAACCATGGGTTGTTCCTTGCTTTACCACTGGCAATGGCTTGGTTGACCATGAAGACAGTGCTCGGTCGACCATGGGCCCTGCCTTGCTCTACCACGGGCAATGCCTTGGTCGATCACGGGCTGTGCCTTGCTCTACCATGGGCTATAGCTTGCTCCACCCTTGGCTGTGCCTCACTCTACCACTGGCGATGCCTTGGTCGGCCACTGGCTGTCCCTTGCTCTACCACTGGCATTGGCTTGGTTGACCATGGAGACAACCCCTAGTTACAACAACCTACGTGCTCAGTCACACACTGGCAGTGCCTTCCTTTACGATGGTTGATGCATTGCCTGATGATGGTGACATCCCTTGGTCAATCAAGGGGCGATGCCTTGATCGACCACGGAGACAACTCCTGGTTGATCACGGGCAGTGCCTTGTTCTATCATGGGTTGTTGGCCCGGTCTCTCATGGGCAGTGCCTTGCTCTACCACAGGCCATGCCTTGGTCGACTGCAGGTTGTGCCACACCCTACCACTGGTGATACCATGCTCGACCATGGGCTGTGCCTTGCCCTACCATGAGCGATGGATTGGTCGACCTTGGAAACAGGCCTCAGTTGACCATGGACTGTGCACTTGGTCGCTCATGGGCAGTGCCTTGCTGTACCATGGGCAATGCCTTGCTCAACCATGGGCTGTGCCACGCTCTACCATGGGTGGTGCCTTGCTCCACCATGGGTGATGGCTTGGTCAACCACGGAGATAGCCCTACATCGATCATGGGCAATGCCTTGATCGACCACGGGCTGTGCCTTGCTCTACCATGGGCAATGGCTTGGTCAACCACGGAGACAGCCGTCAGTCAACCAAGTGCTGTGCACTCGGTTGCTGAAGGGCAGTGCCTTGCTTGACTAGGGTGACAGCCCTTGGTTGATGACATGCGATGCCTTGATTGACCATGGGTTGTGCGCTCGATCACTCAAGGGCAGTGCCTTGCTCTACCATGGGTGATGCCTTGGTCGACCATGGTGACAACCCCTGGTCGATCATGGGGCGATGCCCTGATCGAGCATGGCGACGGCACCAGGTCGACCATGGGCAGTGCCATGCTTTGCCATGGGCGATGCCTTCGTTGACCACAAGGTGTGCCTTGCTCTATGTCATGGGACCAGTGCAGGGCACAAATTTTTCAGCGTCCTGCTGGCATCGACACTCTGCTTGCTGACCAGCCACACACCACACGTACTGTCGAGGCCGTTCGATCACAAAACTGCAAAAGCAACTCCAAGGGACACAAGAACACAATTGGGAAAAATGTAACTTGTATTCACATATATCACAAGTACATGAAAACCCAACCTAGATCAGAACACTTACATGCAGTCACATGAGTATATGCCTCACAGTCTCTCACTGCTTGCACTCCCTACCCATCCGTGCCTCCTCTCAATAACACCAGACTGCTTGTTCTGACTTGACTTCCACTATCTTGGAATCTCTGGCACTCTGTCTCTCCTCTGAGAATTCTTGGTTGTCTCTGAGAATGAGATTGACCCCCTTTATATAGAGGAGCCTTGCAGACTAAATATGGAAACTGATATATTTGAATCCCTTGATTCTCTCCATCAGATCTCGATATGTTCAATCTTGGTCGTCGATCTGCAATCTCCAAGATTGTTCCCATAATAGATTGATTTGCCATATCTCTAGAGAAACTTTCCCCCATTGTCTGCTTGACTAGGTACGGATGACTTGGTGCTGACTTAGCATTGTCAATTCGATCCACTCTCCTCTAGGGCCCATGTCCATGATTGCCTCCCACGATCACAGCCATCTGATCGGGATTGCTGCATCCAATGGTGCTCGAGCATGGTCAACGACTTACCCGATCTTTGCAAGTAGTTAACTCGCCAGCCGCTAAGTGTTGAGCATTCCCTTAGCGTCTGCCACGCCAATCAAGTAGTGTGCACTCCTAGAGTGCCTATGCTTGGTCACATCTTGTTTACTGAGCATCCTTGAGCGTTGCATCGTGCCTTGCTCGTGGACATCGTCACCACCCATACATGCATTTGTCTACTTGTGAACAGTGACACTTCATGGCCACAGTTTGATCCCTCAGCACATTGCCGAGCATTGATCGATCGTCCCCTTTACTGGTGCCTTTGCGCACGCTTGCGTGACCATCTCCATACTTGCCTGCTCATGGACCTACAATTTATCCCAACACCTCGCACATGACTGCCCGCGCATTCTCGCCATGCATGCTATGCGCTACCACTACCCCAAGGTATGGCTTGTGGTACGCATTCTCCGGGGCTAGAGCTCAAGGTTCTAACAAACCTCCCCCACCCAAGGGATTCTACGCCCTTGTCGAATGAGACTCTCGATACCGTCGGATGAGGTCTTGGTACTGCCATAGTGTGACATCATTCTCCCAAGTTGCCTCTGACTCGGGTAGATCCTTCCACTTGACCAAGTACGCCGTCCTCCTATTCATCTTGCTGTAGCCCAGCACGTAGCGATCAAATATGCCTTCCACTTCCTTGTTGAGTTCCTTCCTCATGGTGAGAGGGGCATGCTTCACCTTGTTGCGCTCTGGATGCTCCTCATCCCAATAGTAAGGCTTAAGGAAACAGACGTGGAATGTCGAGTGCACCTTCATCCTCTCTGGTAGTGCTAGCCGATAAGCTACTGACCCGACTCTCTTGATCACTTCAAATGGCCTGTCGTACCCTAGAACAAGCCCTTGTGCCAGTGCTTGCTCATGATCTTCTTCCATATCTATGGGGTGAGCTTTAACATCACTAAGTCCCCCCACCTAGAACTCCAGCGGTCTCCTATTCTTGTCCGCATACTTCTTCATCTGCTTAGCAGCTTTAGCGAGGCTATCTCTCGCTTCTTCAATCATCTTCTGCTTGTCACGTGCGAATCGATATGTGGCTGGGCAAGGCCCTTCTTTGTGCTGCAATGCCACCTCTTGTGGCGTTAGCAGTTGGTAGCCCATTGCCAACTCAAATGGGCTATGACATGTAGTAGAGGAGCGGTTCAAGTTGTAAGACAACTGAGTAGATTCAAGCAAGTCTAACCAATTTTGTTGACTGGCTGAGACATAATGCCTCAAGTACTCCTCCAGCAGCACATTTACTTGTTCTGTCTGGTCGTCCGTCTGTGGATGATTGGCCATTGAGAACTTCAGTTCGGATCCTAGCAGTCCGACCAAACACATCCAGAAGTTGCCTATGAACCGAACATCTTGGTCACTCACTATCTCTGTCGGGACTCCAAAGAGCTTCACCACGGAGTGGTAGAACGCCTCAGCAGCAGCTTCAGCTGTGCAATTCTTGGTCATGGGGGTGAAAATAGCGTACTTGGAGAACCGGTCCACAACCACCATCACCACCGTATAACCCTTTACTTCTGGAAACCCAGACAAAAAGTCCATGGAAACTGATACCCAAGGGTTGTAGGAGACCAGCCTCTACTCACCTCTCCACCTTGTCTTGTTGGCACACAAGACAAGTCTTGACGTATAACTCAACGTCATCGGCCATCTTTGGCCACACATAGGACCTTGACAATAGAGCAAGCATCTGCTCACGGCCTGGATGTCCAACCCAAGGACTATTGTGACTCTCCTTCATTAGCTGGTAGCGCAATCCCCCTCCACTAGGGACAAGCAAACGGCCACCTTTGCCATAAAGCAGCCCATCTTCCAAGGCAATACCGCCTCACTGTCCCGTCTTTGACTTGCTCCACTTAGGAGTTAATAGGTCTTGTCCCCTAGTGTAGCGATCTTGACATCCTAGAGGAAGTCGGAGGTGACTTGAGTCAAAGTTGCCAGCTGGTCCGAAGTCTTTTGACTGAGCGCATCCGCCACTAGGTTATGCCTTCCTGGTCGGTGTTCCCACTCGAAGTCATACTCCACTAGGAACTCTTGCCACCGCGCTTGCCTTGGTGACAACTTCGGTTGTGACTTGAAGAAGGTATTGGCGACATTGTCCATCTTGACCACGAATGTGGTCCCTAGCAAGTACACTCGCCACACCCTCAAGCAATGTACAATAGCCAGCATCTCTTTCTTGTGTGCTGAATATTGCTGTTCAGCAGGCTTCAGCTTCCAACTCTTGAATGCCACGGGATGTCCATTTTGTACGAGAACTCCCCAACAGCATGATCTGAGGCATTTGTATGTACCTCAAATGGCTTCTCAAAGTCCAGGAGCTTGAGCATGGGCTCCGACACAATGGCGGTCTTCAATTTGGAGAACGCCACATCACAATCCTCATCCCATGTCCATTTCTAATCTTTCTGCAACAGATCAGTCAGGGGACTCACCCTCTTCGAGTACCCTTTGATAAACTTGCGGTAGTAGTAGGCTAGTCCCAAGAAACTCCACAACTCGGTCACCTATTTTGGTGGAGGCCAATCCCGGATCGCCTGCACCTTCTTGGGGTCCATCCGCACCTGTCCTTGGCCAATCACATGGCCCAGAAATTGGATCTCCTGGATGCCAAACTCGCACTTCTCCCTCTTGACATATAGGGAGCGTTGCCTAAGCCTTTCAAAAACAGCCTACAAGTGCTGCAAATGTTGGGCCAAGTCCCTGCTATACACGACAATGTCGTCCAAATAGACTACCAAAAAATGGTCTAGCATGTTGTGAAATACATCATTCATCAAGTTGCAAAATGTTGTAGGGGCATTGGTTAAACCGAAGGGCATTACCAGGAACTCAAATGATCCATAACGAGTTACCATCGTAGTCTTGGACTCGTCTCCTTCTGTGATGTGGACTTGCCAATACCCTGAACACAAGTCAAGCTTGGAGAAGACCATCGCCTCACCTAGGCGGTCAAACAGGTCTGCAATCAAGGGCACCGGGTACTTGTTCTTTACTGTGACCTTGTTCAATCCATGGTAGTCAACACTTAACCGGAGAGAGCCATCCTGCTTCTCTTGGAAACAACACCGAGGCTCCATAAGGGGCTTTGGAGGGTTGGATCTTTCCAGTATCCAGCAACTCAGTCAACTGATTCTGCAGCTCTACCATCTCCTTAGGGGACATCCGGTATGGGGCTTTTGCTAGAGGAACTGTGCCTGGCAATAGCTCTATCTTATGATCTATCGCTCGGCGCGAGGGTAGCCCTCTTGGCAACTCCTCAGGCATCACCTCCTGGAATTGCTCAAGTACTTCCACTATCTCATGTGGAATCTTAGGGTCCGCCTCCTTCTCCTGCACTTCCACTTCCCTAATAGCCGCAAGGTAAGTGGGACACCCCTTCTTCATTCCACGTGCCAACTGCATTGTAGATACCTTCTCCGTGGCTACTTCCTTGGAGTGTGCATGGCCTTTGTATCCTTGTATGAAGCAGGGTCATCATGGATCTCCAATTACAATGCCTCCCACATGAGGCATGATGGTGATTGATGCATCTGCAAAGAAGCTATTTCCAAGGATGAGATCATAATCATCCAAAGGAACCACCATCAGATTGACTGTACCCTCCCATGCATCTATCTTGATGGGCACATCTCTTGCCAACCTGCTCATCGGTTGGCTCTTGGAGTTCATCGCCTTCAATCGGTTGTGAGAGCGTTCCACTCACAACTCCAAGTGTCGTACCGTTTGATTCGATATGAATGTGTTGGTGGCACCAGTATCCACCAAGGCCGACATCCACCTACCATTCAAGGTCACATTCACGAATAACAAACTGTGGCGTACCTTCGGGCGCTCACTTCGCATAGCACCAAGGGCTTGCAGTGGGACAACACGCTGCATGGGGTCATCATCGGAGTCATCCGATCGCAAGGCAGTAAGCACTCCTTTGCCTTGTGGGGTCCATTGCAGATGAAGCAGCCTAGGTGCCTATGAGGGTCCTTCTTCCCATTGGCGCCCTCGATCACTTTCACCTTCCCTTTATCCAGTCGAGTCAGCTGCTTCTCCTTGCCCTTCTCTGACTTTCCTTTCATGTAGGACTTGGACTTCATGTCCTTGTCCTTATGTTGGGCCTTCTTGCTCCCTTCCTCAGCACGAGCAATGTGTAAGTCTAGCAATGCATCCGCCACAGCTAAGGCAAAAGGAAGGTCTTTCACCCCTTGCCTCCTTAGCTCAAGTTGAGCCCAAGGTTGCAATCCCTTTAGGAACATGTACAGCTTGTCCATCTCTGACATATCCATCATGTCCAACATTAGTGTGCTAAACTCCTTCACATAGTCTTGCACTGGTCCACTGTGCCTCAGCTTGGCCAATGCATCCCGAGCAAGCCATGTTGTGTTGCCTGGCAGGAATTGCTCTTTCAGCTCCTTCATCAGTGCCTCCCAGGTCTCAATCCGGGATCTGCCAACACTGATATCATCTTGGACCTGTGTCCTCCACCATAGCTTTGTATTCCTTGGCGAGATACATGGTGGTGATCATCACCTTCTCGGCGTCTGGGATCTTCGCAGCAATGAAGTAGGTCTCCATATCCCATATGAAGTTCTCTAGATCCTTGGAAATCCTTGTCCCTTCAAACGCCTTTGGCTCCGGGACCTTCATCTTCCCACAAGGCTTAGTCAATGGCCCCGCCTGGGACACAAGTTGCCGCTTGACCAAGACCATATCATCCTTTAGGGTTGCTACATCAAGCCTGATCTTCTTCAGTAGATCAGTTACGGTTCCACCAAGATCATCGCTTTCACCAACATTATCCTCCAAAGCAGCAACGCGTGGTTCCAGCGTAGCGACCGAGTCTGCACATTCATTGAGCTCTGCAATGCGGCCTTCTTGCTCCGCCAATCGCTCCCACAACGCTTCCATCGCTCTGGTCCACACAGTTGTTGATTGTAAGGTACGCATGGTCTTTGACAAAGGGTATTCTCAACCCGAACATAGCTTTGATACCACTATCACGGGCACCCAACTCTGATACCAACTGTCATAGGACCAATGCGGGGCACAAATTTTCCCACGTCCTGCTGGCGTCGACACTCCGCTTGCCAACCAGCCACACACCGCACGTACCGTCGAGTTTGTTCAATCACAAAACCACAAAAGCGACACCGAGGGACACAAGAACACAATTGGGAAAAAATGTAACTTGTACTTACATATATCACAAGTACATGAAAACCCAACCCAGATCAGAACAATTACATGCAATCACACGAGTATATGCCTCACAGTCTCTCACTGCTTGCACTCTCTACCCGTCTCGTGCCTCCTCTCAAGAACACTGGACTGCTTGTTCTGACTTGACTTCCACTCTCTCCGAGTCTCTAGCTCTCTGTGTCTCTTCTCTGAGAATTCTTGGTTGTCTCTGAGAATGAGACTGACCCCCTTTATATAGAGGAGCCTTGCAGACTAAATATGAAAACTGATATATTTGAATCCCTTGATCCTCTCCATCAGATATTGATCTATTCAATCTCGGCCATCAATCTACAATCTCCAAGATTGTTTCCATAATAGATTGATTTGCCACATCTCAAGAGAAACTTTCCCAATTGTTTGCTAGACCAGGTACGGATGACTTGGCGCTAACTTAGCATCATCGATCTGATCCATTCTCCTCTAGGGCCCATGTCCATGATCGCCTCCCACGATCACAGCTGTCTGATCGGGATTGCTGCATCCAACGGTGCTCAAGCATGGTCAAGGACTTACCCAATCTTTGCAAGTAGTCAACTCGCTAGCCGCTAAGTGTTGAGCATTGCCTTAGTGTCTGCCACGCCTATCGAGTAGTGCGCACTCCTAGAGTGCCTATGCTCGGTCACTTCTTGTTCATCGAGCATCCTTGAGCGTTGCATCGTGCCTTGCTCATGGACATCGTCACCACCCATACGCGCATTTCCCTACTTGTGAACAGCGACACTTCATGGCCATAGTTTGATCCCTCAGCACATTGCCAAGCCTTGATCGATCATCCCCTTTACTGGTGCCTCCGCACACGCTTGCATGACCATCTCCATACTTGCCCGCTCTTGGACCTGCAATTTATCCCAACACCTCGCACATGATTGCCTGTGCATCCTCGCGTGCATGCTATGCGCTACCACTACCCCGAGGTACAGCTTGTGGTACGCATTCTCCGGGGCTAGAGCTCAAGGGTCTAAGACTCTACCATAGGCTGTGCCTTGCTCTACCATGAGCAATGCCTTGGTCAACCATGGGTTGTGCCTTGCTCTACCACAGGGGAGTACCATCCAGGTCGTTCGATCACAGAACTGCAAAAGCAGCATAGAGGGACACAAGAACACAATTGGGGAAAAACATAACTTGTATTCACATATATCACGAAGTACATGTAAACCCAACCCAGATAAGAACACTTACACGTAGTCACACAAGTATATGCCTCACAGTCTCTCATTGCTTGCATTTCCTACCCGTCTCGTGCCTCCTCTCAAGAACATCGAACTGCTTGCTCTGAATTGACTTCCACTCTCTTGGAGTGTTTGGCTCTCGATGTCTCTCCTCTGAGAATTCTAGGTTGTCTCTGAGAATGAGACTGAGCCCCCTTTATATAGAGGAGCCTAGCAGACTAGATATGGCAACCGATATATCTAAATCCATTGATTCTCTCAATCAGATCTCATCCATTCAACCTTGGCCGTTGATCTGCAATCTCCAAGATTGTTTCCATAACAGATTGATTTGCCATATCCTGGGAGAATCTTTCCCCGATTGTCTGCTTGACTAGATACGGATGACTTGGTGTTGACTCAACATCATCAATCCAATCCACTCTCCTCCAGGGCCCACGTCCATGATCACAGCCATCTAGTTGAGATTGCAACATCCAACGGTGCTCGAGCACGGTCAAGGACTTATCCGATCTTCGCAAGTAGTCAACTCACCTGCCGCTAAGTGTTGAGCATCCCCTTAGTGTCTACCCTACCTATCGAGTAGTGCACACTCCTTGAGTGCCTTTGCTCAGTCACATCTTGTTCATCGAGCATCCTTGAGCGTTGCATCATGCCTTGCTCGTGGACATCATCACCACCCATACACGCATTTGCCTACTTGCGAAATGTCACCACCCATGGCCACCCTTTGATCCCTCAGCTCCATTGCTAAGTCTTGATCAGTTGTCCACTCCACTAGTGCCTCTGCGCACACCTGCATGACCATCTCCCTACTTGCCCGCTCTTGGACTTGTAATTTATCCCAACACCTTGCAAGTGTTAGCTTGCGCATTGTCACATGCCTGCTATGTGCTACCACTGCCCCAAGATATGGCTTGTGGTACGCATTCCCCGGGTTAGAGTTCAAGGGTCTAATAGGATGCCTCACTTGACCATGAGCGGTGCCTTGCTCTACCATGGGCAATGTCTTGGTCGACCATGGGCTGTGCCTCGCTCTTCCACAGCAATAGCACTTGGTCATTCATGGGCGATGCCTTGATCAACCATGAGCTGTGGACTCAATCGATCATGGGTAGTGCCTTGCTCTACCAGGGGCAATGCCTTGCTCGACCTTGGTGACAGCCCATGGTCGATCTTGGAGCAATGTGTTGATTGACCATGGCGATGGTGCTTGGTTGACTGCAGGCGATGCCTTGCTCTACCACAAGCGATACCTTGCTAGGCCACGGGCTGTGCCTTGCTCTGCCACTGGCAATGCATGGCTCCACCACAATCTGTGTGATGCCCTAACACGGGCAATGGCTTGGTCGACCAAGGGCTGTGCATCACTCTACCACGGGCGATGCCTTGCTTGACCATGGGTTGTGCCTTCCTCTACCATGGGCAATGCAATGCTCTACCATGGGTGATGCCTTGATCGCTAATGGGCAGTGCCTTGCTCTACCATGGCCGATGCCATGCATGTGCATGGCCACTGCTGTTCGTCAATCATGGGGTGATGCCATGATCAACCACAGCGACAGCGCATGGTCGACCATGGGGAGTGCCTTGTTCTTCCACAGGTGATGCCTTGGTCAACCATAGTCTGTGCCTTGCTCTACCATGGGCAATGCCTTGCCCCACCATGGCCTGTCCCTTGCGACGAAGGGCTGTGTATCACTCTACCACGGGTGATGCATTGCTCAACCATGGCGACAGACCTTGGTCATTCATGGGGCGACACCTTGTTCGACAACGGCGACAACAGTTGGTCGACCACAGGCAGTGCCTTGCTCTACCAGAAGAAATGCGTTGGTCGACCATGGGCTGTGCCTTACTCTACCACGGGGGATGCCTTGGTTGAGCAGGGACTGTGCCTTGCTCTACCAAGGGCAATGTCTTGGTCAACCATGGGCTGTGCCTTGCTCTTCAACGGGCGATGCCTTGCTCAGCCACAGCAAGAGCACTTGGTCATTCATGGGTGGTGCCTTGGTTTACCACAGGCTGTGGACTTAGTCGATCACGGGTAGTGCCTTGCTCTACCACAGCCAATGCCTTGCTCAACTATGGTGGCAGCCCTTGGTCGATCTTGGGGCGACACATTGATCTACCATGGTGATAGCACTTGGTCAACCATGGACCATGCCTTGCTCTAGCATGGGCAATACCTTGCTCAACCACGGGTTGTGCCTTGCTCTACCACTGGTGATGCCTTGCTCCTCCATGGGTTGTGCTATGCCCTAACATGGGCAATGGCTTCGTCAACCAAGGGCTGTGCATTGCTCTACCATGGGTGATGCCTTGCTCAACCATGGGCTGTGCTTTGCTTGACCATGGGTGATGCCGTGCTTGACCACATGCCCTGCTCTACCGTGGGCAATGACTTGCTCAACCATGGGTTATGCCATGCTCTTCCATGGGCAATGCCTCACCCGCTTAGGGCTAGTGCCTTGCTCGACCATGACGACAGCCCCTGGTTGATCATGGGGCAAAGCTTTGATAGACCACGACAACAGGGCATGATCAACCACGGGCAGTGCCTTGCTCTTCTACTGGTGATGCCTTGGCCAACCACAGCCTATGCCACACTCTACCACGAGCAATGGCTTCGTCAACCACAGCCTGTGCCTTGCTCTACCGTGGGCGATGCTGGACCATGGTGACAGCCCTTGGTCAAAGGTGGGCGATGCCTTGTTCAACCATGGGCTGTGCCTTGCTCTACCTTGGGCAATGGCTTTGTCAACCACGGAGACAGCACTTGGTTGACCACAGGTTGTGCACTCGATCACTCATGGGCAACGCCTTGCTCTACCACAGGCAATGCCTTGCTCGACCACAGCCACAGCCCTTGGTTGAGGGCAGGTGATGCCTTGCTTGACCATGGGCTATGCCTTGCTCAGCCACAAAGACAGCCCTTGGTCGACCATGGCCTGTGCGCTCTGTCACTGGTGGGCAATGCCATGCTTAACCATGGGTGATGCCTTGCTCGACCAGGGCGACAGCCCTTGGTTGATGATGGGCAATGCCCTGATTGACCACTGGTTGTAAACTCAGACACTCATGGGATGTGCCTTGTTCTACCACGGGCGATAACTTGGTTGACCACAGCAACTGCCCGTGGTCGATCATGGGGCGATGCCTTGATTGATCACAGCAACAGCACTAGGTCAACCGTGGACAATGGCTCGGTCGGCCATGAGCTGTGCCAAGCTCTACCATAGGTGATAACTCGCTCACTCAGGGGCAGTGCCTTGCTCTACCAGTGGCAATGCCTTGCTCAAGCATGGCGACAGCCCTTGGTCAATCATGGGACGAAGCCTTGATTGACCACAGCGACAGCGCATGGTCAACCACAGGCAGTCCCTTGATCTACCACAGGCAATGCCTTGGTCGACCATGGGGTGTGCCTTGCTCTACCATGGGCAATGCCTTGCTCCACCGTGGCCTGTGCCTTCCTCTACCATGGCCGATGGCCTTGTCGATGAAGGGCTATGCATGGCTCTTCTACACGTGATGCCTTGCTCGACCATGGGCTGTGCCTCGCCCAACAATGGGGGATGGTTTGTTTGTCCCCAGAGACAGCCCTTGTCCAACCATGGGTTTTGCACTCAGTCACTCACAGGCAGCGCCTTGCTCTACATTGAGCGATGCCTTGCTCGACAACAAGCTGTGCCCTGCTATACCCCGGGCGATGGCTAGTTCAACCATGGAGACAGCCCTTAGTCGACTGTGGGCTGTGAGCTCGGTCACTGATGGGCAGTGCCTTGCTCAACCAGGGTGACAGCCCTTGGTCAATGATGGGCGATGCCTTGATCGACCATGTGATGCAGAACTCAGACCAACTTCCATGGATCTTATTCAAGTTCCAATTGGGCCAATTATGAGGGCATGAGCTAAGAAGTTCAAGGAGGTACTCAATGGGTTGGATCAAGAGCTTATGGCAGAAAAGCATACATCGGAGCCCATTGAAGGAAATTCTTGTGAGCTGCAGAATCATGTCAATTTGATTCAAGCCCAATAGAAGTTCTAGAAGCTTGCTGGCAGTTATAACTATTTAAGGATACTCTCAAATTTGGAAAGATTTATATAGTATTCTAGGATATTATTTAGATATCTGGATATGTCTTATAATATCTTTACAATATAATATTTTAGAATATCTTGTAATATTTTAGGATACCTTTCTCTAGGATATCTTTTGTATATATTTAGTATATTTGATTTCCTCTTTATGTTGACACTATAAGTACCCCCATGAGGTATTCATAGAGGACGAATTTTGAGATACACTATGGTGAGAAATACATATTGCTCTTCTTGGTTCTTGAGAAGACTTAGAACTTATCAAGTTATCTTGTGGCATTCTACAACTGGACTTATCACTTTGATTCTCTAGTTCATGGGATTCTTGGTGTGGCGTCCTCCTTGATCTACAACTTTGGTTCTTGCCTCATTAGGTAATGGGTCAAAGTTCAATATTTCAAACTTGTTCTTTGCAGTTCTTGGGGTTCTTTTCCACGTTTGGTGTTGAGTCTTATTGCAAGTTGTGGTGCTCTTATCATATTTGATATTGAGTTTCACTACGGGTCGGTAAGAATCACGTCACCATGGGTTCTGCACTCAGTTGCTCAGGGGCAGTGCCTTGATCTACCATGAGTGATGCCTTGGGACCATGGCAACAACCCATGGTCAATCATGGGGCAACACCCTGATCGACCACTGCCAGTGCACAGGTAGTCAACCACAGGTAGTCCCTTGCTTTACCATGGGTGATGCCTTTGTTGACCAATGTCTGTGCCTTGCTCAACCATGGGTTGTGCCTTGCTAGACCCTGGGCTATGCCTTGCTCTACCCAGGGCCATGGCTTGGTTGACCATGGGCTCTTCCTCGCTCTACCAAGGGCGATGCCTTGCTCAGCCAGGGGCTATGCCTCACTCTACTACTGGTGATGGCTTGGTTGACCATAGGATGAGCCTTGCCCTACCATGGGTGATGGCTTGGTCGGCCATGAAGACAGCCCTCGACCGACCACAGTCTTTGTGCTTGCTCGCTCATGGGCAGTGCCCTGCTGTGCTACAGGTGATGCCTTGCTCGTCCACGGTGACAGCCCTTGGCCGATCATGGGGCGACGCCTTGATTGAAGATGGTGACAGTGCTTGGTGGACCACAGGCAGTGCCTTGCTCTAGCACAGGTGAAGCTTTGCTCAACCATGGGCTGTGCCTTGCTCTACCACAGGCAATATTTTGGTCCACCACGGGGTGTGCCACGCTCTTCCACGGGTGATGCCTTGCTTGACCATGGGCGATGCCTTGCTTGATCATGGGCGATACCTTGCTTGACCACAGGCTGTGCCTTGCTCTACCACTCGCATTGCCTTTTTCCACCACAGGCTATGCCATGCCCTAACATAGGCAATGGCTATGTCGAGCAAGGGTTGTGCATCACTCTACCACAGGCAATGCCTTGCTTGACCACCAGCTGTGCCTTGCTCTACCACAGGTGATGCCTTGCTGGACCACAAGTTGTGCCCTGCTCTACCACCAGCAATGGCTTGGTCGACCACAGGCTGTGCCATGCTCTAGCACAAGTGATGCCTTGTGTCAGCCCCTTAATGCTTGGTCAACCATGAAGACAACCCTTGGTTGACCATAGGCAGTGCACTCGGTCATTGATGGGCAGTGCCTTGCCCTACCACGAGTGATGCCTTGCTTGACCATGGCTTTTCTCTACCATGGGTGTTGCCTTGCTCGACCATGGGCTGTGCCTTGCTCTGCGACAGGCGATGCCTTGCTCCACTATGAGTGTGGGCTTGGTTGACCACAAAGACAGCCCATGGTCGACCACGGGCTTGCTCTACCTCAGGTGATGCCATGCTACACCATGGGCTATGCATTGCTCTACAATGGGCCAAGGCTTGGTTGACCATGGGCAGTGCCCTTGGTCACACATGGGCAATGCCTTGCTCTACTTCGGGCGTTGCCCTGCTCAACCATGGGCTGTGCCTTCCCCAACCATGGGTGATGCCTTGCACGGCCACAGGCTATCCCTTGCTCTACCATGGGCAATGGCTAAGTCAACCTGGGAGATAGCCCATAGTCATCCACAGGCTATGTGCTTGGTCGCTCATAGGCAGTGCCTGGCACTTCTTCAGGCAATGCCTTGCTCGACCGCAAGCTGTGCCAAGCTCTACCATGGGCAATGCCTTGCTCGACCCTGGGCTCTACCTCACTCTACCATGGGTGATCTCTTATTCATCCATGGCTGGTTCCTCACTCTACTACATGTGATAGCTTGCTCAACCACGGGTTGTGCCTGGCTCCACCCCGGGCAATGGCATATTCAACCATAGGTTGTGCCTTGCTCTACCACGGGCTGTGCTGTGCTATACCACGGGCAATGGCTTGGTCGACCATGGGCTGTGCCTTGCTCTACCAGGGAGTCAAACCTCAGTTGGGCATAGGCAGTGCGCTCGGTCACTCACGGGTAGTTCCTGGCTATACCTCCGGTGATGCCCTGCTTGACCACAGGCAGTGCTTTGTTCTACCATGGGTGATGGCTTGGTTGACCACGGTCTATGCACAAGGTTGCTTAGGGCAGTGCTTGGCTCTACCTCAGGGGATGCCTTGCTCCCCTAGGGGCTCTGCTTGATGCAGAACTCAAACCAACTTCCACGGATCCTATTCAAGTTCCAATTGGGCCAATTACAAGGGCACGAGCTAAGAAGTTCAAGGAGGCACTCAACGGGTTGGTTCAAAAGCTTATGGCAGAAAAGCATACATCGGAGCCCATTGAAGGAAATTCTTTTGAGCTGCAGACTCATGTCAATTTGATTCAAGTCTAATAGAAGTTCTAGAAGCTTGCTGGCAGCTATAACTATTTAAGTACTCTCAAATTTGGAAAGATTTATATAGTATTCTAGGATATTATTTAGATATATGGATATATCCTAGAATATCTTTACAATATAATATCTTAGAATATCTTGTAATATTTTAGGATATCTTTTAGATAAATTTAGTATATTTGATTTCCTCTTTATGTTGACACTATAAATACCCCTTGAGGTATTCATAGAGGACGAATTTTGAGATACACTCTAGTGAGAAACACATATTGCTCTTCTTGGTTCTTGAGAAGACTTAGAACTTATCAAGTTATCTTGTGGCGTTCTACAACCGGACTTATCACCTTGATTCTCTAGTTCGTGGGATTCTTGGTGTGGCGTCCTCCTTGATCTGCAACTTTGGTTCTTGCCTCGTTAGGTAACGGGTCAAAGTTCATTATTTCAAACTTGTTCTTTGCAGTTCTTAGAGTTCTTTTCCACATTTGGTGTTGGGTCTTATTGCAAGTTGGTGGTGCTCTTATCATATTTGATATTGAGTTTCACTACGGGTCAGTAAGGATCACATCAATTGGTATCAGAGCTTTGGGTTCTAAGACAGGTTTTATCTATCCTTTTATTATTATCCTTTTCTTGATCTTTGGAATTCAATTCTCTTTCATCAATCTTGGATTCGATTGAATTCCTCTTTGTTATAGATTCTTCTTTCTTCTTTTTGATCTTTCTTGATTCCTAATTCTAGTTGTTGCAAAAGCAGAAAAAAAAGAGAGAAGAAAATCCAAAAAAAAGGAGAGAGGCTGCAAAGCAAAACAAAAAAAAACTTGCAGCAAAAACAAAAGGTGCATAGTGAAAAAAAAAGAGAAAAAAAAGAGGAAGTTGGCCAAAAAAGAAAAAAGAAGGCACATAGCAAAAAAAAAGCAGAAAAAAAGAGAGAAAGTTGTTATATTTTTATGTAATTGCATCCTTTTCATCAATTCTAAATTTTCTAGGTTTTATTTGTCAAGTTGTTTCTTCCCCAATATCCTAGTATCCTTGTGTCCTTAATTGCCATTCAATTTATTTCCGTCTAGAAATCAACATTCTTGGTGATTGGTTTGGTTGGATTCCTCCTTGAATTGCTGCAAATTTCTTGGTTAGGTTTCTTGAGTTTAATTAAGAACCGAAGAAAGCAATCCAAGTGGAAAAAGGCAAGAGTGGTGAGCACATTAGAGGGTAAAAGCCAAATATTTTGAGAGAAACACGAGTGAACTAAGTGAATCAACTTTAGAGTGACACATGTGAGGGAGTGTGGTGAGGACCTTTCCTAACATTGTTTTTAGGATTTGGATATGGCTCATGAACAAAGGGGATTGGCTGAAAAGACTACAGAATAAACCATTCCAAACTTACAAATGCAAGCATTGCTAGGGGAGATGAGGCGGATGTTGAAACTCAAATTGGAGCCCATTCAAGAGAGGCTGGATTGAGTAGAAGTTAGAACACCACAAGAGTTGCCATGCGACATCCCCATTAGGTGGCTAGGCCGATGAGGTTCATGGGAGGACGAAGAGTTGGAGGAGGAAGCTAAATACCAAGGAAGGTTTGGGCGTCAAATCAAATTTAGAGAAGCTTGGAGCAGAGAAGACAACAATTTGGGTGGCATTAAGATGAAAATTCCATCATTCCAGGGCAGATCTGACCTAGAGGCATACCTCAAATGGGAGAAAAAGATGGAGTTTATTTGTGATTGCCACAACTACTCTGAGGCAAAAAAGTAAAGCTTGCTATCATAGAGTTCTGAGATTATGCTATAACTTGGTGGGATCAGCTTGTCTTAAGTAGGAGATGGAATAGAGAACGCCCAGTAGAAACATGGGAAGAGATGAAGGCAGTGATGCAAAAGTGATTTGTCCCAAGTTACTACTATTGGGAGCTGCATAAGAGGTTGCAAGGTCTTAGGCAAGGGAACCAGAGTGTCGAAGACTATTACAAGGAGATGGAGGTTGCAATGATTCGAGTTAATGTGGAGGAAGATCAAGAGGTGACAATGGCTAGGTTTTTGTTTGGATTAAATCGTGAGATTCATGATAGAGTCGAGATGCACCACTATGTGGAATTGGAAGACATGGTGCACATGGCGATCAAAGTGGAGCAACAGCTCAAGAGGGGAAGTGGAACTAGAGTAGCTCCCAACCCAAGGAATATTCCTTGGAAGTTGAACTCTTCAAATAGGGAGGTCAAACCAGAAACCTCTACATCTCAAAGGCCAAAGTTTGAGCCTAAATCTTAGACTACCGATCATGATCATCAAGGTAATTCTGATATTTCCACTACTCGGGATCGTGATGTGAAGTGTTTCAAATGTCAAGGCAGGGGACACATAGCTAGCCAATGCCCAAATAGGAGGCTGATGGTTATAAATGCCCAAGGAGAGCTGGTGTCAGGAGATGAAGAAGAGGCCAATTCCGACATGCCACCTTTGGAAGATGTTGACGATGGGGAATATGCTGTTGAAGGAGAATCATTGGTGGTAAAGCGAGCTCTCAATTTGCTGGCTGAGGAAGAAGAAAACAACCAAAGGGAGAACTTGTTCCATACCCGGTGCTTTGTCAACAAGAAAGTTTGCAGTGTCATAATTGATGGTGGGAGTTGCACCAATGTGGCTAGCACAGAGTTGGTGGAGAAATTGGCATTGCCCACCTTGAAACATCCACGGCCTTACCAACTTCAATGGCTGAATGATAGCGGCAACATCAAGGTAACAAGGCAAGTACTAGTGCCTTTTTCACTTGGCAAGTATGAGGATAAGGTGCTTTGTGATGTTGTTCCTATGCAAGCATGTCATATTCTGTTAGGAAGGCCATGGCAGTTTGATAGAAGGGTTACACATGATGGCTTCACCAATAGATATTCTTTTGTATTCAAGAAACTGCCCATATCTCTTATGCCATTGACTCCAAAGGAAGTTCTTGAAGATCAACTGAAGTTAAAAAAAGCCAATGAAAAGAAAGCAAAACAAAAGGCAGAAGTTGAGAGAAAAGAAATTGAGGAAAAAGAAACCGAGAGGAGAGAAAACGAAAGAGAGACGGAGCGAGTTTCAGCCATTATGAGAGCAAGAGAGGAAAAATTTAGTGTTATGGCAAAGAAAAGTGAGATCAAGAGAGCATTATATTCTTTCCAACCCCTTATAGTACTCATGTACAAGGAGGTTCTTTTTAATACTAATGATCTGGTCGACCCTTTGCCGAGCAATGTTACTTCACTTTTGCAGGAGTTCGAGGATGTGCTTCCTGAAGAGTTACCTCATGGCTTACCTCCAATTCAGGGAATCGAGCATCAAATTGACCTCGTACCCGGTGCAGCAATCCCAAACCGACTTGCCTATAGGAGTAACCCTGAGGAGACCAAGAAACTACAAAGACAAGTAGGTGAGTTACTAGAGAAAGGCTATGTTCGTGAGAGCATGAGTCCATGTGCAGTTCCAGTCTTACTAGTGACTAAGAAGGATGGGACTTGGAGGATGTGCGTTGATTGCCGAGCCATCAACAACATGACAGTAAAATATCGTCATCCCATCGCTAGATTAGATGATATGCTAGATGAATTGCATGGTTCTTGTATTTTTAGTAAGATTGACCTTAAGAGTGGATATCATCAAATCAGAATGAAAAAAGGAGATGAGTGGAAAACTGCATTCAAAACAAAATACAGTTTATATGAATGGTTAGTTATGCCTTTTGGGTTAACTAATGCAATGAGCACCTTCATGAGGCTTATGAACCATGTTTTGCATGCTTTCATTGGTCATTTTGTAGTTGTCTACTTTAATGATATTCTGATTTATAGCAAGAGCTTGGATGACCATATTGAGCACTTGAATCTTGTTTTAGATGTTTTAAGGAACGAAAAGTTGTTTGCTAATCTCAAAAAGTGTACTTTTTGCATGGATAAGCTTGTATTTCTTGGATTTGTTGTGAGTGCTCAAGGCATACAAGTTGATGAGGGAAAGGTGAAGGCTATCCAAGATTGACCAACACCCTCAACCATAGCACAAGTAAGAAGTTTCTATGGTTTGGCTAGTTTTTATCGGCGCTTTGTTCAGAATTTTAGTACCCTTACTGCACCTTTAACTGAGGTAATCAAGAAGAATGCTCCTTTTAAGTGGGAACAGGAGCAAGACAAGGCATTTAAATTGATCAAGGATAAGTTGACAAATGCTCCTTTGCTTGCTTTACCAGATTTCTTTAAAACATTTGAAATTGAGTGTGCTGCTTCAGGTATAGGCATTGGAGGTGTGTTGATGCAGGGAGGAAGACCAATTGCATACTTCAGTGAAAAGCTAAGTGGGGCATCCCTCAACTATCCCACTTATGACAAGGAATTGTATGCCTTGGTTAGAACATTATGAACTTGGCAGCATTACCTTTGGCCAAAGGAATTTGTAATTTATACAGATCATGAAGCTCTGAAGCATTTGAAGGGCCAACACAAGTTGAACAAATGCCATGCCAAGTGGGTAGAATTCATTGAGACATTCCTGTATGTGATCAAATATAAGCAAGGTAAGGAGAATATAGTTGTTGATGCACTCTCTCGCAGGTATGCTATACTTGCTATTCTAGATGCTAAGTTGCTTGGATTTGAGAGCATTAAGGAATTGTATGCATCAAATTTTGATTTTGGTGATGTGATTAAGGAGTGTAGGAAAGGTGCTTATGATCAATACTACTTGCATGATGAGTTTTTCTTTAGAGAAAGCAAACTTTGCGTTCCACAGTCTCCTTTGTGTGAGTAGCAAGTTAGGGAAGCACATGGTGGTGGTCTGATGGGTCATTTTGGAGTAGCTAAGACATTTGATGTGTTACATGATCATTTCTTTTGGCTGCACATGAAACAGGATGTTGAAAGAATCTGTGACAAGTGCATTACATGTAAACAAGCAAAGTCTAGGCAGCAACCACATGGATTATATACACCTGTTCCTATTCCTTGTGAGCCTTGGGTTGACATCTCTATGGATTTTGTTTTGGGGTTGCCTAGTACTAAGAGGGGGAGAGATTCAATATTCGTGGTTGATGATAGGTTTTCTAAGATGGCGCACTTTATTTCATGTCATAAGACAGATGATGCATCCAATGTAGCTGATTTGTTTTTCAAGGAAGTTGTTAGATTGCATGGCATTCCTAGAAGTATTGTCTCAGACAGGGATGCGCGATTCCTAAGTTACTTTTGGAAGACATTGTGGGGGAAGTTAGGGACAAAGTCACTATATTCTACAACCTACCACCCACAAACTGATGGTCAAACTGAAGCTGTGGATAGGATGTTATCTACTTTATTGCATGCTATCATTAAAAGGAATTTGAAAACATGGGAAGATTGTTTACCCCATGTTGAATTTGCTTACAATAGAAGTGTTCATTCTGCAACTAAGCTTTCACCTTTTGAGATTGTTTATGCTTTTAACCCATTGACTCCATTAGACTTATCTCCACTGCCTTTGAGTGAACAAGCTAATTTAGATGGCAAGAAGAAGGCAGAGTTTGTGAGACAAATACATGAGAAGGCACGACTCAACATAGAAAGGTAGACTACGCAATATGCAAAACAAGCCAATAAGGGTCACAATCAAGTAGTGTTTGAGCCAATCGATTGGGTGTGGTTACACATGAGAAAGGAATGCTTCCCTGAAAAAAGGCGTTCTAAACTACATTCAAGGGGTGAAGGGCCATTTCAAGTGTTGGAGCATATCAATAATAATACCTACAAGCTAGACTTACCAGGTGAATATGGAGTTAGTGCTACATTTAACGTTTTTGATCTATCCCCATTCGATGTAGGTAACGATTTGAGGACAAATCCTTCAAAAGAGGGGGAGAATGATGCAAAACTCAAACCAACTTCCACGGATCCTGTTCAAGCTCCAATTGGGCCAATTATGAGGGCACGAGCTAAGAAGTTCAAGGAGGCATTCAACGGGTTGGTTCAAGAGCTTATGGTAGAAAAGCATACATCATAGCCCATTGAAGGAAATTCTTGTGAGCTGCAGACTCATGTCAATTTGATTCAAGTCCAATAGAAGTTCTAGAAGCTTGTTGGCAACTATAACTATTTAAGGATACTCTCAAATTTGGAAAGATTTATATAGTATTCTAGGATATTATTTAGATATATGGATATATCCTAGAATATCTTTACAATATAATATCTTAGAATATCTTATAATATTTTAGGATATCTTTCTCTAGGATACCTTTTAGATAAATTTAGTATATTTGATTTCCTCTTTATGTTGACACTATAAATACCCCTTGAGGTATTCATAGAGGATGAATTTTGAGATACACTCTAGTGAGAAACACATATTGCTCTTCTTGGTTCTTGAGAAGACTTAGAACTTATCAAGTTATCTTATGGCGTTCTACAACCTGACTTATCACTTTGATTCTCTAGTTCATGGGATTCTTGGTGTGGCGTCCTCCTTGATCTGCAACTTTGGTTTTTGCCTCGTTAGGTAACGGGTCAAAGTTCATTATTTCAAACTTGTTCTTTGCAGTTCTTGGGGTTCTTTTCTATGTTTGGTATTGGGTCTTATTGCAAGTTGGTGGCGCTCTTATCATATTTGATATTGAGTTTCACTACGGGTCGGTAAGGATCACGTCACTGCCTGGCTTTACCACGGGCAATGCCTTGCTCGACCTGGGGCTGTGCCTCACTCTATGATGGGCAATGGCTTGGTCGACCACAGGTTGTGCCTGGCTCTACCACAGGCGATGCCTTGCTCAACCACAGGCTGTGCGTTGCTCTACCACCAACGATGGCTTGGTCGACCATGGAGACAACCCCCAGTCAACCACAGGCAGTTCACTTGGTTGCTCATGAGCAGTGCCCGGCTCTACCTTGGGCGATGCCTTGCTCGACCATGGGCTGTGCCTTGCTGTACCCCCAGCAAAGCCTTGCTCGACCACTTGCTGTGCCTTGCACTACCAAGGGCAATGGCTTGTTCGACCACTGGTGTGCCTCGCTCTACCATGGCTGATGTATTGGCTGACCATTGAGAGAGCCCTCGGTCAACCATGGGCTGTGTAGTCGGTTGCTCACGGGCAGATTTTTGCCCTACCACATATGAGTCGGTTGCTCATGGGCCATGCCTTGCTCTACCACAGGTGATGCCTTGCTCTACCATGGGCATTGCCTTGCCCTACCATGGGAGATGGCTTCATCATGGGGACAGCCATTGATTGACCACAGGCTGTGTACTTGGTTGGTCACGGGCAGTGCCTTGCTCTACCATGGGCGATGCCTTGCTCAACCACAGGATGTGCCTTGCTCTACCACGGGAGATGGCTTTGTCAGCCATGGAGACAGCCATTGATCAACCTCGGGCTGTGCACTCGGTCTCTAATGGGCAGTGCCTTGCCCTACCATGAGCAATGCTTTGCTTGATCACAGGCTGTGCCTTGTTCTAACTCTGGCAATGCCTTGCTCAACCACAGGCTGTACCACAGGCAATGGCTTGGTTGACCATGAAGACAGCCCTCAGTCGACCAAGGGCAGTGCCTTGCTCTACCACAGGTGATGCCTTGCTCCACCATGGGCTGGGCGCTCAGTCACTCAAGGGCAGTGCCTAGCTCCACCACGGGCAATGCCTTACTCAACCATGGTGATAGCCCTTGGTCAATCATGGGCAATGCCTTGAACGACCATGGGCTGTGCACTTGGTCACTCATGGGCAGT
The DNA here is from genome assembly GCA_900174645.1 of Sonneratia alba. Classification (NCBI taxonomy): domain Eukaryota; kingdom Viridiplantae; phylum Streptophyta; class Magnoliopsida; order Myrtales; family Lythraceae; genus Sonneratia; species Sonneratia alba. The sequence goes on along the minus strand of FWPY01000050.1, from coordinate 3,179,738 downwards.
GCTTGCTCTACCATGGGCGAAGTTTGCTTGAGCACAGCAATAGCCCTTGGTTGACCATGGCATCAGCTCTTGGTCGACCACAGGCTATGCACTCGGTTGCTCTTGAGCAATGGCTTGCTCTACCTTGGGCGACACCCAGCTCGACCACAGGCTGTGCCTCGCCCAACCACCAGCGATGCCTTGCTCAACCATGGGCTTTGCCTTGCTCTATGATGGGCGATGGCTTGGTCAACCATGGAGAAAGCCCTCGGTCGGCCACAGGCTGTACACTCACTCACTGACGGGCAGTGCCTCGCTCAACCATGGGCGATGCCTCACTCTACCAAGGGCTGTGCCTCGCTCTACCAATGGCATTGCCTTGCTCAACCACAGAGACAGCCCTCGGACAACCATGGGTTATGCCTCACTCTACCACAAGCGATGCCTCACACTACCACAGGTGATGCCTTGCTCTACCTCGGGCAATGGCTTAGCCGACCACAAAGACAGCCCTTGGTTGACCACAGGCTGTGTGCTGGGTCACTGATGGGCAGTGCCTAGCTGTTCCACTGGTGATGCCTCGCTCAACTACGGGCTGTGCCTTGCTCTACCAGGGGCGGTGCCTTGCTTGACAATGGAGATAGCCCTCGGTTGACCATGGGCTGTGCCTTGCTCTACCACGGGCAATGCGCTGTATGACCATAGGCTGTGCCATGCTGTACCACCGGCAATGCCTAGCACGAGCATGGGCTGTGCCTCGCTCTGCCATGGGCAATGTCCTGGTCAACCAAGGAGACAGCCATCAGTCAATGACTGGTCATGCCTCACTCTGCCATGGGCGATGCCTTGCTCGACCACAGAAACAGCCCTTGGTCAACCACGGGCTGTGCCTCACTCTACCACAGGTGATGCATTGCACGATGACGGGCTGTGCCTCGTTGTACCATACATGATGCAATGCTCGGCCACGGGCTGTGCCTCCCACTACCGCAGGCGAAGGCTTGGCCGACCATGGGGACAGCCCTCAGCCGACCACTGGCTGCACCTCGCTCTACCATGAGCGATACCTTGCTCAACCATGGGTGGTGCCTTGCTCTACCACGGGCAATACCTTGTTCAACCATGGAGACAGCCCTTGGTCAACCACAGGCTGTGCACTCATTCGTTGATGGCCAGTGTCTCGCTGTACCACGGTCGGTGCCTCACTCAACCACGGAGATAGCCCTCAGTTGACCACAGGCTGTGCCTCGCTCTACCATGGGCGATGACTTGTTCAACCATGGAGACAGCCCTCGCTCAACACATTTGCAGCGCCTTGCGCTGCCACGGGCAATGCCTTGATCCACCATGGACTGTACCCGGTCTATGAGCAACAATGGCTTGGTTGACCACAGAGACAGCTGTCAACCAACCATGTGCTGTGCCTCGCTATACAACTGGTGATGTGATGCTCCACCATGAGCTGTGCCTTGCACTACCACGGGTTATGGGTGATGCCTTGGACGACCATGGAGAAAGGCCTCGGTCGGCCACGGGCTGTACACTCGCTCACTGACGGGCAGTGCCTTGCTCTACCATGGGTGATGCCTCGCTCGACCACAGGCTGTGCCTCACTCTACCATGGGCAATGCATTTCACAACGATGTGCTGTGCCTTCATTCTACCATGGGCAATGCAATGCTCGACCACAAACTGTGCCTTGCACTACCACAGGCAATGGCTTGGCTGACCCCCGGGGACAGCCCTCAGTCAACCACGGCCTGCTCCTCGCTATACCACAAGTGATGCCTTGCTTGACCATGGGTGGTGCCTTAAACTACCACTGGTGATTCCTTGGTCAACCACGAAGACAGCCCTCAGTCGACCATGGGCTGTGCACTTGTTCATTGACGGGCAGTGCCTTGCTCTACCACGGGTGATGCCTCACATGACCATGGGCTGGGACTCACTCTAACATGGGCGATGTCATGGTCAACCAGTCAACCATGGGCTATGCCTTGCTCTACCACTGGTGATGGCATGATCGACGACGGAGACAGCCCTCGATTGGCCACTTGCTGCACCTTGCACTGCCATGGGCGACACCTTGATCCACCATGGACTGTACCTGAGGGTCTACCTGCAACAATGGCTTGGTTGACCACAGAGACAGTTGTCGGCTGACCACGTGCAGTACCTCACTATACAACAGGTGATGCGATGGTCAACCACAGGCTGTGCCTTGCACTACCACAGGCGATGGCTTGGTCAACCATGGTGACAGCACTTGCTGGACCACGGGCTGCCCCTCGCTCTACCACAGGCGTTGCCTTGCTAGACCACGGGCTGTGCGGTTCTCTACCACAGCCGATGGCTTGGCCGACCATGGAGACAGCCCTCGGTCGACCACAGGCTGTGCCTAGTGCAACCACGGGTGATGCCTTGCTTGACAATGGGCTGTGCCCTGTCTACCACGAGAGATGGGCTTGGTCAACCATGGAGACAGCCGTCGGTCAACCATGGGCTTCACCTCGCTCTACAGCACAGGCGATGCCCTGCTTGACCATGGGCTGTGCCTCAATCTACCATGAGCGATGCCTTGCTTGACCATGGAGACAGCCACTCGGTTGACCACAGCTGATGCCTCACTCTACCATGGGTGTTGCCTTGCTCGACCATGGGCTGTGCCATGCTCTACACGGCCAATGGCTTGGCCGACCACAGAGACAGCCCTCAGTTGACCATGGGCTGTACTCTCAGTCACTGATGGCTAGTGCCTAGCTCTTCCACGGACGGTGCCTTGCCCGACCACGGGCTGTGCCTTGCTCTACCCATGGGCGATATCTTGGTCGACCACAGAGGCAGCCACGGTCAACCACAGGCAGCGTGCTCGACTGCTTTCTGAGTGGCCGGTGTCTTAGGGTCTCTTCCAAAGGTGATGCCTCTCTTGACGATCGCGGCTGATTGCCTCGCTCAACCCATGGGCGATCTTGCTCGACATGGAGACAGCTTTGGTCGACCACCTGGCACGCCTAGTGCACCACGGATGATGCCTTGCTTGCCTGCAGGTCGCGGCTTTACCACGAGCAGGTATGGCTTGGTCGACGCATGGAGACAGCCCT
>FWPY01000050.1:3157500-3176397 GCA_900174645.1 Sonneratia alba | reverse complement strand
CAGTTCCACGTCAGGTTTCCTTAAGCCCCTTACCATCGGGATGAGGAACATCCGGAGCGCAATCAAGGTAAAGCGCGCCGCCTCTCACCATTGAGGAAGGAACTCGACAAAGGAGTGGAAGACATAACTTGATCAACCGGAGGTGCCTGGATACAGCAAGAATGAATAGGAGGGATGGAGTACTTTTGTCAAGTGGAAGGACCTACCCGAGTGCAGAGGCGACTGGGAGAAGGATGTCAGCACTAATGGCAGTAACGAAGACTCATCCGGCGGTACAAGAGTCTCATTCGACGAGGGCAATGAATCCCTTGGGTGGGGAGCGGTTTGATAAGACTCCTGAGCTCAAGCCCCGGAGAATGTGTACCACAAGCCGTACCTTGGGGTAGTGGTAGTGCATAGCCTGCACGCGAGGATGTGCGGGCTGTAAAGTGCGAAGGGAGGTTGGGGATCAATTGACACAATCCATATGTGGCAAGCCAATTGGAGATTGGTCAACGCACACAAGGCGTGCGCGAGGCACCAAGTGTAGAAAGGGAGACAACAACCGATCAAGGCTCGGCAGTGTGCTGAGGGACCAGATTTCGCAGAGGCGCAAGGAAGTGCCACAAGGCACAAGTAGGCCGAATGCGCGGGTGTGTGGCAGTGAGGATGCCCATGGAGCAAGGCACGGTGCAATGCTCTAGGAGGTTCGGTGAAACCTGATACAACCGCGCAAAGGCACTCTAGGAGTGCGCATGACTTCAACAAGCCCCGGCAAACGCTAAGGGAGCAGCAAGGGAGTTGACTACTTGTGAAGATCGGTTAAGTCCGTGACCATGCTCAAGCACCGATGGACACAGCAATCCCGTTCCGACGACCGTGATCTTAGGAAGGAGATCAAGGACGTGGATCCTAGAGGAGGATGGATCGGGTCGACGAGGCTTAGCTGGCGCCAAGTCAATCCGAGCGAGCAATCCGGGAAAGTTTCTCCCGGGAATGGCAATTAATCTGTTATGGAAACAATCCTGGAGGATTGGACAGATTTGGCAACCAATCAGTTATGGAAACAATCCAGGAGGGATTGGACAGGCTGGAAAACTGAGGGAGTGAATCAAGGGATTCAAGGATGTCAGTTGCCATATTGGGCTCGCAAGGCTCCTCTATATAAAGGGGGCAGTCTCATTCTGCAGAGAGACACCAAAGAACACACGAGCAGAGGCAGCAGAAGCCAGCAGAGCAGCAAGAACGACCAGGGCAGTCAGGAGGCACAAAGGGCCCGAGATTCCAAGGAGTGGAAGTCAAGTCAGACCCGCAGTCCGGTGTTCTTAAGAGAAGGCACAAGACAGGCATGCAGGCGGCGCGAGGCTGCAAGGCATAGGCTCGTGAGACTGCGTGTAAGAGTTCTGTCCTGGGTTGGGTTTTTTGTGTACTTGTAATATATGTGAATACGAGTTAGTTTTCCCAATTGTGTTCTTGTATTCCTCGGTGTTGCTTCTCTGTTCTGGTGATCGTTCGGCCTCGATGGTATGCATGGTGTGTGGCTGGTTGGCAAGTGGAGTGTCGGCGCCTAGCGGGGTGCGGAAAAATTTGTGACCCGCATCGGCCCCGTGACACCTAGCATGGCATTGCCTGTGGTAGACGATGGCTGTCTCCGTGGTCGAGCAAGGCATCGCCCGTGGCAGAGTGAGTCACAGCCAGAGGTTGACCGAGGGCTTTCTCCATGGTCAACCAAGCCAATGCCCATGGTGGAGCAAGGCACAGCCCATGGTAGAGCAAGGCATCAACCATGCTAGAGCTAGGCACTACCTATCAGTGACTGAGCGCAGAGTCTGTGGTCGACTGGGGGTTGTCTCTGTTGTCAACCAAGCCACTGCTCCTGGTAGAGCATGGCACAGCCCATGGTCGAGCATGGCATCGCCTGTGGTTGAGCTAGGCACAGCCCATGGTTGATCAAGGGCTGTCTCAGTGGTCAACAAAGGCATCCCCTGTGGTAGAGCCAGGAATAGCCCGTGGTCGAGGAAGGCATTGCCCATGGTTGCACTAGCATAGCCCATGGTTGACCGAGGGATGTCTCTGTGGTCGACCAAGGCATTGCCTATGGTAGAGCCAGACACAACCCGTGGTCAAGTAAGGCATTGCTCGTGGTAGAGTGACATGTAGCCAGTGGTCGACCAAGTACTGTCTCCGTGGTCGACCAAGCCATCGCCAGTGGTAGAGCAAGGCTGATGTGTACAAGGGAGTGCAATGCTGAAATTTGAAAGTTCGGGGGACTCACATCAAATATATAGGAACCATTGGTAACAAGTGCTGTTGATTAGGGCCTCTTGTGTAAATACACATGCAACGACTGTTTGGGTTGTTAAAACAGCTGTTCTGTTAGTTGTCCAATAGGAGGGAAATAAAAGGGGAGACCAGTCACCTTTGTAAAGGCTATGGCATAATATGAATCCCTTGGCGTAACTCTGTCTTCTCCTCCCTCAATCTCCTCCTTCTTCTCCCTCTCCTCAACTAAGACTTCCGCCTGATTCTGACCATATCATTGGTATCAGAGCCTCTATCCTGGGAATATGACAAACACCCGAGCACAGGACAACAATAGGATCGATGCCCTCTTTCAGGAGCAGGAACAGCAAATCTTGGAAATGCAGGAGAACCTCGCTCGCCATGGCAAAACATTTGATGAGCTGAAGGAAGACATTCGGGTGATGTTTCAGAACTTCTTGACACACCAACCAGCGAGTCAGGGTAGGGGGGCAGAGGGCCAGGGCCCCTAGGTTGACCTTAAAAGAGGAATGAGCCATTCCGCTTGAATGGGTAAGATGGAGTTTCCCAAGTTTTTGGGAGACGATGTTGAGGGATGGAACTATTGTAGCCAGCAATTCTTCAAGTTTGATGCCACACCAGAGGAGTCGAAGGTCAAGCTGGCTTCGATTCACATGGAGGGGAAGGTGCTGCTGTGGCGCCAAACCTTGGTGTCACAGACTCAATATCCTGGGCATATCATAGCATGGCCCGAATATGTGGTAGCCATCCGCGCTGGTTTTAGTAGCCAAGCATTTGAGGACCCTTTCCTTGAATTGAAAATTTTATACCAAACGAGAATGCTGCAGGAGTATCTCAACCAATTTGATGTGCTGCTCAACAAGGTGCTCCATATGGTCGAGGTAAATGATGAGCTTGTTCTGAGTTGGTTCTTGGGCAGGCTGCAGAAAGAGATCCAGAACCCCATCTGGATGATGCAACCCAGGGACTTACATGAGGCCATCATGTTAGCCTGCATCCAGGAAGACACACTGGCCATAACAGGAGCAGCCCCTCAGGCGAACCATGTCCCTTCACAGATGACAAGCATTGCCTTGAGTAAACCCACGCAAAGCTTCAAGGCAGCTGCACAGTATGCGGCTCGGCCAGGACACACAGGAGGAGTGGGCCACTGTCAGCCGATATATTACCCTTGCCCCATAATGCTAGGTCTTCACCAGCAGGACAGCAAGGCTCACGACCCCTCACTGCATGGGGAATTGCTGAGAAGCGCACTATGGGCCTTTGCTTCCTCTGTGATGAGAAGTTCAGCCCCACCCACGTGTGTTGCAAAAGGCGGCAGCTCTTCCTCCTGGAGGGCGAGGAAGGAAATGAGGAGGGACCGGCAGAAGAGATGGTGGAGCAATAGGAGGAGGGCCTCGCCGAGATCTCCATTCACGCCCTCAATGGGTCTTCGAGTCTGCAAACAATGTGCATAACAGGTTCTGCGGGGAAAAGGTGATTGCAAATCATGGTCAATTTTGGCAGCACCCACAACTTCATAGATGAACAAGTCGCACAAGGCTTGGGGTAGCCATCAAGCCCTTCTGTGTTATGGTAGCTAATGGTTGTGTCCTGGAATGTCAATTGTTGTGCAGGAGCTTCCGGTGGGTCATGCAGGGCCAGGAATTCACAGCGGATGTGTGGGTGCTGCCGTTGAGGGGGTACGACATCATCTTGGGGGTCCATTGGCTCAAAACGCTTGGCAAAATTAAGTGGGACCTCAACAAGTACACACTCAAAGTCATCCGGGACAACCAAGAGTTCATGCTACAAGGCATCCTGTAGGAGGACCTACATTGGGTGGACGGCCATGCCTTGTCCCGAACGCTACACAAGTCAGGGCAAGTTTGTTATGTGCAGCTGTGTAGCCTGGTGGGAACTGAGAAAGTCAAGGCGGAGGATCTTGTGAGTCAGGAGGCAGCAGCTGCCATCAATAATATTTTGAAGGAGTATGGGGATGCATTCAGCGAGCCTCGGGGCCTACCTCCCCATCACCAACATGACCATCGCATTCCGCTAAAAGAAGGGTCATCCCTGGTTAATGTGCGCCCCTACAGATATTTGGTTGACCAGAAAATGGTCATTTGAGCAGATGACAAAGGAGATGTGCGCAGTAGGGATCATAAATCCGAGTCATAGCCCATACTCCTCCCCAGTGATTCTAGTAAAGAAGAAGGATGGGACCTGGTGCATGTGTATCAACTATAGGGCCCTCAATTCCCTGACTATAAGGGATAAATTCCCCACCCCACTCATTGAAGATCTCCTTCATGAATTAAGTGAAGCCAAGCTCTTCCCCAAGATGGATCTATAGTCAGGCTACCATCAAATCAGGATGCACAATGAGGATGTGTGCAAAACAGCCTTTCACACGCATGAGGGGCATTACAAGTTTCGCATCATGCCCTTTGGGCTCATGAACGCCCTTTCCATGTTCCAAGCCTTGATGAACTACATCTTTCGGCCCTACTTGCGTAAGTTTGTGATGCAAAATGCAGACCAACTTCCATGGATTCTATTCAAGTTCTAATTGGGCCACTTATGAGGGCACGAGCTAAGAAGTTGAAGGAGGCACTCAACGGGCTGGTTCAAGAGCTTATGGCACAAGAGCATACATTGGAGCCCATTGAAGGAAATTCCTATGAGCTGTAGAGTCATGTCAACTTGATTCAAGTGCAAGAGAAGTTCTAGAAGCTTGCTGGCAGCTATGACTATTTAAGGATGCTCTCATATTTAGAAAGATTTATTTAGTCTCATAGGATATTATTTAGATATATGGATATATCCTAGAATATAGTTACAATATCTTATAATATCTTAGAATATCTTCTAATATTTTAGGATATCTATCTCTAGGATATCTTTAGGGTATCTTTTGGATTTATTTAGTATATGTGATTTCCCCTTTATGTTGACACTATAAATACCCTTGAGGTATTCATATTGGGGACATGCATTTACACTCTGGTGATAATATATATATTGCTCCTTTTGGTTTTTGAGAAGACTTAGAACTTATGAAGTTATCTTGTGGCGTTCTACAACCGAACTTATCACTTTGATTCTTGGTTCGTGGGATTCTTGTGTGGCGTCCTCCTTAATCTGTAACTTTGGTTCTTGCCTCATTAGGTATTCATTATTTCAAACTTGTTCTTTGCAGTTCTTGGCATTCTTTTCCACCTTTTGTGTTAGGTCTTATTGCAAGTTGGTGGCGTTCTTATCATATTTTATATTGGATTTCATCATGGGTTGGTAAGGATTGCGTCAATTTGTATCAAAGCTTTGGGTTCTAAGATAGGTTTTATCTATCCTTTTATCATTATCCTTTTTCTTGATCTTTGGGATTCAATTCTCTTTCCTCAATCTTGGATTTGATTGAATTCCTCTATTCTAGATTCTTCTTTCTTCTTTTTGATCTTTCTTGATTCTTGATTTTGGTTGTTGCAAAAGTCAAAAAAAGGGAAAAATGAAAAAAAAAAAGAGGCTACAAAGCAAAACTAAAAAACAAAAAAAACTACAGAAAAAAGGTGCATAACGAAAAAAAAGTAGAAAAAAAGAGAAAGTTGGCAAAAAAAGGGTGCATAGCAAAAAACAAAAGCAGAAAAAAAGAGCAAGTTGTTATATTTACGTAATTGCATCCTTTTCGTCAATTCTAATTTTTTTAGGTCTTACTTGTCAAGTTGTTTCTTCCCCAATATCCTAGTATCCTTGTGTCCTTAATTGCCATTCTATTTATTCCCTTCTGGAAATCAACATTCTTTGTAATTGGTTTGGTTGGATTCCTTCTTGAATTGCTGCAAATTTCTTGATTAAGTTTCTTAAGTTTAATTAAGAACCAATACGAGTGGAAAAAATGCAAGAGTGGTCAGCACATTAGAGGGTAAAAGCCGGATATTTTGAGAGAAACATGAGTAGAATTGAGTGAATCAACTTTAGAGTGACACACATGAGGGAGTGTGGTGAGGTCCTTTCCTTTATATACTTGAACGAACATCATTTTCAGGATTTGGATATGGCTCATCAACAAAGGGAGGTGGCTGAAAAGACTACAGAACAAGCCATTCCAACCTACAAATGCAAGCATTGCTAGGGGAGATGAGGCGGATGTTGAAACTCGAATTGGAGCCCATTCAAGAGAGCTTGGATCGAGTGGAAGTTAGAACACCCGAGAGTTGCCACGTGACATCCCCAATAGGTGGCTAGGCCGACACAATTCATGGGAGGACGATGACTTGGAGGAGGAAGCTGAATACCAAGGAAGGTTTGGGCGTCAAATCAAATTTAGAGAAGCTCGGAATAGAGAAGACAACACTTTGGGTAGTATTAAGATGAAAATTCCATCATTCCAGGGCAGATTTGATCCAAAGGCATACCTCAAATGGGAGAAAAAGATGGAGTTTATTATTTATTGCCACAACTACTCTGAGCAACAGAAGGTAAAGCTTGCTATCATAGAGTTCTCAGATTATGCTATAACTTGGTGGGATTGACTTGCCGTAAGTAGGAGACATAATAGAGAACGCCTAGTAGAAACATGGGAAGAGATGAAGGTAGTGATGCGAAAGCAATTTGTCCCAAGTTACTATTATCAAGGGCTGCATAAGAGGTTGCAAGGTCTTAGGCAAGGGAACCGGGGTGTCAAAGACTATTACAAGGAGATGGAGGTTGCAATTATTCGAGCTAATGTGGAGGAAGATCGAGAGGTGACAATGGCTAGGTTTTTGTTTGGATTAAACTGGGAGATTCATGATAGAGTTGAGATGCACCACTATGTGGAATTGGAAGACATGGTGCACATGGCGATCAAAGTGGAGCAATAGCTCAAGAGGGTAAGTGGATTTAGAGCAGCTCCCAACTCGGGGAATATTCCTTGGAAGTTGAACTCTTCAAACAGGGAGGTCAAACTAGAAACCTTTACATCTCACAAGTCAAAGTTTAAGCCTAAATCTTGAACTGCCAGTCGTGATCCTCAAGGTAATTCTAATATTTCCACTACTCGTGATCATGATGTGAAGTGTTTCAAATGTCAAGGCATGGGACACATAGCTAGCCAATGCCCAAATAGGAGGGTGTTGGCTGTAAATGCCCAAGGAGAGCTGGAGTCAGAAGATGAAAAAGAGGCCAATTCTGACATGCCACCTTTGGAAGATGCTGATGATGGGGAATATGTTGTTGAAGGAGAATCATTGGTGATAAAAGCGAGCTCTCAATTTGCTGGCTAAGGAAGAAGAAAACAACCAAAGGGGGAACTTGATCCATACCTGGTGCTTTGTCAACAAGAAAGTTTGCAATGTCATAATTGACAGTGGGAGTTGCACAATGTGGCTAGCACAAAGTTGGTGGAGAAATTGGCATTGCCCACCTTGAAACATCCACGGCCTTACCGACTTCAATGGCTGAATGATAGCAGCAACATCAAGGTAACAAGGGAAGTACTAGTGCCTTTTTCACTTGGCAAGTATGAGGATAAGGTGCTTTGTGATGTTGTTCCAATGAAAGCATGTCATATTCTATCAGGAAGGCCATGGCAGTTTGATAGAAGGGTTACACATGATGGCTTCACCAACAAATATTCTTTTGTATTCAAGAGACTGCCCATAACCCTTTGCCATTGACTCCAAAGGAAGTTCTTGAAGATCAATTGAAGTTGAAAAAAGCAATTGAAAAGAAAGCAAAGGAAAAGGTAGAAATTGAGGAAAAAGAAACCAAGTGGAGAGAAAAAGAAAGAGAGACGGAGTGAGCTTCAACTATCATGAGAGCAAGAGAAGAAAAATTCAGTGTTATGGCAAAGAAAAGTGAGATCAAGAGAGCACTATATTCTTTCCAACCCCTTATAGTACTCATGTGCAAGGAGGTTCTTTTTAATACTAATGATCTAGCCGGCCCTTTGTCAAGCAATGTTGCTTCACTTTTGCAGGAGTTCGAGGATGTGTTTCCCGAAGAGTTGCCTCATGGCTTACCTCCAATTTGGGGAATCGAGCATCAAATTGACTTCGTACCTGGTGTAGCAATCCCAAACTTACCTGCCTATAGGAGTAACCCTGAGGAGACCAAGGAACTACAAAGACAAGCAGGTGAGTTATTGGAGAAAGGGTATGTTCATGAGAGCATGAGTCCATGTGCAGTTCCAATCTTACTAGTGCCTAAGAAGGATGGGACTTGGAGGACGTGTGTTGATTGCTGAGCCATCAACAACATTACGGTAAAATATTGTCATCCTATCCCTAGGTTAGATGATATGCTAGATGAATTGCATGGTTCTTGTATTTTTATTAAGATTGACCTTAAGAGTGGATATCATCAAATTAGAATGAAAGAAGGAGATGAGTGGAAAAATGCATTCAAAAAAAATATGGTTTATATGAATGGTTAGTTATGCCTTTTGGGTTAACTAATGCACCAAGCACCTTCATGAGGCTCATGAACCATGTTTTGCATGCTTACATTGGTTATTTTGTAGTTGTCTACTTCGATGATATTTTGATTTATAGCAAGAGCTTGGATGACCATATTGAGCACTTGAATCTTGTTTTAGACATTCCTGTATGTGATCAAATATAAGCAAGGTAAGGAGAATATAGTTGCTAATGCACTGTCTCATCGGTATGCTATACTTGCTACTCTAGGTGCTAAGTTGCTTGGATTTGAGAACATTAAGGAATTGTATGCATCAGATTTTGATTTTGGTGATGTGATTAAGGATTGTAGGAAAGGTGCTTATGATAAATACTACTTGCATGATGAGTTTTTATATAGAGAAAGCAAACTTTGCATTCCTCAGTCTTCTTTGCATGAGTTGCTAGTTAGGGAAGCACATGGTGGTGGTCTAATGGGTCACTTTGGAGTAGCTAAGACATTTGATGTGTTACACGATCATTTCTTTTGGCCGCACATGAAACGGGATGTTGAAAGAATTTGTGACAAGCGCATTGCATGTAAAAAGCAAAGTCTAGGCTGTAATCACATGGATTATATACACCTCTTCCTATTCCTTGTGAGACTTGGGTTGACATTTCTATGATTTTGTTTTGGGGTTGCCTAGGATTAAGAGGGGGAGAGATTCAATATTCATGATTGTTGATAGGTTTTCTAAAATGGTGCACTTTATTACAAGTCATAAGACAGATGATGCATCTCGTGTAGCTGATTTGTTTTTCAAAGAAGTTGTTAGATTGCATGGCATTCCTAGAAGTATTGTCTCAGATAGGGATGCACGATTCCTAAGTTACTTTTGGAAGACATTATGGGGGAAGTTAGGGACAAAGTTACTATTCTACAACATGTCACCCACAAACTGATGGTTAAAGTAAAGCTGTAAATAGGATATTATCTACTTTATTGCATGCTATCATTAAAAGGAATTTGAAAATGTGGGAAGATTGTTTACCACATGTTGTTGGATTTGCTTACAATAGAAGTTTTCATTCTACAACTAAGTTTTCACCATTTGAGATTGTTTATGGTATTAACCCATTGACTCCTTTAGACTAGTCTCCTTTACCTTTAAGTGAACAAGCTAATTTAGATGGCAAGAAAAAGGCTGAGTTTGTGAGACAAATACATGAGAAGGCACAACTTAACATAGAAAGGTGGACTACACAATATGCAAAACAAGCCAATAAGGGTCGCAAGTAAGTAGTGTTTGAGCTGGGAGATTGGGTGTGGTTACACATGAGAAAGGAATGCTTCCTTGAGAAAAGGCATTCTAAACTACATCCAAGGGGTGAAGGACCATTTCAGGTGTTGCAGCACATCAATAATAATGCCTACAAGCTAGACTTACTAGGTGAATATGGAGTTAGTTCAACATTTAACATTTTTTATCTATCCCCATTCAATGTAGGTAACGATTGAGGACAAATCCTTCAAAAGAGGGGGAGAATGACGCAGAACTCAGACTAACTTCCACAGATCCTATTCAAGTTTCAATTGGGCCACTCATGAGGGCACAAGCTAAGAAGTTCAAGGAGGCACTCAACGGGCTGGTTCAAGAGCTTATGGCACAAGAGCATACATTGGAGCCCATTGAAGGAAATTCCTATGAGCTGTAGAGTCATGTCAACTTAAAGGTAAAGCCAAGCACTGCCCTGAGCAACTGAGCACACAGACTGTGGTCAACCAAGGGCTGCCTCCGTAGTTGACCAGGGTGTCACCCATGGTAGAGCAAGGAATAGCCAGTGGGTGAGCAAGGCATCGCTTGAGGTAGATCCAAGGACTGCCCGTGAGCAACCTAGCACACAGCTCACGGCTGAGCAAGGTCTGTCTCCATGGTTGACCAAGCCATCGCTTGTTGTTGACCAAGCCATGGACCATGGTAGAGCCAGGCACAGCTTGTGGTGCACCAATGCATCACCCATTGAATAGCAAGGCACAGCCTGTGGTGGACCAAGGCATTGCCCATGGCAGAGAAAGGCACGGACCATGGTCAACCGAGGGCTGTCCCCATGGTTGACCAAGCCATCATCCATGGTAGAGCAAGGCACAGCCTCGCCCATAGTAGTGTAGGGCATAGACCATGGTCAACCATGCCATTGCCAGTGGTTGAGCATCACATCGCCTGTGGTAGAGCAACGTACAGCCTGTTGTCGACCAAGGCATTGCCTGTGGTAGAGCAAGGCACTGCCAGTAGTCGACCAAGAGTTGTTGCTGTGGTCAAGCAAGGCAAAGACCGTGGTAGAGCATGACACAGTGCATGAGCAACTGAGCTCACAACCCATGGCTGACCGAGGGTTGTCTCCATGGTTACCCAAGCCATTGCCCGTGGTAGAACACGGAGCAGCCCCTGGTCGAGGAAGCCAATGCCGGTGGTAGAGCAACACACAAGTTGTGGTCGAGCAAGCCATTGCCTGTGGTAGAGTGAGGCACAGTATGTGGTCAGCCAAGCGATTGCCGGTGGTAGACGAAGGCACAACCCATGGTCAAACAAAGCATCACACATGGTAGGGCAAGGCGCTGCCCGTGAGCAACCGAGTGCACAGCCTGTGGTTGACCGAGGGCTATCTCCGTGGTTGACCAAGCCAGCGCCTGGGTAGAGCGAGGCGCAACCATGGTCGAACATGCCATTGCCTGTGATAGAGCCAGGCACAGCCCGTGGTTGAGCAAGGCATTGCCTGAGGAAGTGCCAGGCACTGCCCATGAGTGACTGAGCACACAGCCCATGGTCAATGGAGGGATGTCTCCATGGTTGACCAAGGCATTGCCTGTGGTAGAGCATGGCATTGCCTGTGGTAGAACATGCCTCTGCCTGTAGTCGAAGAAGACCTGTCACCATGGTCAATCAAGGTGTCGCCCCATGATTGACCAAGGGCCATCGCTGTGGTTGAGCAAGGCAATGGCCATGATAGAGCAAGGCACTGCCCGTGAGAGACCAACCGCACACCCCCATGGCTGACCAAGAGTTGTCTCCATGATTGACGAAGGCATTGCCCATGGTCGAGCGAGGCACAGCCCATGGTCAAGCGAGGCACAGCCCATGGTCGAGCAAGGCATCGCCCGTGGTAGAGCGAGGCATAGCCTGTGGCTGACCGAGGGCTATCTCTGTGGTCAACCAAGGCATCACCCAGGGTAGAGCAAGGCACAACCTGTGGTCGACCAAGCCATCGCCCATGGCAGAGGAAGGCATAGCCCCAAGGTTGATCAAGGCATCACCTGTGGTATACCAAGGCACAGCCCATGGTCAAGCAAGGCATCGCTAGAGGTAGAGTGTCAGCCCCTTAATGCTCGGACACGGAAATGGCTGCCAAGCGGACCCTCGATAGCATGGCAGCCCGGGAAAGGATCGAGGGAAGGAATGCCAAAGGATCAATGGGATATATATATAGGGCGAGGGCCAAGCTAAGTGGGAAGGCGAGCTGGACTTCCCCACTTCCCTAAAGACTCGGTCAGGAGTGAGCTGGACGCCCTAACCGCCCGGAAGACTTGTTCTCGGGCGAGGAAGGCGGACGACAGGTGGCGGGCCGTGCGGGCCTGAGCACTCCCGCAAGACCCGGTCAAGGCCAAGTGGGCTGGACGCCCCAACCTCCCGAAAGACCCGTTCAAAGGCGAACTGGCAAACAACGGGCATGCGGGTTCTCCCGAAGACTCGCTAGGGAAGTCGCTCGGGGGCGAGCGACGCTAATGTTCCATGCAATTGATCCAAGGCAAGGGCACGGTGCCCATGACCGAACTGAGTGCGGGTGGCACTCAGTCAGGCCCGATATACTCCGGTCGTGGAACGATGGAGTCTCGGTCAAGGTGCTGACCGAGGACTGTGCTGGCAGTCGATCTTATCCCTAGGAATAAGGGATAAGGGTGGTTATGGAAGCTGAGGTGTCCCCTAGAAACTAGGGATGAGGATTCCCCACCTGCAAGTATAAATAGCCCCCGGGTCCTAAGGTCGAAGTAGGCGGAAGGGGGAGCAACTGGAGAGAGTTAGAGAGAACACTCCATCACCGATAGTCGAGCAAGGAAGTCCCGGCAACAGTGTGACCAGTCCCCCGACGCTGAGTGTGAACTCCCGGAGTGAAGTTCACCCGTCCAAGTGAGGAGTGCAAGTGCTGGAGTACGAGGCATATACTTGGACGTGGCCGTGCAAGGTCGTGTAAGGGTTTTGTGTGTTCTTGTAATTCGTGTTTGTGAATACAAGTGAGATTTCCCTTACCTTGCATTGTTCGATCTTGATCCTTGATTGCTAAACCTCGCCGAGCTATTTCGCTGCGTGTGTGTGCTTCGGGTTGGCTGAGAGTGCACGGGACACTGCTCAGCACCATCGCAGGAACGGAAAAATTCGGGTGAGTTCCGACCCCTGTGACAGCTGGTATCAGAGCCGCGTTCAAGCGGTGTGCGAGGATTGGAATAGCAAGCGAGCGGTGACTTGTGGATGTCCCGTATGGATGCGTTAAGAGATCGAATCACGGCTTTGGAAATGTCCCTCGGCAACACGTCTGGAGCCAACGGAACTGTGGCTGATGTTCTGGCAGCGCTAGTTCCAGATGTTGTTCGGTTGAAGGAGGAGGTGAGCGTCCTCCGACGTGCGCTGGCTGCGGGAGTAGCCGAAGCAGAGGGATCTCGGGCGAAGGTAAAGATACCTGAACCCAAAGCCTTTACAGGCGCTAGGAGTTCCAAGGAACTCGAAAATTTCTTGTGGGATATCGAGCATTACTTTGAGGCAGGAAAAGTTCCAGAGGGGGAACAAGTCTCAATGGCGGTCATGTACTTGGCGGGCGATGCAAAGCTCTGGTGGCGAACCCGAGAGCAGGACGCTGCTACCGGCGGGCGGCCACGCATCAGAGATTGGCCGGTACTGAAGAAGGAACTCAAGGAGCAGTTCCTTCCCACGAACACTTCGTGGGCTGCTCGGGATGCATTGTGCAACTTCAGGCAGACAAGTACGGTACGTGACTATGTGAAGGAATTTAGTTCCTTATTGCTTGATGTCACAGAGATGTCCGAGTTGGACAAATTGTTCAACTTTATGCGGGGTCTTCAATCGTGGGCTCAACTTGAGCTGCGAAGGCAAGGAGTCCAAGACCTCCAGACCGCAATGGCGAAGGCGGATGCGTTGGTGGACATCCGTATATCTAAGAGCGACCCGAAGGGGAAGCAGGCCGAGAAGGTGAAGGACAAGGCGGCCAAGCCTAGCAAGGGTGCTAGCAAAGCCGACAAGGGGAAAATGTCTAAAGGAGACAAGGGGAAGGGGAAGGCGACGGAAGGTTCGTCTCTTAAGGACCCCAAGACCCACCCAGGGTGCTTCATCTGCAACGGCCCCCATCGTGCTCGAGATTGCCCGAAGAGGGAGAAGTTGTCGGCCTTGGTGAATAGGACCGACTCCGACTCCGATGACGAGCAAACTAGAGTGGCACCTCTCCAAGTTCTCGGTGCCATTCGATCGGGAAGAAAGGCGCAGGAGCAGGGACTGATGTATATACCGATGACCCTGAACACCAAGGAAGTGGAGGCAATGGTGGACACTGGCGCAACGCACAACTTCGTGTCGGATCGTGTTGTGCGAGCTTACGGATTGCGGATCCAGAAGCAGGCCAGTCGCATCAAAGCCGTCAACTCTCAAAGCAGGCCGGTACTTGGAATGGCCAAAGGCGTGCCGGTGCAGATTGGTGATTGGTCAGGGGCCATTGATGTCATGGTCATCCCGATGGACGATTTTGACATAATACTCGGTAACAACTTTCTTGTGAAAGCTTGTGTTTCAGTCATGCCACATGTGTCTGGTCACTTGTATTCACAAACACGAATTACAAGAACACACAAAACCCTTACACGACCTTGCACGGCCACGTCCAAGTATATGCCTCGTACTCCAGCACTTGCACTCCTCACTTGGACGGGTGAACTTCACTCCGGGAGTTCACACTCAGCGTCGGGGAACTGGTCACACTGTTGCCGGGACTTCCTTGCTCGACTATCGGTGATGGAGTGTTCTCTCTAACTCTCTCCAGTTGCTCTCCCCTTCTGCCTTCCTCGACCTTAGGACCCGGGGGCTATTTATACTTGCAGGTGGGGAATCCTCATCCCTAGTTTCTAGGGAACACCTCAGCTTCCATAACCACCCTTATCCCTTATTCCTAGGGATAAGACCGACTGCCAGCACAGTCCTCGGTCAGCACCTTGACCGAGACTCCATCGTTCCACGACCGGAGTATATCGGGCCTGACTGAGTGCCACCCGCACTCAGTTCGGTCATGGGCACCGCGCCCTTGCCTTGGATCAATTGCATGGAACATTAGCGTCGCTCGCCCCCGAGCGACTTCCCTAGCGAATCTTCGGGAGAACCCGCGTGCCCGTTGCTTGCCAGCTCGCCTTTGAACGGGTCTTTCGGGAGGTTGGGGCGTCCAGCCTACTTGGCCTTGACCGGGTCTTGCGGGAGTGCTCAGGCCCGCACGGCCCGCCACCTGTCGTCCGCCTTCCTCTCCCGAGAACAAGTCTTCCGGGCGGTTAGGGCGTCCAGCTCACTCCTGACCGAGTCTTTAGGGAAGTGGGGAAGTCCAGCTCGCCTTCCCACTTAGCTTGGCCCTCGCCCTATATATATCCCATTGATCCTTTGGCATTCCTTCCCTCGATCCTTTCCCGGGCTGCCATGCTATCGAGGGTCCGCTTGGCAGCCATTTCCGTGTCCGAGCATTAAGGGGCTGACAGCTTGCTATATGCGAAGGGTGGTCGCGTATTCATCCCCGGCGGAGGGCTGAGGACGCAGCTGTTGCGCGAACATCATGATGCGCAATGGGCTGGGCATCCCGGACGGGAAAGGATGCTGGCGTTGTTGGCACGCTCCTACTTCTGGCCGAAGATGGAGAATGACGTTGAGCTATACGTCAAGACTTGCCTTGTTTGTCAACAAGACAAGGCGGAATGGCGCATTGAGGCGGGCTTGTTGCAGCCTTTGCCTATTCCAGAGAAACCTTGGGTATTGGTTTCTATGGACTTCATCAGTGGCTTCCCTGAGGTTAAGGGTTTTGATGGAGTTATGGTTGTGGTAGATAGGTTCTCAAAGTATGGGATCTTCAGGCCTACCCAAAGAATTGCTCTGCGGAAACGGCGGCAGAAGAGTTCTACCGCCACTTGGTCAAGCTGTTTGGGATCCCGACGGACGTTGTGAGTGATCGAGACGCACGGTTCACCAGGCGATTCTGGACCCATCTCTTCAATATGATGGGGACGGAGCTAAAGTTCTCAACAGCCAACCACCCGCAGACAGATGGACAAACGGAGAGGATGAACCAGCTGCTGGAAGAGTACCTACGACACTATGTCACGACCAGTCAGCGGAATTGGCTGGAACTGTTGGACACGGCGTAGTTTTGTTACAACTTGCACCGTTCCTCAGCCACTGGGTTCAGTCCGTTTGAGCTCGCTTTGGGCTATCAACCATTGACCCCTTCCGAAGTGGCCCTACAAAAGAAGGAAGGGCCATGTCCTGCTGCCTACCGTTTTTGCCCAGAACAAGCAGGAGATGCTCGAGGAAGCACAGGACAGCCTTGCCAAAGCTGTTCGCCGCATGAAGAAGTGTGCGGATCAGGGGCGTCGACCGCTAGAATTTCAGGTCGGTGACAAGGTCATGCTGAAATTGACGCCCCAAATTTGGAAGAAAGTGACGAGCAAGAGATGGCACAAGGGCCTCATTCAGCGGTATGATGGGCCATTCGAGGTGGTGAAGCGAGTTGGAGCAATGGCTTATCGCTTAGCACTACCCAAGAGGATGAAGATTCATCCGACTTTCCATGTCAGCTTCCTAAAGCCCTACCATGAGGATGCGGATGCGGACCGCGTTAGGGCAAGACATGCTCCATTGAATGTGCGCACGGAATTGGAAACGAGAGGTTGACCGCGTGCTGGACCGACGGGTGTTGGGATACAGCAAGAAGAACCGGAGAACGGAGTACCTGGTTCTATGGAAAGGGTTGCCAATGTCGGAAGCGAGTTGGGAAAAGGAGGCAACACTCTGGCAGTTCTAGGACAAGATCCAGGAGTACCTCCACTCTATTCCGACGAGGGCGTTGGCTTCCTCAAGTGGGGGAGGTTTGTTAGCCCCTTGATGCTCGGACACAAACATGGCTGCCAGGCGGACCCTCGATGGCATGGCAGCTAGAGAAAGGATCGAGGGAAGACTGCTAAACGATCAGTTGGAACAAAAAGGGCGAGATGCCAAGCTATATATAGGGCGAGTTGCCAGGCGATGCGGGAAGGGATGAGCTGGAATTCCTATCCAACCGCAAGGCTCGGTCAAGGACGACTTGGAAGCCTTATCCTCCCACAAGACTCGGTCAAGGATGACTTGGAAGCCTTATCCTCCGCAAGACTCGGTCAAGGACGACTTGGAAGCCTTATCCTACCGAGATACTTGCTCCCGGGCGAGCAAGGCGGAGGGCAAGCTGGCAAGCAACGGGCGCACGGCTGCTCCCGAAGACTTGCTAATGTTCCATGCAACTGATATAAGGCAAGGGCGCGGTGCCCATGACCGAACTGAGTGCGGGTGGCACTCAGTCAGGCCCAATATACTCCGGTCGTGGAACGATGGAGTCTCGGCCAAGGTGCTGACCGAGGACTGTGCTGGCAAGCAGTCAGCCTTATCCAACTGCAATCCCTAAGAATAAGGGATAAGGGTGGTTATGGAAGCTGAGGTGTCCCCTAGAAACTAGGGACAGCGGTTGCCACCTGCAGGGATAAATAGCCCCCGGGTCTCAAGGTCGAGGGGAGCAACTGGAGAGAGTTAAGAGGAAACACTCCATCACAGAAGGTAGAGCAAAGGAAGCCCCGGCAATAGTGTGACCAGTTCTCCCAAAGCCAAGCGTGAACTCCTAGAGCGAAGTTCACCTGTCCAAGTGAGGAGTGCAAGGGCCGGAGCCACGAGTGCAAGGGTTTTGCGTGTTCTTGTAATTCGAGTTTGTGAATACAAGTGAGATTTCCCTTACCTTGCATTGTTTGATCCCGATCCTTGATTGCTAAACCTCGCCAAGCTATTTCGCTGTGTGTGTTTGGGTTGGCTGAGAGTGCATGGGACACTGCTCAGCACCATCGCAGGAACGAAAAAATTCGGGTGAGTTCCAACCCCTGTGACAGTTAGCACACAGTTGGGCACCATAACCCGGCTTTCGGTTCATCACGCATTGCCAGTTCTGCTTACCAAAAATGGCCCACTTGGAGCTCTCGATTCCGTGGCGCGGCTCAGCGAAGCAGCCGTGCCGTCCTACCTATTTTAAAGTTTGAGAATAGGTCGAGGGCGTTGCGCCCCCGATGCCTCTAATCATTGGCTTTACTGGATAGAACTCGCCCTCGAGCTCCAGCTATCCTGAGGGAAACTTCGGAGGGAACCAGCTACTAGACGGTTCGATTAGTCTTTCGCCCCTATACCCAAGTCAGACGAACAATTTGCATGTCAGTATCGCTGCGGGCCTCCACCAGAGTTTCCTCTGGCTTCGCCCCGCTCAGGCATAGTTCACCATCTTTCGGGTCCCGACAGGCATGCTCTCACTCGAACCCTTCTCAGAAGATCAAGGTCGGTCGGTGGTGCACCCGCAGGGGATCCCACCAGTCAGCTTCCTTGCGCCTTACGGGTTTTTTCACCCATTGACTCGCACACATGTCAGACTCCTTGGTCCGTGTTTCAAGACGGGCCGAATGGGAGCCCACAGGCCGATGCCCGGAGCGTGTAGGTGCCGAGGCACACGCTGCCTACCACGATCGAGGCCACGACGTTCCCACAAGCGTTTCGAAGGCTTGGGCTTGGGTCGCCGCCCCAATCCGCATCGGTCCACGCCCTGAGACGATCGGCGGACAGGCTCATCGCCGTTCCACATCCGACCGGGGCACATCGCCGGCCCCCATCCGCTTCCCTCCCGACAATTTCAAGCACTGTTTGACTCTCTTTTCAAAGTCCTTTTCATCTTTCCCTCGCGGTACTTGTTTGCTATCAGTCTCTCGCCCATATTTAGCCTTTGACGGAATTTACCGCCCGATTGGGGCTGCATTCCCAAACAACCCGACTCGTTGACAGCGCCTCATGGTGCGACAGGGTCCAGACACAACGGGGCTCTCACCCTCTATGGCGCCCCTTTCCAGGGAACTTGGGCCCGGTCCATCGCTGGGGACACTTCTCCATACTACAATTCGAGCGCTGTGGGC
>FWPY01000050.1:3142500-3152500 GCA_900174645.1 Sonneratia alba | reverse complement strand
AGTCTTGCGGGAGTGCTCCTTCCCGCATAGCCTGGCCCTCGCCCTATATATATCCCACTGATCCTTTGGCATTCCTTCCCTCGATCCTTTCCCTAGCTGCCATGCCATTGAGGGTCCGCCTAGCAGCCATTTCCGTGTCCGAGCATTAAGGGGCTAACAGTAGCCAACACAGGAACCAGAGAGCATACCACAGCATAACACGCATGGGACGTCCATTGAGGGGCTGCCGAGCGGACAGTCCAACGGTCCACACCACCGTTGAGCCGGCCAACACGTACAGCCAAAGCACCACCCACACGCCATCACACACACAGGATCGCAGTCACGCAGAAAGAGACCCCCGCCCCGCTCCGAGAGGTTTCTCAGAAGGGAAAGAGGACAGTCCGCTAGACAGAAAAGTGAGATATCCAACCGACCGACCGACCACATTACCGATGTGTGGCAGCTGCTGCCGAGAGCAGCACCCGTGAGCGACTATGACTGACCGAGAGAACGGCCTGTGGTACAGAGAGGCAGAGCCCGAGGTCGAGAACGGGGTGCTGCCACGGTCATTCAATGCATCTCCCGTCGTCGACCGAGTGCACAGCCCGTGCTAGAGCAAGGCATTGCCCATCAGCAACCAAGAGAACAGCCTGAGGTCGACCAAGGGATGTCGCCCTGGTCCAGAATTCGCATTGCCTGTGCTAGAGAAAGGCACAGCCCCTGAGTATTCCAGCCAACCGAACGTGTTCCCGATGTGTGGAAGATGCCGTGAGCTACAAAACAAGCTCACGACAAGCATCCGGGCTGCCTCCGATCATGACGACGCATGCCGGCCGAGCCGGCATCGGAGTGGTGGCAGAGGAAGCACGCCCAGCACCAGAGCATGCCCCCAGGATCAGTAGGGATCATGCCCACGGGTGATGGTACGGATGCAAGGGGGCAGCCATGCCACACACTACCCCCTTAAAGAGCTTTATTTAAGTTTTCGTTATTCCCAGAAGGTGATATGATGACCCCGGAACTTTACACCAACCGCCCAGGCGCTACCAACGCCCACCACGGGCAATCACAGTCGACCAAGGCATCGCCCGTGGTATACCAGGGGCAGTTGCTGCGATCGATCAAGGCAGCGCCCGTGATCGACCAAGGGCTGACGCTGGTAGAGCAAGGATCTGCCCACGAGAGACCGTGATCGACCAAGAGCACCGCCCATGGTAGAGCAAGGCAATGCCCGTGGTCGACCAATGCATCGCCCTTGGTATACCAGGGCAGTCGCTGCGGTCGATCAAGGCATCGCCCGTGATCGACCAGGGGCTGTCGCTGGTAGAGCAAGGCACAGCCCATGAGCGACCGAGAGCACTGCCCGTGAGCGACAGTGATCGACTGAGAGCACTGCCCGTGAGTGACAGTGATCGACCGAGAGCAGTGCCCATGGTAGAGCAAGGCACAGCCCGTGGACGACCAAGGCATCGCCCATTGTCGACCGGGGCCGTCGCCGTGGTCGATCAAGGCTTCGCCTGTGGTGTACCAGGGGCAGTCGCTGAGGTCGATCAAGGCATCGGCCGTGATCGACCAGGGGCTGTCGCTGGTAGAGAAAGGCACAGCCCATGAGAGACCGAGAGCACTGCCTCGGAGCGACAGTGATCGACCAAGAGCACTGCCCGTGGTACAGAAAGGCATCGCCCATAGTCGACCAAGGGCTGATGCTGTGGTCGATCAAGGCGTCCCCCGTGGTCGACCAAGGGCTGCCGCCGTGGTCGATCAACGCATTGGCGGTGGTCGACCGAGCTCGCAGCCTGTGCTAGAGCAAGGCACTGAGCACGAGCAACCGAGTAAACAGCCCAAGATCCACCGTGGGATGTCGCCCTGGTGGACAATCGCATTGCCCGTGCTAGAGCAAGAAACAGCTCCCGAGTATTCCAGCCAACCGAACGTGTTCCCGATGTGTGGAAGATGCCGTGAGCTACAAAACGAGCTCAGGACAAGCATCCGGGCTGCCTCCGACCACAACAACGCGCGCTGGCCGAGCCGGCATCGGAGTGGTGGCGGAGGAAGCACGCCCAGCACCAGAGCATGCCCCCACGATCAGTAGGGATCATGCCCACGGGTGATGGTACGGATGCAAGGGGGCAGCCATGCCACACACTACCCCCTTAAAGAGCTTTATTTACATTTTTGGTATTCCTAGAAGGTGATATGATGACCCCGGAATTTTACACCAACCGCCCGGGCGCTACCAATGCCCACCACGGTCGACCAAGGCATTGCCCATGGTATACCAGGGGCAGTCGCCGGGGTCGATCAAGGCATCGCCCGTGATTGACCAAGGGCTGACGCTGGTAGAGCAAGGATCCGCCCATGAGCGACCGTGATCGACCGAGAGCACTGCCTGTGGTATACCAGGGGCAGTCGCTGTGGTCGATCAAGGCATCGCCCGTGATTGACCAGGGGCTCCCGCTGGTAGAGCAAGGCACAGCCCATGAACGACCAAGAGCACTGCCCGTGAGCGACAGTGATCAACCAAGAGCACCGCCCATGGTAGAGCAAGGCACAGCCCGTGGTCGACGAAGGCATCGCCTGCCGTCGACCGGGGCCCGTCGCCGTGGTCGATCAAGGCATCGCCTGTGGTGTACCAGGGGCAGTCGCTGAGGTCGATCAAGGCATCACCCGTGATCGACCAGGGGCTGTCGCTGGTAGAGCAAGGCACAGCCCATGAGTGACCGAGAGCACTGCCCATGAGCGACAGTGATTGACCGAGAGCACTGCCCATAGTAGAGCAAGGCACAGCCCGTGGTCGACCAAGGCATTGCCTGTGGTAAACCAGGGGCAGCCGCTGCGGTCGATCAGGGCATTGCCCGTGGTATACCAGGGGCAGTCACTGCGGTCGATCAAGGCATCACCCGTGATCGACCAGGGGCTGTCGCTGGTAGAGCAACGCACAGCCCATGAGCGACCGAGAGCACAGCCCATGAGTGACAGTGATCGACCAAGAGCACTGCCCGTGGTAGAGCAAGGCATCGCCCGTAGTCGACCAAGGGCTGAGGCGGTGGTCGATCAAGGCATCCCCCATGGTCGACCAAGGGCTGCCAATGCGGTCAATCAATGCATCGCCGGAGGTCGACCGAGCTCACAGCCCGTGCTAGAACAAGGCACTGTGCACGAGCAACCGACTGAACAGCCCAAGATCGACCGTGGGATGTCGCCCTGGTGGATAGTCGCATCGCCCGTGCTAGAGCAAGGCACAACCCACGAGTACTCCAGCCAACCAAACGTGTTCCCGATGTGTGGAAGATGCCGTGAGCTACAAAACGAGCTCACGACAAGCATCTGGGCTGCCTCCGACCACGACGACGCACACCGGCCGAGCCGGCATCGGAGGAAGCGCGCCCAGCACCAGAGCATGCCCCCAGGATCAGTAGGGATCATGCCCACGGGTGATGGTACGGATGCAAGGGGGCAGCCATGCCACACACTACCCCCTTAAAGAGCTTTATTTAAGTTTTCGTTATTCCCAAAAGGTGATATGATGACCCCGGAATTTTACACCAACCACCCGGGCTCTACCAACGCCCAGCACGGGCGATCACGGTCGACCAAGGCATCGCCCGTGGTATACCAGGGGCAGTCGCTGCGATCGATCAAGGCATTGCCCGTGATCGACCAAGGGCTGACGCTGGTAGAGCAAGGATCTGCCCACGAGAGACCGTGATCGACCGAGAGCACCGCCCATGGTAGAGCAAGGCAATGCCCGTGGTCGACCAATGCATCGCCCTTGGTATAACAGGGCAGTCACTGCGGTTGATCAAGGCATCGCCCGTGATCGACCAGGGGCTGTCGCTGGTAGAGCAAGGCACAGCCCATGAGTGAACGAGAGCACTGCCCGTGAGCGACAGTGATCGACCGAGAGCACTGCCCGTGAGTGACAGTGATCGACCGAGAGCACCGCCCATGGTAGAGCAAGGCACAGCCCGTGGATGACCAAGGTATCGCCCGTTGTCAACCTGGGCCGTCGCCGTGGTCGATCAAGGCTTCGCCCGTGGTGTACCAGGGGCAGTCGCTGAGGTCGATCAAGGCATCGGCCGTGATCGACCAGGGGCTGTCGCTGGTAGAGAAAGGCACAGCCCATGAGAGACCGAGAGCACTGCCCCGGAGCGACAGTGATCAACCAAGAGCATCACCCGTAGTTGACCAAGGGCTGACACTGTGGTCGATCAAGGCGTCCCCCGTGGTCGACCAAGGGCTGCCACCGTGGTCGATCAACGCATTGCTGGCGGTCGACCGAGCTCGCAGACTGTGCTAGAGCAAGGCACTGCACACGAGCAACCGAGTAAACAGCCCAAGATCCACCGTGGGATGTCGCCCTGGTGGACAATCACATCACCCGTGCTAGAGCAAGAAACAGCTCCTGAGTATTCCAGCCAACCGAACGTGTTCCTGATGTGTGGAAGATGCCGTGAGCTACAAAATGAGCTCACGACAAGCATCCAGGCTGCCTCCAACCACAACGACGCACGCCGGCCAAGCCGGCATCAGAGTGGTGGCGGAGGAAGCATGCCCAGCACCAGAGCATGCCCCCACGATCGGTAGGGATCATGGCCACGGGTGATGGTACGGATGCAAGGGGGCAGCCATGCCACACACTACCCCCTTAAAGAGCTTTATTTACATTTTTGGTATTCCCAAAAGGTGATATGATGACCCCGGAATTTTACACCAACCGCCCGGGCGCTACCAACGCCCACCACGGTCGACCAAGGTATCGCCCATGGTATACCAGGGGCAGTCGCCGCGGTCGATCAAGGCATCGCCCGTGATCGACCAAGGGCTGACGCTGGTAGAGCAAGGATCCGCCCATGAGCGACCGTGATCGACCGAGAGCACCGCCCGCGGTATACCAGGGGCAGTCGCTGTGGTCGATCAAGGCATCGCCCGTGATCGACCAGGGGCTCCCGCTGGTAGAGCAAGGCACAGCCCATGAACGACTGAGAGCACTGCCCGTGAGCGACAGTGATCGACCGAGAGCACCGCCCATGGTAGAGCAAGGCACAGCCCGTGGTCGACGAAGGCATCGCCTGTCATCGACCGGGGCCCGTCGCCATGGTCGATCAAGGCACAGCCCATGGCCGTCTTGCTTCTCCTGGAACAGCACTGGCGCTCCAAAGGGCGCCTTGGAGGGTTGAACTTTCCCCGAATCCAGCAAGTCCTGGAGTTGTTTCCATAACTCCTCCAGTTCTTTAGGCGACATCCAGTAAGGAGCTTTAGCTGGTGGCCTTGTCCTTGGAATCAACTCGATCTTGTGATCTACCGCCCGCCTTGGCAGTAAGCCCTTGGGCAGCTCCTCGGGCATAACGTCACAAAAGTCGCCTAGAATTCCTAGCACCACGTCAGGAACGTCCGCGTTCGTGCCAAGCTCGGGCTCTGACACATGGATCGCTGCAAAGTAAGTTGGCTGGCCCCTCTTCCAGCCTTTGGCTATTTGCATAGCCGAGACCCTTTCGGTCCTAATGTCCTCCGCATGGTTGAGGCCCTTAAACCCCCGAACGAAGCAAGGCTTCTTTGGGTCTGAGATCAACAAACCAGACACATGTGGCATGACCGAAACACAAGCTTTCATAAGAAAGTTGTTACTGAGTATTATGTCAAAATCATCCATGGGAATGATCATGATGTCTATGTTCCCCAACCAATCGCCAATCTGGACCGGCACTCCTTTGGCCATCCCAAGTACCGGCCTACTTTGGGAGTTGACAGCTTTGATGCGGCTGGTTTGTTTCTAGATCCACAATCCATAAGCTTGCACAACACGATCCGACACGAAGTTGTGCGTTGCGCCAGTGTCCACCATTGCCGCCACTTCCTTGGTGTTCAGGGTCATCGGTATATACATCAGTCCCTGCTCCTGTGCCTTCCTTCCCAAGCAGATGGCACCAAGTATTTGGAGAGGTGCCACTCTAGTTTGCTCATCATCGGAGTCAGAGTCAATCCTATTCACCAGGGCCGACAGCTTCTCCCTCTTTGGGCAATCTCGAGCATGATGGGGGCCGTTGCAGATGAAGCACCCCGGGTGGGTCTTAGGGTCCTTAAGGGATGAACCCTCCGTCGCCTTCCCCTTCCCCTTGTCTCCCTTGGACGACTTCCCTTTCTCAGCTTTGCCCGCACCCTTGCTAGGCTTGGCCGCCTTGTCCTTCGACTTCTCGGCCTGTTTCCCCTTCAGGTCGTTCTTTGATACACAGATGTCAATCAACGCATCCGCCTTTGCCATTGCGGTCTGGAGGTCTTGGACTCCTTGCCTTCGCAGCTCAAGTTGAGCCCACGATTGAAGACCCCGCATGAAGTTGAACAACTTGTCCAACTCGGACATCTTTGTGACATCAAGCAACAAGGAACTAAATTCCTTAACATAGTCACATACCGTACCCATCTGCCTTAGGTTGCACAATGCATCCTGAGCAGCCCATGAGGTGTTCGTGGGAAGGAACTGCTCCTTGAGTTCCTTCTTCAGCGTTGGCCAGTCTCTGATGCGTGGCTGCCCGCCGGTCGCAGCGTCCTGCTCACAGGTTCGCCACCAGAGTTTTGCATCGCCTGCCAAGTACATGACTGCCATCGAGACTTGTTCCCCTTTTGGAACTTTTCCCGCCTCGAAGTAATGCTCGATGTCCCACAAGAAATTTTCGAGTTCCTTGGAACTCCGAGTGCCTGTAAAGGCTTTGGGTTCAGGTATCTTTACCTTAGCCCGAGATCCCTCTGCTTTGGCTACTCCAGCAGCCAGTGCACGTCGGAGGATGCTCACCTCCTCCTTCAAACGGACAACGTCTGGAACTAGCACTGCCAGAACTTCCACCACACTTCCATTGGCTCCAGACATGTTACCGAGGGACGTTTCCAAAGCCGCTACTCGATCCCTTAGTGCATCCATGCGGGACATCCACAAGTCACCGCTCGCTTGCTATTCCAATCCTCGCACACCGCTTGAATGCGGCTCTGATACCAACTGTCACAAGGGTCGGAACTCACCCAAAATTTTCCGTTCCTGCGATGGTGCTGAGCAGTGTCCCATACACTCTCAGCCAACCCAAACACACACAACGAAATAGCTTGGCGAGGTTTAGCAATCAAGGATCGGGATCAAGCAATGCAAGGTAAGGGAAATCTCACTTGTATTCACAAACTCGAATTACAAGAACACGCAAAACCCTTACACGACCTTGCACAGTCACACCCAAGTATATGCCTCGTGTCTCCGGCACTTGCACTCCTCACTTGGACGGGTGAACTTCGCTCCAGGAGTTCACACTTGGCTTTGAGGGAACTAGTCACAATACCGCCGGCCTTCCTTTGCTCGACCCTCTGTGATGGAGTGTTTCCTCTTGACTCTCTCCAGTTGCTCCTCTCGACCTTGAGACCCGGGGGCTATTTATCCTTGCAGGTGGGGGAATCTTCATCCCTAGTTTCTAGGAAACAACCATGCTTCCATAACCACCCTGATCCCTTATTCTTAGGGACTGCAGTTGGATAAGGTTGACTGCTTGCCAGCACAGTCCTCGGTCAGCACCTTGACCGAGACTCCATCGTTCCACGACCGGAGTATATAGGGTCTGACTGAGTGCCACCCGCACTCAGTTCGGTCATGGGCACCGTGCCCTTGCCTTGGATCAGTTGCTGATAGCATGGAACATTAGCGTCGCTCGATCGCGAGCGACTTCCCTAGCGAGTCTTTCGGGAGCAGCCGTGTGCCCGTTGCCTGCCAACTCGCCTTGAACGGGTCTTGCGGGAGGATAGGGCGTCCAGATCACCTGCCCTTGACCGGGTCTTGTGGGCTCACCCATACCCGCATTGCCTGCCACTTGGCGTCTGCCTTGCTCGCCCGGGAGCAAGTCTCTCGGGAGGATAAGGCTTCCAAGTCGCCCTCCCTTGACCGAGTCTTGCGGGAGGATAGGAAGTCCAGCTCATCCGCCCTCGACCGAGTCTTGTGGGAGGATAGGAATTCCAGCTCACCCCCTTCCTGCATAGCCTGGCAACTCGCCCTATATAGAGCTTGGCATCTCGCCCTTTCGTTCCAACTGATCGTTCAGCAGTCTTCCCTCGATCCTGTCTCTAGCTGCCATGCCATCGAGGGTCCGCCTGGCAGCCATGTTCGTGTCCGAGCATCAAGGGGCTAACAGTAGGCCCCTATCCTACCATCGAAAGTTGATAGGGCAGAAATTTGAATGATGCATCGCTGGCACGCTGGCCGTGCGATCCATCAAGTTATCATGAATCATCAGAGCATCGGGCAAAGCCCGCGTCAACCTTTTATCTAATAAATGCATCCCTTCCAGAAGTCGGGGTTCGTTGCATGTATTAGCTCGAGAATTACTACGGTTATCCGAGTACCAGATACCATCAAACAAACTATAACTGATTTAATGAGCCATTCGCAGTTTCACAGTCTGAATTAGTTCATACTTACACATGCATGGCTTAATCTTTGAGACAAGCATATGACTACTGGCAGGATCAACCAGGTAGCATTCATTGACGACATCCCGCTTGCCGAGCACCCTCGCAGCAGAGCTCCCAAGGTGCCGTAGGCAAGTGACGAGAGTCATTCTAATGAAGCATCACGTTCGAGAGCACAATTCGCCCGAGAGCCATGTGCCCATGGAATATTCTGCATCCGAGAGATCGAGAAGACTCCCCTTGGCCACTGCAGACACCATCGCAAGGAGGCATGCGTGGCACAAGGGGGGACTGCTTCATCATCCAACAGACTGCCCGAGGGGGGCAACCGATGGACAGACCGCAACACCGCATTCAGCACCCGCCAACATGGTAGCCAACACAGGAACCAGAGAGCATACCACAGCATAACACGCATGGGACGTCCATTGAGGGGCTGCCGAGCGGACAGTCCAACGGTCCACACCACCGTTGAGCCAGCCAACACGTACAGCCAAAGCATCACTCACACGCCGTCACGCACACAGGATCGCAGTCACGCGGAAAGAGACCCCCACCCCGCTCCGAGAGGTTTCTCGGAAGGGAAAGAGGGCAGTCCGCTAAACCACAACCGGGCGATAGACGCGAGAAGATCTAGACAGAAAAGTGAGATATCCAACCAACCGACCGACCGCATTACCGATGTGTAGCAGCTGCTACCGAGAGCAGTGCCCGTGTGCGACCATGACTGACCGAGAGAACGGCCAGTGGTACAGAGAGGCACAGCCTGTGGTCGAGAAGGTGCTGCCGCCGCGGTCATTCAAGGCATCGCCCGTCGTCGACCGAGCGCACAGCCTGTGCTAGAGCAAGGCATTGCCCATGCAACCGAGAGAACAGCCTGAGGTCGACCAAGGGATGTCACCCTGGTCCAGAATTTGCATCGCCTGTGCTAGAGAAAGGCACAGCCCCTGAGTATTCCAGCCAACCGAACGTGTTCCCGATGTGTGGAAGATGCCGTGAGCTACAAAACGAGCTCACGACAAGCATCCGGGCTGCCTCCGACCACGACAACGCATGCCGGCCGAGCCGGCATTGGAGTGGTGGCAGAGGAAGCACGCCCAGCACTAGAGTATGCCCCCACGATCAATTGGGATCATGCCCACGGGTGATGGTACGGATGCAAGGGGGCAGACATGCCACACACTACCCCCTTAAAGAGCTTTATTTACATTTTTGGTATTCCCAGAAGGTGATATGATGACCCCGGAATTTTACACCAACCGCCCGGGCGCTACCAACGCCCACCATGGTCGACCAAGGCATCGCCCATGGTATACCAGGGGCAGTCGCCGCGGTCGATCAAGGCATCGCCCATGAGCGACCGAGAGCACTGCCCGTGAGCAACAGTGATCGACCGAGAGCAGCCCCTGTGGTAGAGCAAGGCACAGCCCGTGGTTGACCAAGGCATCGCCCGTCATCGACCAGGGGCAGTCGCCATGGTCGATCAAGGCATAGCCCGTGGTATACCAGGGCAGTCGCTGTGGTCGATCAGGGCATCACCGGTGATCGACCAAGGGCTGGCGCTGGTAGAGCAAGGATC
>FWPY01000050.1:3130000-3137500 GCA_900174645.1 Sonneratia alba | reverse complement strand
CCCGCCCATCGGTTGGCTCTTGGAGTTCACCGCCTTCAATCGGCTCTGGGAGCATTCCACTCGCAACTCCAAGGTTCATATCATCCGATCTGACATGAATGTGTTGGTGGCACCAGTATCCACCAAGGCTGACATCCGCCTGCCATTCAAGGTTACATCCACGAACAACAAACTGTGGCGTACCTTAGGGCGCTCACTCCGCATAGCACCGAGGGCCTGCAGTGGGGCAACACGCTGCACTTGGTCCTCGTTGGAGTCATCCGACCGTAGGGCAGTAACCTTCCCCTCCCGCTTTGGGCACTCCTTTGCCCTATGGGGTCCGTTACATATGAAGCAGCCCGGGTGCGTCCAAGGATCCTTCCTTCCGTTGGCTCCCTCGATCACCTTCGCCTTCCCTTTGTCTGGTCGGGTCAGCTGCTTCTCCTTGCCCTTCCCTGACTTCCCTTTCAGGTATGACTTGGACTTCTTGTCCTTGTCCATCGGCTGGGCCTTCTTGCTCCCCTCCTCGGTGCGAGCAATCCGTAAGTCCAGCAGTGCGTCCGCCGCAGCTAAGGCAGAAGGAAGGTCTCTTACCCCTTGCCTCCTTAGCTCGAGTTGAGCCCAAGGTTGCAACCCCTTTAGGAACGTGTACAGCTTGTCCGTCTCTGACATATCCGTCATGTTCAGCATCAGTGCGCTAAACTCCTTCACGTAGTCTCGCACTGGTCCGCTGTGCCTCAGCTTGGCCATCACATCCCAAGCAAGCCATGCTGTGTTGCTCGGCACGAACTGCTCTTTCAGCTCCTTCTTCAGTGCCTCCCAGGTCTCCATCCGGGGTCTGCCTGCACTGATATCGTCTTGGACCCAGGTCCTCCACCATAGCTTCGCATCCTTGGCAAGGTACATGGTGGTGATCGTCACCTTCTCGGCATCAGGGATCTTCGCAGCAGCGAAGTAGTTCTCCATATTCCATATGAAGTTCTCTAGATCCTTGGAACTCCTTGTTCCTTCAAACGCCTTTGGCTCCGGGACCTTCATCCTCCCATGAGGCCCATTCGATGGCCCCGCCTGGGACACCAATTACCGCTTGATCAGGACCACATCATCCTTCAGGGTCGCCACATCAAGCCTGATCGCCTTCAGCAGATCAGTCACGGTTCCTCCAATATCGTCACCTTCGCCGACGTTGTCCTCCAAAGCAGCAACGCGGGGTTCCAGCATAGCGGTCGGGTCTGCTCGTCCAGTGAGCTCTGCAATACGGCCTTCCAGCACCGCCAATCGCTCCCACAACGCTTCCATCACCCTGGTCCACACGGTTGCTGATTGTAGGGTATGTGTGGTCTTTAACAAAGGGTATTCTCACCCCAAGCGTAGCACCACCTTCACGGGTACTCCGGCTTGTCACGGACGAAACCTCGCTCTGATACCAACTGTCACGGGGCTGATGCGGGCCACAAATTTTTCCGCACCCCGCTAGGCGTCGACACTCCACTTGCCGACCAGCCACACACCGTGCGTACCATCGAGGCCAAACGATCACCGAAACGAAGAAGCAACACCAAGGAATACAAGAACACAATTGGGAAAACGTAACTCGTATTCACATATATTACAAGTACACGAAAAACCCAACCCAGGACAGAACTCTTACACGCAGTCTCACGAGCCTATGCCTGGCAGCCTTGTGCTGCTTGCACTCCCGTCTCCGGCCTTCGCTCAAGAACACCGGACTGCGGGTCCGACCTGACTTCCACTCCTTGGAATCTCGGTCCCTCTGTGCCTCCTGACTGCCCTGGTCGTTCTTGCTGCTCTGCTGGCCTCTGTTGCCTCCTCGTGTGCTCTTCTTGGTGTCTCTCTGCAGAATGAGACTGCCCCTTTATATAGAGGAGCCTTGCGAGTCCAATATGGCAACTGACATCTTTGAATCCCTTGATTCACTCCCTCAGTTTTCCAGCCTGTCCAATCCCTCCAGGATTGTTTCCATAACTGATTGGTTGCCAAATCTGTCCAATCCCTCCAGTATTGTTTCCATAACAGATTAATTGCCATTCACGGAGAAACTTTCCCGGATTGCTCACTCGGATTGACTTGGCGCCAGCTAAGCCTCGTCGACCCGATCCATCCTCCTCTAGGATCCACGTCCTTGATCTCCTTCCTAAGATCACGGTCATCGGAACGGGATCGCTGCGTCCACCAGTGCTTGAGCATGGTCAAGGACTTAACCGATCTTCACAAGTAGTCAACTCCCTTGCCGCTCCCTTAGCGTCTGCCGGGCTTGTTGAGTTATGCGCACTCCTAGAGTGCCTTTGCGCGGTTGTATCAGGTTCACCGAACCTCCTAGAGTGTTGCACCGTGCCTTGCTCATGGGCATCCTCACTGCCCACCCGTACATTCGCCTACTTGTGCCTTGTGGCACTTCCTGGCCACAATCTGGTCCCTCAGCACACTGCCGGGCCTTGATCAGTTGTTACCTTCACCGGTGCCACTGCGCATGCTTGTGTGACCATCTCCACACTTGCCCACTTATGGACTTGCAATTGATCCCAACACCTCGCACTTGACAGCCCGCGCATCCTCGCGTGCAGGCTATGTGCTACCACTACCCCGAGGTACGGCTTGTGGTACGCATTCTCCGGGGCTTGAACTCAGGGGTCTAACAGTAGGCCCCTATCGTACCATCGAAAGTTGATAGGGCAGAAATTTGAATGATGCGTCACCGGCACGCTGGCCATGCGATCCGTCAAGTTATCATGAATCATCAGAGCATCGGGCGAAGCCTGCATCGACCTTTTATCTAATAAATGCATCCCTTCCAGAAGTCGGGGTTCATTGCACGTATTAGCTCTAGAATTACTACGGTTATCCGAGTAGGAGATACCATCAAACAAACTATAACTGATTTAATGAGCCATTCGCAGTTTCACAGTCTGAATTAGTTCATACTTACACATGCATGGCTTAATCTTTGAGACAAGCATATGACTACTGGCAGGATCAACCAGGTAGCATTCATTGACGACATCCCGCTTGCTGAGCACCCCTGCAGCAGAGCTCCCAAGGTGCCGTAGGCAAGTGATGAGAGTCATTCTAATGAAGCATCACGTTCGAGAGCACAATTCGCCCGAGAGCCATGCGCCCATGGAATATTCCGCATCCAAGAGATCGAGAAGGCTCCCCTTGGCCACTGCAGACACCATCGCAAGGAGGCATGCGTGGCACAAGGGGGGACTGCTTCATCATCCAACAGACTGCCCGAGGGGGGCAACCGATGGACAGACCGCAACACCGCATTCAGTAGCAGCCAACATGGTAGCCAACACAGGAACCAGAGAGCATACCACAGCATAACACGCGCATGGGACGTCCATTGAGGGGCTGCCGAGCGGACAGTCCAACGGTCCACACCACCGTTGAGCCAGCCAACACGTACAGCCAAAGCACCACTCACACGCCGTCACGCACACAGGATCGCAGTCACGCGGAAAGAGACCCCCGCCCCGCTCCGAGAGGTTTATCGGAAGGGAAAGAGGGCAGTCCGCTAGACCACAACCGGGCGATAGACGCGAGAAGATATAGACAGAAAAGTGAGATATCCAACCAACCGACCGACCGCATTACCGATGTGTGGCAGCTGCTGCTGAGAGCAGCGCCCGTGAGCGACCATGACTGACCAAGAGAATGGCCCGTGGTACACAGAGGCACAGCCCGTGGTCGAGAAGGGGCTGTCGCTGCGGTCATTCAAGGCATCGCCCATCGTCGACCGAGCGCAAAGCCCATGCTAGAGCAAGGCATTGCCCATGAGCAACCGTGAGAACAGCCTGAGGTCGACCAAGGGATGTCACCCTGGTCCAGAATTTGCATCGCCTGTGCTAGAGAAAGGCACAGACCCTGAGTATTCCAGCCAACCGAACATGTTCCCAATGTGTGGAAGATGCCGTGAGCTACAAAACGAGCTCACGACAAGCATCTGGGCTGCCTCCGACCACGACGACGCACGCCGGCCGAGCCGGCATCGGAGTGGTGGCGGAGGAAGCACGCCCAGCACCAGAGCATGCCCCCACGATCGGTAGGGATCATGCCCATGGGTGATGGTACGGATGCAAGGGGGCAGACATGCCACACACTACCCCTTAAAGAGTTTTATTTAAGTTTTCGGTATTCCCAGAAGGTGATATGATGACCCCAGAATTTTACACCAACCGCCCGGGCGCTACCAACGCCCACCACGGGCGATCATGGTCGATCAAGGCATCGCCTGTGGTATACCAGGGGCAGTCACTGTGATTGATCAAGGCATCGCCGGTGATCGACCAAGGGCTGACACTGGCAGAGCAAGGATCCGCCCATGAGCGACAGTGATCGACTGAGAGCACTGCCCGTGGTACAGCAAGGCAATGCCCGTGGTCGACCAATGCATCGCCCTTGGTATACCAGGGGCAGTTGCTGCAGTCGATCAAGGCATCGCCCGTGATCAACCAGGGGCTGTCGCTGGTAGAGCAAGCACAGCCCATGAGCGACCGAGAGCACTGCCTGTGAGCGACAGTGATCGACCGAGAGCACCGCCCATGGTAGAGCAAGGCACAGCCCG
Source organism: Sonneratia alba (assembly GCA_900174645.1). Taxonomy (NCBI): domain Eukaryota; kingdom Viridiplantae; phylum Streptophyta; class Magnoliopsida; order Myrtales; family Lythraceae; genus Sonneratia; species Sonneratia alba. Next base: position 3,132,933 of record FWPY01000050.1, on the reverse strand, counting down.
TGGACCAACAAGGCATCGCCCGTCGTCAACCGGGGCCGTCGCCGTGGTCGATCAAGGCTTCGCCCGTGGTGTACCAGTGGCAGTCGCTGAGGTCAATCAAGGCATTGCCCGTGATCGAGCAGGGGCTGTCGCTGGTAGAGAAAGGCACAGGCCATGAGAGACCGAGAGCACTGCCGCTGAGTGACAGTGATCGACCGAGAGCACCGCCCGTGATAGAGAAAGGCATCGCCCGGGACCGTTGCCGTGGTCGATCAAGGCATCGCCCGTGATCGACCAGGGGCTGTCGCTGGTAGAGAAAGGCACAGCCCACGAGAGACCGAGAGCACTGCCGCTGAGCAACAGTGATCGACCAAGAGCACCGCCCGTGGTAGAGAAAGGCATTGCCCGTAGTCGACCAAGGGCTGATGCCGTGATCAATCAAGGCATCCCCCGTGGTCGACCAAGGGCTGCCCCCGCGGTCAATCAACGCATTGCCGGCGGTCAACCAAGCTGACAGCCTGTGCTAGAGCAGGGCACTGCACACGAGCAACCGAGTAAACAGCCCAAGATCCACCATGGGATGTCACCCTGGTGGACAATCGCATCGCCCGTGCTAGAGCAAGAAACAGCTCCTGAGTATTCCAGCCAACCGAACGTGTTCCCGATGTGTGGAAGATGCCGTGAGCTACAAAACGAGCTCACGACAAGCATCCGGGCTGCCTCCAACCACAACGACGCACACCGGCCAAGCCGGCATCGGAGTGGTGGTGGAGGAAGCATGCCCCCACGATCGGTAGGGATCATGCCCACGGGTGATGGTACGGATGCAAGGGGGCAGCCATGCCACACACTACCCCATTAAAGAGCTTTATTTACATTTTTGGTATTACCAGAAGGTGATATGATGACCCTGGAATTTTACACCAACCGCCCGGGCGCTACCAACGCCCACCACGGTCGGCTAAGGCATCGCCCATGGTATACCAGCGGCAGTTGCCGTGGTCGATCAAGGCATCATCCGTGATCGACCAAGGGCTGACGCTGGTAGAGCAAGGATCCGCCCATGAGCGACCATGATCAGCCGAGAGCACCACCCGTGGTAGAGCAAGGCAATGCCCGTGGTTGACCAATGCATCGCCCGTGGTATACCAGGGGCAGTCGCTGCGGTCGATCAAGGCATCGCCCGTGATCGACCAGGGGCTGCCGCTGGTAGAGCAAGGCACAGCCCATGAGTGACCGAGAGCACTGCCCGTGAGCGACAGTGATCGACTGAGAGCACTGCCCATGGTAGAGCAAGGCACAGCCTGTCTCCGTGGTCGATCAAGGCATCGCCCGTCGCCGTGGTCGATCAAGGCATCGCCCGTGGTATAACAGGGGCAGTCGCTGCAGTCGATCAAGGCATCGCCTGTGATCGACCAGGGGCTGTCGCTGGTAGAGCAAGGCACAGCCCATGAGCGACCGAGAGCACTGCCCGTGAGTGACAGTGATCGACCGAGAGCACCGCCCATGGTAGAGCAAGGCACAGCCCGTGGTCGACCAATGCATCGCCCGTCGTCAACTGGGGCCCGTCGCCATGGTCGATCAAGGCATCGCCCGTGGTATACCAGGGGCAGCTGCTGCGGTCGATCAGGGCATCGCCCGTGGTATACCTGGGGCAGTCGCTGCGTTCGATCAAGGCATCGCCTGTGATCGACCAGGGGCTGTCGCTGGTAGAGCAAGGCACAGCCCATGAGCGACCGAGGGCACTGCCCATGAGCGACAGTGATCGACCAAGAGCACTGCCCGTGGTAGAGCAAGGCATCCCCTGTAGTCGACCATGGGATGAGGCCGTGGTCGATGAAGGCATCCCCCGTGGTCGACCAAGGGCTGCCGATGCAGTCGATCAACACTTCGCCGGAGGTCGACCGAGCTCACAGCCCGTGCTAGAGCAAGGCACTGTGCACGAGCAACCGACTGAACAGCCCGAGATCGACCGTGGCATGTCACCCTGGTGGATAGTCGCATCGCCCGTGCTAGAGCAACACACAACCCACGAGTATTCCAGCCAACCAAACGACTTCCCGATGTGTGGAAGATGCCGTGAGCTACAAAATGAGGTCACGACAAGCATCCGGGCTGCCTCCAACCACAACGGATGCCGGCCAAGCCGGCGACCGTGTGGTGGCGGAGGAAGCACGCCCAGCACCAGAGAATGCCCCCACGATCAGTAGGGAACATGCCCCGGGGTGATGGTACGGATGCAAGGGGGCAGCCAAGCCACACACTACCCCCTTAAAGAGCTTTATTTGAGTTTTTGGTATTCCCAGAAGGTGATATGATGACCCCCGAATTTTACACCAACCGCCCGGGCGCTACCAATGCCCACCACGGTCGACCAAGGCATCGCCCGTGGTATACCAGGGCCAGTCGCTGCGGCTGATCAGGGCATCGCCAGTGATCGACCAAGGGCTGACGCTGGTAGAGCAAGGCACAGCCCATGAGTGACCGAGAGCACTGCCCGTGAGTGACAGTGATCGACCGAGAGCACCCCCCGTGGTAGAGCAAGGCACAGCCCGTGGTCGACCAAGGCATCGCCCGTCGTCGACTAGAGACTGTCGCCATGGTCGATCAAGGCATATCCCGTGGTATACCAGGGCAGTCGCTGCGGTCGATCAGGGCATCGCCGGTGATCGACCAAGGGCTGATGCTGGTAGAGCAAGGATCCGCCCATGAGCGACCGAGAGCACTGCCCATGAGCGACAGTGATCGACTGAGAGCACCGCCCATGGTAGAGCAAGGCACAGCCCGTGGTCGACCAAGGCATTGCCCGTCGTCGACCAGGGGCTGTCGCCGTGGTCGATCAAGGCATCGCCCGTGGTATACCAGGGACAGTCGCTGCGGTCGATCAAGGGCTGACACTGGTAGAGCAAGGATCCGCCCATGAGCGACTGAGAGCACTGCCCGTGAGCGACCGT
>FWPY01000050.1:3112500-3122500 GCA_900174645.1 Sonneratia alba | reverse complement strand
TAGGCCGGTACTTGGGATGGCCAAAGGCGTGCCGGTCCAGATTGGTTATTGGTCAGGGGCCATTGACGTCATGATCATCCCCATGGACGATTTTGACGTAATACTCGGTAACAACTTTCTCATGAAAGCTTGTGTTTCAGTCATGCCACATGTGTCTGGTTTGTTCATCTCAGACCCGAGGAAGCCTTGCTTTGTTCGGGGAGTTAAGGGCCTCAACCATGCGGAGGACACAAGGACCGAAAGGGTCTCAGCTATGCAAATAGCCAAAGGCTGGAAGAGGGGCCAGCCAACATACCTTGCAGCGATCCATGAGTCAGAGCCCAAGCGGGGCACGAACGCGGACGTTCCTGACGTGGTGCAAGGAATTCTAGGTGACTTTTGTGACGTTATGCATGAGGAGCTGCCCAAGGGCTTACTGCCAAGGCGGGCGGTAGATCACAAGATCGAGTTGATTCCGCGGACAAGGCCACCAGCGAAAGCTCCTTACCGGATGTCACCTAAGGAACTGGAGGAGTTACAGAAACAACTCCAGGACTTACTGGAATCGGGGAAAGTTCAGCCCTCCAAGGCGCCCTTTGGAGCGCCAGTGCTGTCCCAGGAGAAGCAGGACGGCACGTTGCGGTTGTGCGTGGACTACCGCGGGCTGAACAAGATCACTGTGAAGAACAAGTACCCCGTGCCATTGATTGCAGACTTGTTTGATCGTCTTAGTGGAGCCGAGTTCTTCACCAAATTGGACCTAAGATCGGGATATTGGCAAGTTTGCATAGCGGAGGGCGACACGCCAAAGATGACAATGGTGACTCGGTATGGGTCATATGAGTTTAAGGTGATGCCATTTGGCTTAACCAATGCACCAGCCACATTTTGCAATCTCATGAATGATGTGTTTCATGATGTTATAGACAAGTTTGTGGTAGTGTATCTCGATGACATTGTCATCTATAGCCGGTCTTTAGAGGACCATCTTGGGCATTTACGTTTTGTGTTCCAGCGGCTAAGGGAACACAGGTTATACGTAAAGAAGGAGAAGTGCGAGTTCTGCACCAAGGAAATCAATTTCCTTGGACATGTGATTGGCGGGGGCACGGTGAAGATGGATCCCCGAAAGGTGCAAGCCATTAGGGAGTGGATGGCTCCCACCAAGGTGGGTGAATTGCAGAGTTTCCTCAGGTTGGCAAACTACTACCGCAAGTTCATCAAGGGATACTCAAAGCTGGTATCCCCGCTCACTGATCTACTGCAGAAGGGCAAACCGTGGACTTGGGATGCGGCATGCGCAAACGCCTTTGAGAAGGTCAAGTCCCGGATTGTGGCCGAACCTGTGTTGAAGCTTCCGGACTTCGATAGGCCGTTCGAAGTCCATACGGATGCTTCGGATCGTCCTGCAGGCAGAGTGTTGGTGCAGGATGGGCACCTGATAGCATTCGAGAGCTGGAAGTTGAAGCCGGCTGAACAACGCTACTCCGCGCACAAGAAGGAAATGTTGGCGGTTGTGCATTGCCTACGGGCATGGCGGGTATACTTACTTGGCACTTCTTTTGTGATCAAAACGGATAATGTTGCAAACACTTTCTTTAAGACGCAGAAGAAGTTGTCCCCAAGGCAGGCCCGGTGGCAAGAGTTCCTGGCCGAGTATGACTTCGAGTGGGAGCATAGGCCGGGGCGCCACAACCAAGTTGCCGACGCTTTGAGCAGGAAGGCAGTAGAGACAATCGCTGCGCTAACCCAATTGGAGTCCACCTTCGTAGGCAAACTGAAGGATCAGGCGAAGGAGGACTGGGTATATCAAAAGTTGGTTGCGCAAGTTCAAAATGGTACCGTGCGGAGGTACTGGCTTGAGGATGGCTTGCTATACGCGAAGGGTGGTCACGTATTCATCCCCGGCGGAGGGCTGAGGACGCAGCTGTTGCGCGAACATCATGACGCGCAATGGGCTGGGCATCCCGGACGGGAAAGGATGCTGGCGCTGTTGGCACGCTCCTACTTCTAGCCGAAGATGGAGAATGACGTTGAGCTATACGTCAAGACTTGCCTTGTTTGTCAACAAGACAAGGCGGAACAGCGCATTGAGGCAGGCTTGTTGCAGCCTTTGCCTATTCTAGAGAAACCTTGGGTATCAGTTTCTATGGACTTCATCAGTGGCTTCCCTGAGGTTAAGGGTTTTGATGGAGTTATGGTTGTGGTAGACAGGTTCTCGAAGTATGGGATCTTCAGGCCTACCCCAAAGAATTGCTCTGCGGAAACGGCGGCAGAAGAGTTCTATCGCCACTTGGTCAAGTTGTTTGGGATCCCGACGGACATTGTGAGTGATCGAGACGCACAGTTCACGGGGAGATTTTGGACCCATCTCAACAGCGAACCACCTGCAGACAGACGGCCAAACGGAGAGGATGAACTAGCTGCTGGAAGAGTACCTACGACACTATGTCACGGCCAGTCAGCGGAATTGGCTGGAACTGTTAGACACGGCGCAGTTTTGTTACAACTTGCACCGTTCCTCAGCCACTGGGTTCAGCCCGTTTGAGCTCGCTTTGGGCTATCAACCATTGACCCCTTCCGAAGTGGCCCTACAAAAGAAGGAAGGGCCATGTCCTGATGCATACCGTTTTGCCGGAATAAGCAGGAAATGCTCGAGGAAGCACAGGACAGCCTTGCCAAAGCTGTCTGCCGCATGAAGAAATATGCGGATCAAGGGCGTCGACCGCTAGAATTTCAGGTCGGTGACAAGGTCAAGCTGAAATTGGCGCCCCAAATATGGAAGAAGGTGACGAGCAAGAGATGGCACAAGGGCCTCATTCAGCGGTATGATGGGCCATTCGAGGTGGTGAAGCGAGTTGGAGCCTTGGCTTATCGCTTAGCACTACCCGAGAGGATGAAGATTCATCCGACTTTCCATGTCAGCTTCCTAAAGCCCTACCATGAGGATGCGGATGCGGACCGCGTTAGGGCAAGACGTGCACCATTGAATGTGCGCACGGAATTGGAAAGGGAGGTTGACCGTGTGCTAGACCGACGGGTGTTGGGTTACAGCAAGAAGAACCGAAGAACGGAGTACCTGGTTCTATGGAAAGGGTTGCCAATGTCGGAAGCGAGTTGGGAAAAGGAGGCAACACTCTGGGGGTTCGAGGACAAGATCCAGAAGTACCTCCACTCTATTCCGACGAGGGCGTTTGTCAGCCCCTTAATGCTCGGACACGGAAATGGCTGCTAGGCGGACCCTCGATTGCATGGCAGCTAGGGAAAGGATCGACAGAAGAATGCCAAAGGATCAGTGGGATATATATAGGGCAAGGGCCAGGCTATGCGGGAAGGAGCACTCCCACAAGACTCGGTCAAGGGAAGGTGAGCTGGACTTCCCAACCTCCCGAAAGACTTGGTCAGGGAAGTGAGCTGGACGCCCTAACCACCCGCAAGACTTGCTCCTGGGCGAGTAAGGCGGACGCCAGGTGGCGGGCAGTGCGGGCCTGAGCACTCCCGCAAGACCCGGTCAAGGGCAAGTGGGTTGGACGCCCTAACCTCCCGAAAGACCTGTTCAAGGCAAGCTGGCAAGCAACGGGCGCGGGGGTTCTCCCGAAGGCTCGCTAGGGAAGTCACTCGCGGTCGAGCGACGCTAATGTTCCATGTAACTGATCCAAGGCAAGGGCGCGGTGCCCATGACCGAACTAAGTGCGGGTGGCACTTAGGCAGACCCGGTATACTTCCGTTGTGGAACGATGGAGTCTCGGTCAAGGTGCTGACCGAGTGACTGTGCTGGCAAGCAGTCAAGCTTATCCAACTGCAGCCCCTAGAAGTGTGGGAGTGGGGGGTTATGGGAGCTGAGGTGTCTCCTGGAAACCAGGGACGGTGGTTACCCCCTGCAAGGATAAATAGCCCCCGGGTCCCAAGGTCGAAGCAGCAAAGGGGGGAGCAACTGGAGAGAGTCGAGAGGAAACACTCCATCACAGAAGGTCGAGCAAAGGAAGCCCCGGCAATAGTGTGACCAGTTCCCCCAAAGCTAAGCGTGAACTCCTGGAGCGAAGTTCACCCGTCCAAGTGAGGAGTGCAAGTGCCGAAGCCACGAGGCATATACTTGGGCGTGACCGTGCAAGGTCGTGTAAGGGTTTTGCGTGTTCTTGTAATTCGAGTTTGTGAATACAAGTGAGATTTCCCTTACCTTACATTGCTTGATCCCGATCCTTGATTGCTAAACCTCGCCAAGCTATTTCGTTGTGCATGGTTGGGTTGGCTGAGAGTGTACGGGACATTGCTCAACACCATCGCAGGAACGGAAAAATATGGGTGAGATCCGACCCCTGTGACAGTAGGTGTCATAGGGCCGATGCGGCTCACAAATTTTTCCGCACCCCACTAGGCGTCGACACACCGTTTGTCGACCAGCCACACACACACCGTGCGTACCGTCGAGGCCAAATGATCAGGGAACCAAAGAAGCAACACCAAGTGACACAAGAACACAATCGGGAAAATGCAACTCGTATTCACATCTATTACAAGTACACGAAAAACCCAATCCCAGATCAGAACACTTACACGCAACCTCACGAGCCTATGCCTCACAGTCTCCTACTGCTTGCACTCCCTACTCGTCTCGTGTCTTCCTTCAAGGACACCGGGTTGCTGCCCAACTTGACTTCCACTCCCTTGGAATCTCAGGCTTGTCGTGTTCCTCGACTGATCTGGTCGCTCCTGGTTCTCTCCTCGCCTCTGCTTGGAGTCTGGTGTCTCTCGCCTCTTCTGGTCCCCTTTTCCCGAATGAGGCTGACCCCTTTATATAGGGGAGCCGAGCAAATCTGATATGGCAACCGATAGGTGAGAATCCCTTGATTCTCTCCATCTGAGCTCGACCCGTCCAATCCCGGCTGTCGATCTGCAATCTCCAAGATTGTTTCCATGATAGATTGCCCTGCCATATCCCAGGAGGATCTTCCCGGATTTCCCTGGATTGACTTGGTGCCAGCTGAGCTTGTCGTCCAGGTTCATCCCCTCTAGGGTCCACGTCCCTGACCCCCTCCTAGGATCATGGTTGCCTGATTGCAGCGTCCAGCGGTGCTCGCCTGGTCAAGGACTTAGCCGATCCCCACAAGTCGTCAACTCCCCTACCGCTAAGTGCTGAGCCTCCCTTAGCGTCTACCGGGCCTGTTGAGGCATGCGCACTCCTAGAGTGCCCCTGCGCAGTTGTATCAGGTTCCATGAACCTCCTAGAGCTTGGCACCGTGCCTTGCTCGTGAGCATCCTCACTGCCCACTTGCGCATTCACCGACTTGGGGAGTGTGGCACTCCCTTGCCACAATTTGGTCCTTTGGCACACTGCGGAGCCTTTGATCGACCATCCTCTTCACAAGTGCCTTTGTGCACGCTTGTGTGACCATCTCCCGACTTGCCTGCTTCATGGACTTGCAATTCTCTCAACACCATGCACCTGGTTGCCCGCGCATCCTTGTGTGCAGGCTTATGCGCCACCACTACCCCGAGGCATGGCCTGTGGTGCGCATCCTCCGGGGCTAGAGCTCAAGGGTCTAACAGTAGGCCCCTATCCTACCATCGAAAGTTGATAGGGCAGAAATTTGAATGATGCATCACTGGCACGCTGGCCGTGCGATCCGTCAAGTTATCATGAATCATCAGAGCATCGGGCAAAGCTTGTGTCGACCTTTTATCTAATAAATGCATCCCTTCCAGAAGTCGGGGTTCGTTGCACGTATTAGCTCTAGAATTACTACGGTTATCCGAGTAGGAGATACCATCAAACAAACTATAACTGATTTAATGAGCCATTCGCAGTTTCACAGTCTGAATTAGTTCATACTTACACATGCATGGCTTAATCTTTGAGACAAGCATATGACTACTGGCAGGATCAACCAGGTAGCATTCATTGATGACATCCAGCTTGCCAAGCACCCCCGCAGCAGAGCTCCCAAGGTGCCGTAGGCAAGTGACAAGAGTCATTCTAATGAAGCATCACGTTCAAGAGCACAATTCGCCCGAGAGCCATGCGCCCATGGAATATTCCGCATCCGAGAGATCGAGAAGGCTCCCCTTGGCCACTGCAGACACCATCGCAAGGAGGCATGTGCAGCACAAGGGGGGACTGCTTCATCACCCAACAGACTGCCCGAGGGGGGCAACAGATGGACAGACCGCAACACCGCATTCAGTACCCGCCAACATGGTAGCCAACACAGGAACCAGAGAGCATACCACAGCATAACACACGCATGGGACGTCCATTGAGGGGCTGCCGAGCGGACAGTCCAACGGTCCACACCACCGCTGAGCCAGCCAACATGTACAGCCAAAGCACCACTCACACGCCGTCACGCACACAGGATCGCAGTCACGCGGAAAGAGACCCCCACCCCGCTCCGAGAGGTTTCTCGGAAGGGAAAGAGGGCAGTCCGCTAGACCACAACCGGGCGATAGACGCGAGAAGATCTAGACAGAAAAGTGAGATATCCAACCAACCGACTGACCGCATTACCGATGTGTGGCAGCTGCTGCCGAGAGCAGCGCCCGTGAGCGACCGTGACTGACCGAGAGAACGGCCCGTGGTACAGAGAGGCACAGCCCGTGGTCGAGAAGGGGCTGTCGCTGCGGTCATTCAAGGCATCGCCCGTCGTCGACCGAGCACACAGCCTGTGCTAGAGCAAGGCATTGCCCATGAGTAACCGAGAGAACAGCCTGAGGTCGACCAAGGGATGTCGCCCTGGTCCAGAATTCGCATCGCCTCTGCTAGAGAAAGGCACAGCCCCTGAGTATTCCAGCCAACCGAACGTGTTCCCGATGTGTGGAAGATGCTGTGAGCTACAAAACGAGCTCACGACAAGCATCTGGGCTGCCTCCGACCACGACAATGCACGCCGGCCGAGCCAGCATCGGAGTGGTGGCGGAGGAAGCATGCCCCCACGATCGGTAGGGATCATGCCCACGGGTGATGGTACGGATGCAAGGGGGCAGCCATGCCACACACTACCCCCTTAAAGAGCTTTATTTAAGTTTTTGGTATTTCCAGAAGGTGATATGATGACCCCGGAATTTTACACCAACCGCCCGGGCGCTACCAACGCCCACCACGGGCGATCACGGTCGACCAAGGCATCGCCCGTGGTATACCAGGGGCAGTCGCTGCGATCAATCAAGGCATCGCCCGTGATCGACCAAGGCCTGACGCTGGTTGAGCAAGGATCCGCCCATGAGCGACAGTGATCGACCGAGAGCACCGCCCATGGTAGAGCAAGGCACAGCCTGTGGACGGCCAAGGCATCGCCCGTCGTCGACCAGGGCCGTCGCCGTGGTCGATCAAGGCTTTGCCCGTGGAGTACTAGGAGGAGTCACTGAGGTCGATCAAGCCATCGCCCGTGATCGACCAGGGGCTGTCGCCGGTAGAGAAAGGCACAGAGACTGAGAGCACTGCCGCTGAGCGGCAGTAGCCGACCAAGAGCACCTCCCGTGGTAGAGAAAGGCATCACCCGTAGTCGACCAAGGGCTGATGCCGTGATCAATCAAGGCGTCCCCCGTGGTCGACCAATGGCTGTCCCCGCGGTCGATCAACGCATTGCTGGCAGTCGACTGAGCTCGCAGCCTGTGCTAGAGCAAGGCACTGCACACGAGCAACCGAGTAAACAGCCCAAGATCCACCCTGGGATGTCGCCCTGGTGGACAATCGCATCGCCCGTGCTAGTGCAAGAAACAGCTCCTGAGTATTCCAGCCAACCGAACGTGTTCCCAATCTGTGGATGATGCCGTGAGCTACAAAATGAGCTCACGACAAGCATCCGGGCTGCCTCCGACCACAACGACGCACGCCGGCCGAGCCAGCATCGGAGTGGTGGCGGAGGAAGCACGCCCAGCACTGGAGCATGCCCCCACGATCGGTAGGGATCATGCCCACGGGTGATGGTACGGATGCAAGGGGGCAGCCATGCCACACACTACCCCCTTAAAGAGCTTTATTTACATTTTTGGTATTCCCAGAGGTGATATGATGACCCCGGAATTTTACACCAACCGCCCGGGCGCTACCAACGCCCACCACGGTTGACCAAGGCATCGCCCATGGTATACCAGGGGCAGTCGCCGTGGTCAATCAAGGCATCATCCGTGATCGACCAAGGGCTGACGCTGGTAGAGCAAGGATCCACCCATGAGCGACCGTGATCGACCGAGAGCACCGCCCGTGGTAGAGCAAGGCAATGTCCGTGGTCGACCAATGCATCGCCCATGGTATACCAGGGGCAGTCGCTGCGGTCGATCAAGGCATTGCCCGTGATCGACAAGGGGCTGCCGCTGGTAGAGCAAGGCACAGCCCATGAAAGACCGAGAGCACTGCCCGTGAGCGACAGTGATCGATCGAGAGCACCGCCCATGGTAGAGCAAGGCACAGCCCGTGGTCGACCAAGGCATCGTCCGTCGTCGACCGGGGCCCGTCGCCGTGGTCGATCAAGGCATCGCCCGTGGTATACCAGTGGCAGCCACTGTGGTCAATCAAGGCATCGTCCATGGTATATAACAGGGGCAGTCGCTGTGGTCGATCAAGGCATCACCCGTGATCGAGCAGGGGCTGTCACTGGTAGAGCAACGCACAGCCCATGAGCGACCGAGAGCACTGCCCGTGAGCGACAGTGATCGACCGAGAGCACCGCCCATGGTAGAGCAAGGCACAGCCCGTGGTCGACCAAGGCATCACCCGTCGTCAACAGGGCCCATCGCCGACTAGAGCAAGGCACTGCACATGAGCAACCGACTGAACAGCCCGATATCGACCATGGGATGTCACCCTGGTGGATAGTCGCATCGCCCGTGCTAGAGCAAGACACAACCCATGAGTATTCCAGCCAACCAAACGAGTTCCCGATGTGTGGAAGATGCCGTGAGCTACAAAATGAGCTCACGACAAGCATCCGGGCTGCCTCCGACCACAATGGATGCCGGCCAAGCCGGCGACCATGTGGTGGTGGAGGAAGCACGCCCAGCACCAGAGAATGCCCCCACGATCAGTAGGGAACATGCCCCCGGGTGATGGTACGGATGCAAGGGGGCAGCCAAGCCACACACTACCCCCTTAAAGAGCTTTATTTGAGTTTTTGGTATTCCCAGAAGGTGATATGATGACCCCCGAATTTTACACCAACCACCCGGGCGCTACCAATGCCCACCACGGTCGACCAAGGCATCGCCCGTGGTAAACCAGGGGCAGTCGCTGCGGCTGATCAGGGCATCGCCGGTGATCGACCAAGGGCTGACGCTGGTAGAGCAAGGCACAGCCCATGAGCGACCGAGAGCACTGCCCGTGAGCGACAGTGATCGATCGAGAGCACTGCCCATGGTAGAGCAAGGCACAGCCCGTGGTCAACCAAGGCATCGCCCGTCGTTGACCGGGGCCCATCGCCGTGGTCGATCAAGGCATCACCCGTGGTATACCAGTGGCAGCCGCTGCGGTCGATCAAGGCATCGCCCGTGATCAACCAGGGGCTGCCGCTGGTAGAGCAAGGCACAGCCCATGAGCGACCGAGAGCACTGCCCGTGAGCGACAGTGATCGACCGAGAGCACCCCCCATGGTAGAGCAAGGCACAGCCCGTGGTCGACTAAGGCATCGCCCGTCGTCGACCAGGGGCTGCCGCCGTGGTCGATCAAGGCATATCCTGTGGTATACCAGGGCAATCGCTGCGGTTGATCAGGGCATTGCCAGTGATTGACCAAGGGCTGACGCTGGTAGAGCAAGGAGCTGCCCATGAGCGACCGAGAACACTGCCCATGAGCGACAGTGATCGACCGCTGTCGCCATGGTCGATCAAAGCATTGCCCGTGGTATACCAGGGACAGTCGCTGCGGTTGATCAAGTGCTGATGGTGGTAGAGCAAGGATCCGCCCATGAGCGACCAAGAGCACTGCCCGTGAGCGACCGTGATCGACCAAGCGCACCACCCGTGGTAGAGCAAGGCACTGCCCGTTGTCGACCAAGGCATCGCCCGTGGTATACCAGGGGCTGTCACCGTG
>FWPY01000050.1:3095000-3105000 GCA_900174645.1 Sonneratia alba | reverse complement strand
GCGCATTCTCCGGGGCTAGAGCTCAAGGGTCTAACAAACCTCCCCCACCTAAGGGATTCGATGCCCTCATCGAATGAGACTCCCGGTACTGCCGGGTGAGGTCTTCGTACTGCCATAGTGTGATATCCTTCTCCCAAGTCGCCTCTGACTCGGGTAGGTCCTTCCACTTGACCAAGTACTCCGTCCTCCTGTTCATCTTGTTGTAACTCAGCACTCGGTGATCAAGTATGGCTTCCACCTCCTTGTCGAGTTCCTTCCTCACGGTGAGAGGGGCGCGCTTCACCTTGTTGCGCTCCGGATGCTCCTTGTCCTGATGGTAAGGTTAAGGAAACTGATGTGGAATGTCGGGTGCACCTTCATCCTCTCTGGTAGTGCTAGCCGATAGGCTACTGGCCCGACTCTCTTGATCACTTCAAAGGGTCCGTCATACCGCTGGAACAAGCCCTTATGCCAGTGCTTGCTCGTGATCTTCTTCCAAATCTGTGGGGTGAGGTGAGCTTCAACATCACTAAGTCCCCCACCTGGAACTCCAGCGGCCTCCGGTTCCTGTCCGCATACTTCTTCATTCGCCTGGCAGTTTTGGCGAGGCTATCTCTCGCCTCTTCAAGCATCTCCTGCTTGTTGCGCGCGAATCGATATGCAGCTGGGCGCGGCCCTTCCTTGCGCTGCAACGCCACCTCCTGCGGCGTTAGCGGTTGGTAGCCCATTGCTAACTCAAATGGGCTGTGACCTGTTGTAGAGGAGCGGTTCAAGTTGTAGGACAACTGAGCAGAGTCAAGCAAGTCTAGCCAATTCCGTTGACTTGCTGAGACATAGTGCCTCAAGTACTCCTCCAGCAGCGCATTCACTCGTTCTGTCTGGCCATCCGTCTGTGGATGATTGGCCGTTGAGAACTTCAGTTCGGATCCTAGCAGTCCGAACAAGCATGTCCAGAAGTTGCCTATGAACTGAGCGTCTCGGTCACTCACGATCTCCATCGGTACTCCAAAGAGCTTCACCATGGAGGGATAGAAAGCCTCAGCTGTGCAATTCTTGGTCACGGGGGTGAAAATTGCGTACTTGGAGAATCGGTCCACAACCACCATCACCGCCGTATAACCCTTTACTTCTAGAAACCCAGACACAAAGTCCATGGAAACTGATACCCAAGGCTTCTCTGGCACTGCCAAGGGTTGTAGGAGACCGGCCTCTGCTCGCCTCTCCACCTTGTCTTGTTGACAAACGAGACAAGTCTTGATGTATAACTCCACGTCGTCGGCCATCTTTGGCCACACATAGGACCTGGACAACAGGGCTAGCGTCCACTCACGGCCTGGATGTCCAGCCCAAGGACTGTCGTGACTCTCCTTCACCTGCTGGTAGCGCAATCCCTCTCCGCTAGGGACAAGCAAATGGCCACCTTTGCCATAAAGCAGCCCATCTTCCAGCCAATACCGCCTCACTGTCCCGTCCTTGACTTGCTCCACTAGGAGTTGATAGGTCTTGTCCCTTAGTGTAGCGATCTTGACCTCCTGGAGGAAGTTGGAGGTTACTTGTGTCAAAGCTGCCACCTGGTCCAAAGCATTCCGACTGAGGGCATCCGCCACTAGGTTGTGCCTCCCTGGTCGGTGTTCCCACTCGAAGTCATACTCCGCTAGGAACTCTTGCCAACGCGCTTGCCTTGGTGACAACTTCGGTTGTGACTTGAAGAAGGTATTGGCGACGTTGTTCGTCTTGACCACGAATGTGGTTCCCAGTAGGTACACTCGCCACACCCTCAAGCAATGCACCACAACCAGCATCTCCTTCTCATGTGCTGAGTAGCGCTGTTCAGCCGGCTTCAACTACCAACTCTCGAACGCCACGGGATGTCCGTCTTGCACGAGAACTCCTCCTACAGCACGATCTGAGGCATCCGTATGCACCTCAAATGGCTTCTCAAAGTCCGGGAGCTTGAGCACGGGCTCCGTCACAATGGCAGTCTTCACCTTGGAGAACGCCACATCACAGTCCTCGTCCCATGTCCACTTCTGCTCCTTCCGCAGCAGATCAGTGAAGGGACTCACTTTCTTTGAGTACCCCTTGATAAACTTGCGGTAGTAGTTGGCCAGCCCCAAGAAACTCCGCAACTCAGACACCGACTTTGGTGGAGGCCAATCCTGGATCGCCTGCACCTTCTTGGGGTCCATCCGCACCTGCCCTTGGCCGATCACATGGCCAAGGAATCGAATCTCCTGCATACCAAACTCGCACTTCTCCCTCTTCACATATAGGGAGTGTTGCCTAAGCCACTCAAAAACAGCCTGCAAGTGCTGCACATGTTGTGCCAAGTCCCTATACACGACAATATCGTCCGAATAGACGACCACAAACTGATCCAGCATGTCGTGAAACACATCATTCATCAAGTTGCAGAATGTGGCAGGAGCATTGGTTAAACCGAATGGCATTACCAGGAATTCAAAGGATCCATAACGAGTTACCATTGTGGTCTTGGACTCGTCTCCTTTGGCGATGCGGACTTGCCAATATCCTAAACGCAAGTCCAGCTTGGAGAAGACCCTCGCCTCACCTAGGCGATCAAACAGGTCTGCAATCAAGGGCACTGGGTACTTGTTCTTTACCGTGACCTTGTTCAATCCACGGTAGTCGACACACAGTCGGAGAGAGCCATCCTGCTTCTCTTGGAATAACACTGGGGCTCCATAAGGGGCTTTGGAGGGCTGGATCTTTCCCGCATCCAGCAACTCGGTCAGCTGACTCCGCAGCTCTACCAGCTCCTTCAGGGACATCCGGTACGGGGCTTTGGCTGGAGGAACGGTGCCTAGCAGTAGTTCTATCTTGTGATCTACTGCTCGGCATGGCGGTAGCCCTCCTGGCAACTCCTCCGGCATCACATCCTGGAATTGCCCGAGCACTTCCACAACCTTGTGTGGAATCTCCTGGTCCACCTCCGTCTCCTGCATGTCCACTTCCCTTATAGCCGCAAGGTAAGTGGGATACCCCTTCTTCATTCCTCGTGCCAATTGCATTGCAGATACCTTCTCCGTGGCTACCTCCCCAGAGCGTGCAAGGCCTCAGTATCCTTGCACAAAACAGGGTCGTCGCGGATCTCCAATGACAATGCCTCCCACATGAGGCATGATGGTGATTGCTGCATCTGCAAAGAAGCTATTCCCAAGGATGAGGTCGTAATCATCCAAAGGAACCACCATCAGATCGACTGTACCCTCCCAAGCCTCTATCTTGATGGGCACATCCCTTGCCAACCCGCCCATCGGTTGGCTCTTGGAGTTCACCGCCTTCAATCGGCTATGAGAGCGTTCCACTTGCAACTCCAAGGTTCGTATCATCCGATCTGATACGAATGTGTTGGTGGTGCCAGTATCCACCAAGGCTGACATCTGCCTGCCATTCAAGGTCACATTCACGAACAACAAACCGTGGCGTACCTTAGGGCGCTCACTCCGCATAGCGCCTAGGGCCTGCAGTGGGGCAACACGCTGCACTTGGTCCTCGTCGGAGTCATCCGACCGTAGGGCAGTAACCTTCCCCTCCCGCTTTGGGCACTCCTTTGCCCTATGGGGTCCGTTACATATGAAGCAGCCTGGGTGCGTCCGAGGATCCTTCCTTCCGTTGGCTCCCTCAATCACCTTCGCCTTTCCCTTGTCTGGTCGGGTAAGCTGCTTCTCCTTGCCCTTCCCTGACTTTCCTGCCAGATAGGACTTGGACTTCTTGTCCTTGTCCGTGTGCTGGGCCTTCTTGCTCCCCTCCTCGGCACGAGCAATCCGTAAGTCCAGCAGTGCATCCGCCACAGCTAAGGCAGAAGGGAGGTCTCTTACCCCTTGCCTCCTTAGCTCGAGTTGAGCCCAAGGTTGCAATCCCTTTAGGAACATGTACAGCTTGTCCATCTCTGACATATCCGTCACGTCCAGCATCAGTGCGCAAAACTCCTTCACATAGTCCCACACTGGTCCGCTGTGCCTCAGCTTGGCCATCGCATCCCGAGCAAGCCATGCTGTGTTGCTCGGCAGGAACTGCTCCTTCAGCTCCTTCTTCAATGCCTCCCAGGTCTGAATACGGGGTCTGCCTGCACTGATATCATCTTGGACTTAGGTCCTCCACCATAGCTTCGCATCCTTGGCGAGATACATGGTGGTAATCGTCACCTTCTCGGCGTCGGGGATCATCGCAGCAGCGAAGTAGTTCTCCATGTCCCATATGAAGTTCTCTAGATCCTTGGAACTCCTTGTTCCTTCAAACGCCTTTGGCTCCGTACCTTCATCTTCCCACGAGGCTCATTCGATGGCCCCACCTGGGACACGAGTTGTCGCTTGATCAGGACCACATCATCCTTCAGGGTTGCTACGTCAAGCCTGATATCCTTCAGCAGATCAGTCATGGTCCCTCCAAGATCGTTGCCTTCGCCGACGTTGTACTCCAAAACAGCAACGCGGGGTTCCAGCATAGCAGTCGGGTCTGCTCGTCCAGTGAGCTCTGCAATACGGCCTTCCAGTGCCGCCAATCGCTCCCGCAACGCTTCCATCGTCCTGGTCCACACGATTGCTGATTGTAGGGTACACGTGGTCTTTGCCAAAGGGGATCCTCCACCCGAACGCAGCACCACTCTCCTAGGTACTCTGGCTTGTCACGGACAAAACCTCGGCTCTGATACCAACTGTCACGAGGCCGATGCGGGTCACAAATTTTTCCGCACCCCGCTAGGTGTCGACACACCGTTTGTCGACCAGCCACACACACACCGCGCGTACCGTCAAGGCCAAACGATCAGGGAATCGAAGAAGCAACACCGAGTGACACAATAACACAATTGGGAAAACACAACTCGTATTCACATCTATTACAAGTACACGAAAAATCCAATCCCAGATCAGAACACTTACACGCAACCTCACGAGCCTATGCCTCACAGTCTCCTACTGCTTGCACTCCCTACTCGTCTCGTGTCTTCCTTCAAGAACACCAGGTTGCTGCCCAACTCGACTTCCACTCCCTTGGAATCTCAGGCTCGTCGTGTTCCTCAACTGATCTGGTCACTCCTGGTTCTCTCCTTGCCTCTGCTTGGAGTTTGGTGTCTCTTGCCTCTTCTGGTCCCCCTTCCTGAATGAGGCCGACCCCTTTATATAGGGGAGTCGAGCAAATCTGATATGGCAACTGATAGGTGAGAATCCCTTGATTCTCTCCATCTGATCTCGACCCGTCCAATCCCGGCTGTCGATTTGCAATCTCCAAGATTGTTTCCATAATAGATTGCCCTGCCATATCCCGGGAGGATCTTCCCGGATTTCCCTGGATTGACTTGGCGCCAGCTGAGCTTGTTGTCCAGGTTCATCCCCTCTAGGGTCCACGTCCCTGAACCCCTCCTAGGATCACGGTCGCCTAATTGCTGCGTACAGCGGTGCTCGCCTGGTTAAGGACTTAGCCGATCCCCACAAGTCGTCAACTCCCCTGCTGCTAAGTGCTGAGCCTCCCTTAGCGTCTGCCGGGCCTGTTGAGGCATGCGCACTCCTAGAGTGCCCTTGCGCAGTTGTATCAGGTTCCATGAACCTCCTAGAGCTTGGCACTGTGCCTTGCTCATGAGCATCCTCACTGCCCCCCTGCACATTCACTGACTTGTGCATTGTGGCACTCCCTTGCCACAATCTGGTCCTTTGGCACACTGTCGAGCCTTTGATTGACCATCCTCTTCACAAGTGCCTTTGTGCACACTTGTGTGACCATCTCCCGACTTGCCTGCTTCATGGACTTGCAATTCTCTCAACACCAAGCACCTGGTTGCCTGCGCATCCTTGCGTGCAGGCTTATGCGCCACCACTACCCCAAGGCACGGCCTGTGGTGCGCATTCTCTGGGGCTAGAGCTCAAGGGTCTAACAGTAGGCCCCTATCCTACCATCGAAAGTTGATAGGGCCGAAATTTGAATGATGCGTCGCCGGCACCCTGGCCATGTAATCCGTCAAGTTATTATGAATCATCAGAGCATCGGGCAAAGCCCGCTTCGACCTTTTGTCTAATAAATGCATCCCTTCCAGAAGTCGGGGTTCGTTGCACGTATTAGCTCTAGAATTACTACGGTTATCCGAGTAGGAGATACCATCAAACAAACTATAACTGATTTAATGAGCCATTTGCAGTTTCACAGTCTGAATTAGTTCATACTTACACATGCATGGCTTAATCTTTGAGACAAGTATATGACTACTGGCAGGATCAACCAGGTAGCATTCATTGACGACATCCCGCTTGCCGAGCACCCCTGCAGCAGAGCTCCCAAGGTGCCGTAGGCAAGTGACGAGAGTCATTCTAATGAAGCATCACGTTCGAGAGCACAATTCACCCGAGAGCCATGCGCCCATGGAATATTCCGCATCCGAGAGATCGAGAAGGCTCCCCTTGGCCACTGCAGACACCATCGCAAGGAGGCATGCGTGGCACAAGGGGGGACTGCTTCATCATCCAACAGACTGCCCGAGGGGGGCAACTGATGGACAGACCGCAACACCGCATTCAGTACCAGCCAACATGGTAGCTGTCACAGGGGTCGGAACTCACCCGAATTTTTCCGTTCCTGCGATGGTGCTGAGCAGTGTCCCGTGCACTCTCAGCCAACCCGAAGCACACACACGCAGCGAAATAGCTTGGCGAGGTTTAGCAATCAAGGATCAAGATCGAACAATGCAAGGTAAGGGAAATCTCACTTGTATTCACAAACACGAATTACAAGAACACACAAAACCCTTACACGACCTTGCACGGCCACGTCCAAGTATATGCCTCGTACTCCAGCACTTGCACTCCTCACTTGGACGGGTGAACTTCACTCCGGGAGTTCACACTCAGCGTCGGGGGACTGGTCACACTGTTGCCGGGACTTCCTTGCTCGACTATCGGTGATAGAGTGTTCTCTCTAACTCTCTCCAGTTGCTCTCCCCTTCTGCCCTTCGACCTTAGGACCCGGGGGCTATTTATACTTGCAGGTGGGGGAATCCTCATCCCTAGTTTCTAGGGAACACCTCAGCTTCCATAACCACCCTTATCCCTTATTCCTAGGGATAAGATCGACTGCCAGCACAGTCCTCGGTCAGCACCTTGACCGAGACTCCATCGTTCCACGACCGGAGTATATCGGGCCTGACTGAGTGCCACCCGCACTCAGTTCGGTCATGGGCACCGCGCCCTTGCCTTGGATCAATTGCATGGAACATTAGCGTCGCTCGCCCCCGAGCGACTTCCCTAGCGAGTCTTCGGGAGAACCCGCATGCCCGTTGCTTGCCAGCTCGCCTTTGAACGGGTCTTTCGGGAGGTTGGGGCGTCCAGCCCACTTGGCCTTGACCGGGTCTTGCGGGAGTGCTCAGGCCCGCACGGCCCGCCACCTGTCGTCCGCCTTCCTCGCCCGAGAACAAGTCTTCCGGGCGGTTAGGGCGTCCAGCTCACTCCTGACCGAGTCTTTAGGGAAGTGGGGAAGTCCAGCTCGCCTTCCCACTTAGCTTGGCCCTCGCCCTATATATATCCCATTGATCCTTTGGCATTCCTTCCCTCGATCCTTTCCCGGGCTGCCATGCTATCGAGGGTCCGCTTGGCAGCCATTTCCGTGTCCAAGCATTAAGGGGCTGACAGTAGCCAACACAGGAACCAGAGAGCATACCACAGCATAACACACGCATGGGACGTCCATTGAGGGGCTGCCGAGCGGACAGTCCAACGGTCCACACCACCGTTGAGCCAGCCAACACATACAGCCAAAGCACCACTCACACTTCGTCATGCACACAGGATCGCAGTCACGTGGAAAAAGACCCCCGCCCCGCTCCGAGAGGTTTCTCAGAAGGGAAAGAGGGCAGTCCACTAGACCACAATCGGGCGATAGACGCGAGAAGATCTAGACAGAAAAGTGAGATATCCAACCAACCGACCGACCGCATTACCAATGTGTGGCAGCTGCTGCCGAGAGCAGCGCCCGTGAGCGACCATGACTGACCGAGAGAACGGCCCGTGGTACAGAGAGGCACAGCCCGTGGTCGAGAAGGGGCTGTTGCCACGGTCATTCAAGGCATCACCCGTCGTCGACCGAGCGCACAGCCCATGCTAGAGCAAGGCATTGCCCATGAGCAACCAAGAGAACAGCCTGAGGTCGACCAAGGGATGTCGCCCTGGTCCAGAATTCGCATAGCCTGTGCTAGAGAAAGGCACAGCCCCTGAGTATTCCAGCCAACCGAACATGTTCCTGATGTGTGGAAGATGCCATGAGCTACAAAACGAGCTCATGACAAGCATCTGGGCTGCCTCCGACCACGACGACGCATGCCGGCCGAGCCGGCATTGGAGTGGTGGCGGAGGAAGCACGCCCAGCACCAGAGCATGCCCCCACGATCGGTAGGGATCATGCCCACTGGTGATGGTACGGATGCAAGGGGGCAGACATGCCACACACTACCCCTTAAAGAATTTTATTTAAGTTTTCGGTATTCCTAGAAGGTGATATGATGACCCCAGAATTTTACACCAACGCCCACCATGGGCATTCACGGTCGACCAAGGCATCACCCGTGGTATACCAGGGGCAGTTGCTGCGATCGATCAAGGCATCGCCCGTGATCGACCAAGGGCAGACACTGGTAGAGCAAGGATCCACCCATGAGCGACCGTGATCGACCGAGAGCACCGCCTGTGGTAGAGGAAGGCAATGCCCATGGTCGACCAATGCATCGGCCTTGGTATACCAGGGGCTGTCGCTGGTGGAGCAAGGCACAGCCCATGAGCGGCCGAGAGCACTGTCCGTGAGTGACAGTGATCGACCGAGAGCACCGCCCATGGTAGAGCAAGGCACAGCCCGTGGACGACCAAGGCATCGCCCGTTGTCAACCGGGGCCATCGCCGTGGTCGATCAAGGCATCACCCGTGGTATACCAGTGGCAGCCACTGCAGTCGATCAAGGCATCGCCTGTGGTATAACAGGGGCAGTCACTGCGGTCGATCAAGGCATCACCCGTGATCGACCAGGGGCTGTCGCTGGTAGAGCAACGCACAGCCCATGAGTGACCGAGAGCACTGCCCGTGAGCAACAGTGATCGACCGAGAGCACCGCCCATGGTAGAGCAAGGCACAGCCCGTGGTCAACCAAGGCATCGCCCGTCGTCAACCGGGGCCCGTCGCCGTGGTCGATCAAGGCATCGCCCGTGGTATACCAGGGGCAGCCGCTGCAGTCGATCAGGGCATCACACGTGGTATATAAGGGGCAGTCGCTGTGGTCGATCAAGGCATCGCCCGTGATCGACCAGGGGCTGTTGCTGGTAGAGCAAGGCACAGCCCATGAGCGACCGAGAGCACTGCCCGCGAGCGACAGTGATTGACCAAGAGCACCGTCCGTGGTAGAGCAAGGCATCGCCCGTAGTCGACCAAGGGATGAGGCCGTGGTCGACCAAGGGCTGCCGATGCGGTCGATCAACGCATCGCCGGAGGTCGACCGAGCTCACAGCCCGTGCTAGAGCAAGGCACTGCACACGAGCAGCCGACTGAACAGCCCGAGATCGACCATGGGATGTCGCCCTGGTGGATAGTCCCATCGCCCGTGCTAGAGCAAGACACAACCCACGAGTATTCCAGCCAACCAAACAAGTTCCCGATGTGTGGAAGATGCCGTGAGCTACAAAATGAGCTCACGACAAGCATCCGGGCTGCCTCCGACCACAACAGATGCCGGCCAAGCCGGCGACAGTGTGGTGGCGGAGGAAGCACGCCCAGCACCAGAGAATGCCCCCACGATCAGTAGGGAACATGCCCCCGGGTGATGGTACGGATGCAAGGGGGCAGCCAAGCCACACACTACCCCCTTAAAGAGCTTTATTTGAGTTTTTGGTATTCCCAGAAGGTGATATGATGACCCCCGAATTTTACACCAACCGCCCGGGCGCTACCAACGCCCACCACGGTCGACCAAGGCATCGCCCGTGGTATACCAGTGGCAGTCGCTGCGGCTGATCAGGGCATCGCCGGTGATCGAC
>FWPY01000050.1:3077500-3085000 GCA_900174645.1 Sonneratia alba | reverse complement strand
AGTTGGGATGCGGGAAAGATCCAGCCCTCCAAAGCCCCTTATGGAGCCCCGGTGTTATTCCAGGAGAAGCAGGATGGCTCTCTCCGACTGTGTGTCGACTACCGTGGATTGAACAAGGTCACGGTAAAGAACAAGTACCCAATGCCCTTGATTGCAGACTTGTTTGATCGCCTAGGTGAGGCGAGGGTCTTCTCCAAGCTGGACTTGCGTTTAGGATATTGGCAAGTCCGCATTGCCAAAGGAGACGAGTCCAAGACCACAATGGTAACTTGTTATGGATCCTTTGAATTCCTGGTAATGCCATTCGGTTTAACCAATGCTCCTGCCACATTCTGCAACTTGATGAATGATGTGTTTCACGACATGCTGGATCAGTTTGTGGTCATCTATTTGGATGATATTGTCGTGTATAGCAGGGACTTGGCACAACATGTGCGGCACTTGCAGGCTGTTTTTGAGCGGCTTAGGCAACACTCCCCATATGTGAAGAGGGAGAAGTACGAGTTTGGCATGCAGGAGATCCGATTCCTTGGCCATGTGATCGGCCAAGGGCAGGTGCGGATGGACCCCAAGAAGGTGCAGGCAATCCAGGATTGGCCTCCACCAAAGTCGGTGACTGAATTGCGGAGTTTCTTGGGGCTGGCCAACTACTACCGCAAGTTTATCAAGGGTTACTCAAAGAAAGTGAGTCCCTTGACTGATCTGCTACGGAAAGAGCAGAAGTGGACATGGGACGAGGATTGTGAAGCGGCGTTCTCCAAGGTGAAGACCGCCATTGTGACGGAGCCTGTGCTCAAGCTCCTGGACTTTGAGAAGCCATTTGAGGTGCATACGGATGCCTCAGATCGTGCTGTAGGTGGAGTTCTCGTGCAAGACGGACATCCCGTGGCGTTCGAGAGTTGGAAGTTGAAGCTGGCTGAACAGCGCTACTCAGCACACGAGAAGGAGATGCTGGTTGTGGTGCATTGCTTGAGGGTGTGACGAGTGTACCTGCTGGGAACCACATTCGTGGTCAAGACAGACAACGTCACCAATACCTTCTTCAAGTCACAACCGAAGTTGTCACCCAGGCAAGCGCGGTGGCAAGAGTTCCTAGCGGAGTATGACTTCAAGTGGAAACACCGACCGGGGAGGCACAACCTAGTGGTGGATGCCCTCAGTGGGAAGGCTTCGAACCAGGTGGCGGCTTTGACTCAAGTAACCTCCGACTTCCTCCAGGAAGTCAAGATCACTACACTAGGGGACAAGACCTATCAACTCCTAGTGGAGCAAGTCAAGGACGGGACGGTGAGGCGGTATTGGTTGGAAGATGGGCTGCTTTATGGCAAAGGTAGCCGTTTGCTTGTCCCTAGCGGAGAGGGATTGCGCTACCAGCTGATGAAGGAGAGTCACAACAGTCCTTGGGCTGGACTTCCAAGCCGTGAGCGGACGCTAGCCCTGTTGTTCAGGTCCTATGTGTGGCCAAAGATGGCCGACGACGTGGAGTTATATGTCAAGACTTGTCTTGTTTGTCAACAAGACAAGGTGGAGAGGCGAGCAAAGGCCGGTCTCCTACAACCCTTGGCAGTGCCAGAGAAGCCTTGGGTATCAGTTTCCATGGACTTTGTGTCTGGGTTTCCAGAAGTAAAGGGTTATACGGCAGTGATGGTGGTCGTGGACCGATTCTCCAAGTACGCGATTTTCACCCCCATGACCAAGAATTGCACAGCTGAGGCAGCAGCTGAGGCTTTCTATCGCTCCGTGGTGAAGCTCTTTGGAGTACCGACAGAGATCGTGAGTGACTGAGATGCTCGGTTCACAGGCAACTTCTGGACATGCTTGTTCGGACTGCTAGGATCCGAACTGAAGTTCTCGACGGCCAATCATCCATAGATAGACGGCCAGACAGAATGAGTGAATGCGCTGCTAGAGGAGTACTTGAGGCACTATGTCTCAGCAAGTCAACGGAATTGGTTAAACTTGCTTGACTCCGCTCAGTTGTCCTACAACTTGAACCACTCCTCTGCAATAGGTCATAGCTCGTTTGAGTTAGCAATGGGCTACCAACTGCTAACGCCGCAGGAGGTGGCGTTGCAGCGCAAGGAAGGGCCGTGCCCGGCTGCATATCGATTCATGCATGACAAGCAGGAGATGCTTGAAGAGGCGAGTGATAGCCTCGCCAAAGCTACCAGGCGAATGAAAAAGTATGCGGACAGGAATCGAAGGCCGCTGGAGTTCCAGGTGGGGGACTTAGTGATGTTGAAGCTAACCCCACAGATCTGGAAGAAGATCATGAGCAAGCGCTGGCATAAGGGCTTGTTCCAGTAGTATGACGGACCCTTTGAAGTGATCAAGAGAGTCGGGCCAGTAGCCTATCGGCTAGCACTACCAGAGAGGATGAAGGTGCACCCGACATTCCACGTCAGTTTCCTTAAGCCTTACCATCAGGACGAGGAGCATCCGGAGCGCAACAAGGTGAAGCGTGCCCCTCTCACCATGAGGAAGGAACTCAACAAGGAGGTGGAAGACATACTTGATCACCGAGTGCTGGGTTACAGCAAGATGAATAGGAGGATGGAGTACATGGTCAAGTGGAAGGACCTACCTGAGTCAGAGGCAACTTGGGAGAAGGATGTCACACTATGGCAGTATGAAGACCTCATCCGGCGGTACCGAGAGTCTCATTCGACGAGGGCGTCGAATCCCTTGGGTGGGGGAGGTTTGTTAGACCCTTGAGCTCTAGCCCCGGAGAATGCGCACCACAGGCCGTGCCTCAGGGTAGTGGTGGCGCATAAGCCTGCACGCAAGGATGCGCGGGCAACCAGGTGCATGGTGTTGAGAGAATTGCAAGTCCATGAAGCAGGCAAGTCAGGAGATGGTCACACAAGCGTGCACGAAGGCACTTGTGAAGAGGATGGTTGATCAAAGGCTCGACAGTGTGCCAAAGGACCAAATTGTGGCAAGGGAGTGCCACAATGCCCAAGTCGGTGAATGCGAGGGTGGGCAGTGAGGATGCCCATGAGCAAGGCACGGTGCCAAGCTCTAGGAGGTTCATGGAACCTGATACAACCACGCAAGGGCACTCTAGGAGTGCGCATACCTCAACAGGCCCAGTAGACGCTAAGGGAGGCTCAGCACTTAGCGGCGAGGGAGTTGACGACTTGTGGGGATTGGCTAAGTCCTTGACCAGACTCGAGCACCGTTGGACGCAGCAATCAGGCGACCGTGATCCTAGGAGGGGGTCAGGGATGTGGACCCTAGAGGGGATGAACCTGGATGACAAGGCTGGCGCCAAGTCAATCCAGGGAAATCCGGGAAGATCCTCCCGGGATATGGCAGGGCAATCTATTATGGAAACAATCTTGGAGATTGCAGATCGACAGCCGGGATTTGACGAGTCGAGATCAGACGGAGAGAATCATGGGATTCTCACCTATCAGTTGCCATATCAGATTTGCTTGGCTCCCCTATATAAAGGGGTCAGCCTCATTCGGGAAGAGGGACCAGAAGAGGCGAGAGACACCAGACTCCAAGCAGAGGCGAGGAGAGAACCAGGGGCAACCAGATCAGTCGAGGAACACGACGAGCCCGAGATTCCAAGGGAGTGGAAGTCGAGTTGGGCAGCAACCCGGTGTCCTTGAAGGAAGACACGAGACGAGTAGGGAGTGCAAGTAGTAGTAGACTGTGAGGCATAGGCTCGTGAGGTTGCGTGTAAGTGTTCTGATCTGGGATTGGGTTTTTCGTGTACTTGTAATAGATGTGAATACGAGTTGTGTTTTCCCAATTGTGTTCTTGTGTCACTCAGTGTTGCTTCTTTGGTTCCCTGATCATTTGGCCTCAACAGTACGTGCAGTGTGTGTGTGGCTGGTCGACAAACGGTGTGTCGATGCCTAGTGGGGTGTGGAAAAATTTGTGAGCCGCATCTGCCCCGTGACAGTTGGTATCAGAGCCGAGGTTTTGTCCGTGACAAGCCAGAGTACCCAGGAGAGTAGTGCTGCGTTTGGGTGGACAATACCCTTTGTCAAAGACCACGCGTACCCTACAATCAGCAACCGTGTGGACCAGGGCGATGGAAGCGTTGCGGGAGCGATTGGCAGCGCTGGAAGGCCGTATTGCAGAGCTCAATGGACGAGCAGACCCGACCGCTATGCTGGAACCCTGCATTGCTGCTGTGGAGGACAACATCGGCGAAGGTGACGATCTTGGAGGGACCGTGACTGATCTGCTGAAGGCGATCAGGCTTGATGTGGCGACCCTGATGGATGATGTGGTCCTGATCAAGCGACAACTCGTGTCCCAGGAGGGGCCATCGAATGAGCCTCGTGGGAAGATGAAGGTCCTGGAGCCAAAGGCGTTCGAAGGAACAAGGAGTTCCAAGGATCTAGAGAACTTCATATGGGATATGGAGAACTACTTCGCTGCTGCGAAGATCCCCGACGCCAAGAAGGTGACGATCACCACCATGTATCTCACCAAGGATGCGAAGCTAGGGTGGAGGACCCAAGTCCAAGACGATATCAGTGCAGGCAGACCCCGGATTGAGACCTGGGAGGCACTGAAGAAGGAGCTGAAGGAGCAGTTCCTGCTGAGCAACACAGCATGACTTGCTCGGGATGCGATGGCCAAGCTGAGGCACAGCGGACCAGTGCGGGACTACGTGAAGGAGTTTAGCGCGCTGATGCTGGTCGTGACGGATATGTCAGAGATAGACAAGCTGTACACGTTCCTGAAGGGATTGCAACCTTGGGCTCAACTTGAGCTATCCGTCAAGTTATCATGAATCATCAGAGCATCGGGCAAAGCCCGTGTCGACCTTTTATCAAATAAATGCATCCCTTCTTGAAGTCGGGGTTCGTTGCACGTATTAGCTCTAGAATTACTACGGTTATCCAAGTAGGAGATACCATCAAACAAACTATAACTGATTTAATGAGCCATTTGCAGTTTCACAGTCTGAATTAGTTCATACTTACACATGCATGGCTTAATCTTCGAGACAAGCATATGACTACTGGAAGGATCAACCAGGTAGCATTCATTGACGACATCCCGCTTGCCGAGCACCCCTGCAGCTGAGCTCCCAAGGTGCTGTAGGCAAGTGACGAGAGTCATTCTAATGAAGCATCACGTTCGAGAGCACAATTCGCCCGAGAGCCATGCGCCCATGGAATATTCCGCATCCGAGAGATCGAGAAGGCTCCCCTTGGCCACTGCAGACACCATCGCAAGGAGGCATGCGTGGCACAAGGGGGGACTGCTTCATCATCCAACAGACTGCCCGAGGGGGGCAACCGATGGACAGACCGCAACACCGCATTCAGTACCAGCCAACATGGTAGCCAACACAGGAACCAGAGAGCATACCACAGCATAACACACGCACGGGACGTCCATTGAGGGGCTGCCGAGCAGACAGTCCAACGGTCCACACCACCGTTGAGCCAGCCAACACGTAAAGCCAAAGCACCACTCAGACACTGTCACGCACACAGGATCGCAGTCACGTGGAAAGAGACCCCCGCCCCGCTCCGAGAGGTTTCTCGGAAGGGAAAGAGGGCAGTCCGCTAGACCACAACCGGGCGATAGACACGAGAAGATCTAGACAGAAAAGTGAGATATCCAACCAACCAACCGACCGCATTACCGATGCGTGGCAGCTGCTGCCGAGAGCAGCGCCCGTGAGCGACCATGACTGACTGAGAGAACGGCCCGTGGTACAGAGAGGCACAGCCCGTGGTCGAGAAGGGGCTGTCGCCGCGGTCATTCAAGGCATCGCCCATCGTCGACCGAGCGCACTGCCCGTGCTAGAGCAAGGCATTGCCCATGAGCAACCGAGAGAACAGCCTGAGGTCGACCAAGGGATGTCGCCCTGGTCCAGAATTCGCATCTCCTGTGCTAGAGAAAGGCACAGCCCCTGAGTATTCCAGCAACCGAACGTGTTCGCAATGTGTGGAAGATGCCGTGAGGTACAAAATGAGCTCACGACAAGCATCCGGGCGGCCTCCGACCACGATGACGCATGCTGGCCAGGCCGGCATCGGAGTGGTGGCGGAGGAAGCACGCCCAGCACCAGAGCATGCCCCCACGATCGGTAGGGATCATGCCCACGCGTGATGGTACAGATGCAAGGGGGCAGACATGCCACACACTACCCCCTTAAAGAGCTTTATTTAAGTTTTCGGTATTCCCAGAAGATGATATGATGACCCCGGAATTTTGCACCAACCGCCCGGGCGCTACCAACGCCCACCACGGGTGATCACGGTCGACCAAGGCATCGACCATGGTATACCAGGGGCAGTCGCTGCGATCGATCAAAGCATCGCCCGTGATCGACCAAGGGCTGATGCTGGTAGAGCAAGGATCTGCCCATGAGCGACCGTGATCGACCGAGAGCACCGCCCGTGGTAGAGCAAGGCAATGCCCGTGGTTGACCAATGCATCGCCCTTGGTATACCAGGGGCAGTTGCTGCGGTCAATCAAGGCATTGCCCGTGATCGACCAGGGGCTGTCGCTGTTGGAGCAAGGCACAGCCCATGAGCGACTGAGAGCACTGTCCGTGAGCGACAGTGATCGACCGAGAGCACCGCCCATGCTAGCAAGGCACAGCCCATGGACGACCAAGGCATTGCCCGTCGTCGACCGGGGCCATCGCCATGGTCGATCAAGGCTTCGCCCGTGGTGTACCAGGGGCAGTCACTGAGGTCGATCAAGGCATCGCCCGTAATCGAGCAGGGGCTGTCGCTGGTAGAGAAAGGCACAGGCCATGAGAGACCGAGAGCACTGCCGCTGAGCGGCAGTGGTCGACCAAGAGCACCGCCCGTGGTAGAGAAAGGCATCGCCTGTAGTCGACCAAGGGCTGACACTGTGATCGATCAAGGCGTCCCCCGTGGTCGACCAAGGGCTGCCCCCGCGGTCGATCAACGCATTGCCAGCGGTCGACCGAGCTCGCAGCCTGTGCTAGAGCAAGGCACTGCACACGAGCAACCGAGTAAACAGCTCAAGATCCACCGTGGGATGTCGCCCTGGTGGACAATCGCATCGCCCGTGCTAGAGCAAGAAACAGCTCCCGAGTATTCCAGCCAACTGAACGTGTTCCCGATGTGTGGAAGATGCCATGAGCTACAAAACGAGCTCACGACAAGCATCCGGGCTGCCTCCGACCACAACGACGCACGCCGGCCAAGCCGGCATCAGAGTGGTGGCGAAGGAAGCACGCCCAGCACCGGAGCATGCACCCACGATCGGTAGGGATCATGCCCACGGGTGATGGTACGGATGCAAGGGGGCAGCCATGCCACGCACTACCCCCTTAAAGAGCTTTATTTACATTTTTGGTATTCCCAGAAGGTGATATGATGACCCCGGAATTTTACACCAACCGCCCAGGCGGTACCAATGCCCACCACGGTCGACCAAGGCATTGCCCATGGTATACCAGGGGCAGTCGCCGCGGTCGATCAAGGCATCGTCCATGATCAACCAAGGGCTGATGCTGGTAGAGCAAGGATCCACCCATGA
>FWPY01000050.1:3065000-3072500 GCA_900174645.1 Sonneratia alba | reverse complement strand
CACAGGCTCGGCCACAATCTGGGACTTGATCTTCTCGAAGGCGTCCACACACGCCGCATCCCAAGTCCACGGTTTGCCTTTCTACAGTAGATCGGTGAGCGGGGATACCAGCTTTGAGTATCCCTTGATGAACTTGCGCTAGTAGTTTGCCAACCCAAGGAAACTCTGCAATTCGCCCACCTTGGTGGGAGCCATCCACTCCCTAATGGCTTGCACCTTTCGAGGATCCATCCTCACCATGCCCCCGCCAATCACGTGGCCAAGGAAGTTGATTTCCTTGGTGCAGAACTCACACTTTTCCTTCTTTACGTACAACCTGTGTTCCCTTAACCGCTAGAACACAAAACGCAAATGCCCGAGATGTTCCTCTAGAGATCGGCTATAGACGACAATATCATCGAGATACACAACCACAAATTTGTCTATAATGTCATGAAACACATCATTCATGAGATTGCAAAATGTGGCTGGTGCATTGGTTAAGCCAAACGGCATAACCTTAAACTCATATGACCCATACTGAGTCACCATTGTCGTCTTTGGCGTGTCGCCCTCCGCTATGCGAACTTGCCAATATCCCGATCTCAAGTCCAACTTGGTGAAGAATTCGGCTCCACTGAGCCGATCGAACAAGTCTGCAATCAATGGCACGGGATACTTGTTCTTCACGGTGACTTTGTTCAACCCGCGGTAGTCCACGCAAAACCGCAACGTGCCATCTTGCTTCTCCTGGAACAGCACTGGCGCTCCAAAGGGCGCCTTGGAGGGTTGAACTTTCCCCGAATCCAGCAAGTCCTGGAGTTGTTTCCGTAACTCCTCCAGTTCTTTAGGCGACATCTGGTAAGGAGCTTTAGCTGGTGGCCTTGTCCCCAGAATCAACTCGATCTTGTGATCTACCGCCCGCCTTGGCGGTAGGCCCTTGGGCAGCTCCTCGGGCATAACATCACAAAAGTCGCCTAGAATCCCTTGCACCACGTCAGGAACGTCCGCGTTCGTGCCCAGCTTAGGCTCTAACTCATGGATCGCTGCAAGGTATGTTGGCTGGCCCCTCTTCCAGCCTTTGGCTATTTGCATAGCCGAGACCCGTTCGGTCCTAATGTCCTCCGCATGGTTAAGGCCCTTAAACCCCCGAACAAAGCAAGGCTTCTTCGGGTTTGAGATCAACAAACTAGACACATGTGGCATGACCGAAACACAAGCTTTCATAAGAAAGTTGTTACCAAGTATTACGTCAAAATCATCCATAGGAATGATCATGACGTCTATGTTCCCTGACCAATCACCAATCTGGACTGGCACTCCTTTGGCCATCCCAAGCACCGGCCCACTTTGGGAGTTGACAGCTTTGATGCGGCTAGCTTGCTTCTGGATCCGCAATCCATAGGCTTGCACAACACGGTCCGACACGAAGTTGTGCGTCGCGCCAGTGTCCACCATTGCCGCCACTTCCTTGGTGTTCAAGGTCATCAGTATGTACATCAATCCCTGCTCCGTGCCTTCCTTCCCGAGTGGATGGCACCAAGTATTTGGAGAGGTGCCACTCTAGTTTGCTCATCATCCGAGTCGGAGTCGGTCCTATTCACTAGGGCCGACAACTTCTCTCTCTTCGGGCAATCACGAGCACGATGGGGGCCATTGCAGATGAAGCACCCCGGGTGGGTCTTAGGGTCCTTAAGGGACGAACCCTCCATCGCCTTTCCCTTCCCCTTGTCTCCCTTGGATGGCTTCCCTTTTTCGGCTTCGCCTGCACCCTTGCTAGGCTTGGCCGCCTTGTCCTTCGACTTCTCGGCCTGTTTCCCCTTTGGGTCGCTCTTTGATACATGGATGTCAATCAATGCATCCGCCTTTCCCATTGCGGTCTGGAGGTCTTGGACTCCTTGCCTTCGCAGCTCAAGTTGAGCCCACGATTGAAGACCCCACATGAAGTTGAACAACTTGTCCAACTCGGACATCTCTATGACGTCAAGCAATAAGGAACTAAATTCCTTAACATAGTCACATACCGTACCCGTCTGCCTCAAGTTGCACAATGCATCTCGAGCAGCCCACAAAGTGTTTGTGGGAAGGAACTGCTCCTTGAGTTCTTTCTTCAGCGTAGGCCAATCTCTGATGTGTGGCCGCTCGCCGGTCGCAGCGTCCTGCTCACGGGTTCACCACCAGAGCTTCGCATCACCCGCTAGGTACATGACTGCCATCGAGAATTGTTCCCCTTCTGGAACTTTTCCTGCCTTGAAGTAATGCTCAATGTCCCACAAGAAATTTTCGAGTTCCTTGGAACTCCGAGTGCCTGTAAAGGCTTTGGGTTCAGGTATCTTTACCTTAGCCCGAGATCCCTCTACTTTGGCTACTCCAGCAGCCAACGCACATCAGAGGACGCTCACCTCCTCCTTCAAATGGACAACGTCTGGAACAAGCACTGCTAGAACTTCCGCCACACTTCCGTTTGCTCCAGACATGTTGCCGAGGGATGTTTCCAAAGCCGCTACTCGATCCCTTAATGCATCCATGCGGGACTCCACAAGTCACCGCTCGCTTGCTATTCCAATCCTTGCACACCACTGAATGTGGCTCTGATACCAGCTGTCACAGGGGTCGGAACTCACCAAAATATTTCCGTTCCTGTGATGGTGCTGAGCAGTGTCCCGTACACTCTCAACCAACCCAAATACACACAGCGAAATAGCTTGGCGAGGTTTAGCAATCAAGGATCGGGATCAAGCAATGCAAGGTAAGGGAAATCTCACTTGTATTCACAAACTCGAATTACAAGAATACGCAAAACCCTTACACGACCTTGCATGGTCATGCCCAAGTATATGCCTCGTGTCTCCGGCACTTGCACTCCTCACTTGGACGGGTGAACTTCGCTCTAAGAGTTCACACTTGGCTTTGAGGGAACTGGTCACAATACTGCCGGCCTTCCTTTGCTCGACCTTCTGTGATGGAGTGTTTCCTCTTGACTCTCTCCAGTTGCTCCCCTCGACCTTGAGACCTGAGTCCTATTTATCCTTGCAGGGGGGATCCACGATCCCTGGTTTCTAGGAAACAACCTAGCTGCCATAACCACCCACTCCCACACTTCTAGGGGCTGCAGTTGGATAAAGATGACTGCTTGCCAGCTCAGTCATTCGGTCAGTACCTTGACCAAGACTCCATCGTTCCACGACTAGAGTATACCGGGTCTGCCTGAGTGCCACCTGCACTCAGTTCGGCCGTGGGCACCGCGCCCTTGCCTTGGATCAGTCGCTGATAGCATGGAACATTAGCGTCGCTCGACCGTGAGTGACTTCCCTAGCGAGTCTTTCGGGAGCACCCGCGCGCCAATTGCTTGCCAGCTTGCCTTGAACGGGTCTTCCGGGAGGATAGGGCGTCCAGCTCACTGCCCTTGACCGGGTCTTGCGGGATTGCTCATGCCCGCACTGCCTGCCACTTGGTGTCCGCCTTGCTTGCCTGGGAGCAAGTCTTGCGGGAGGATAGGAGTCCAGCTCACCCGCCCCTGACTGAGTCTTGCGGGAGGATAGGACGTCCAGCTCATCCACCTTTGACCGAGTCTTGCGGGATCCCCTATATATCCTGGTAGCTCGCCCTTCTGTTCCCACTGATCCTTCGGCAGTCTTCCCTCGATCCTGTCCCTAGCTGCCATGCCATCGAGGGTCCGCCTAGCAGCCATGTCCGTGTCTGAGCATCAAGGGGCTGACAGTAGGCCCCTATCCTACCATCGAAAGTTGATAGGGCAGAAATTTGAATGATGAGTCGCCGGCACGCTGGCCATGCGATCCGTCAAGTTATCATGAATCATCAGAGCATCGGGCAAAGCCCGCGTCGACCTTTTATCTAATATATGCATCCCTTCCAGAAGTTGGGGTTCGTTGCACGTATTAGCTCTAGAATTACTACGGTTATCCAAGTAGGAAATACCATCAAACAAACTATAACTGATTTAATGAGCCATTCGCAGTTTCACAGTCTGAATTAGTTCATACTTACACGTGCATGGCTTAATCTTTGAGACAAGCATATGACTACTGGCAGGATCAACCAGATAGCATTCATTGATGACATCCTGCTTGCCGAGCACCCCTGCAGCAGAGCTCCCAAGGTGCCGTAGGCAAGTGACGAGAGTCATTCTAATGAAGCATCACGTTCGAGAGCACAATTCGCCCGAGAGCCATGCGCCCATGGAATATTCCGCATCCGAGAGATCGAGAAGGCTCCCCTTGGCCACTGCAGACACCATCGCAAGGAGGCATGCGTGGCACAAGGGGGGACTGCTTCATCATCCAACAGACTGCCCGAGGGGGGCAACCGATGGACAGACCGCAACACCGCATTCAGTGCCAGCCAACATGGTAGCCAACACAGGAACCAGAGAGCATACCACAGCATAACACACGCATGGGACGTCCATTGAGGGGCTGCCGAGCGGACGGTCCAATGGTCCACACCACCGTTGAGCCAGCCAACACGTACAGCCAAAGCACCACTCACACGCCGTCACGCACACAGGATCGCAGTCACGCGGAAAGAGACCCCGCCCCGCTCTGAGAGGTTTCTCGGAAGGGAAAGAGGGCAGTCCGCTAGACCACAACCGGGCGATAGACGCGAGAAGATCTAGACAGAAAAGTGAGATATCCAACCGACCGACCGACCGACCGCATTACCGATGTGTGGCAGCTGCTGCCGAGAGCAGTGCCCATGAGCGACCATGACTGACTGAGAGAACGGCCCGTGGTACAGAGAGGCACAGCCCGTGGTCGAGAAGGGGCTGTCGCCGCGGTCATTCAAGGCATCGCCCATCGTCGACCGAGTGCACAGCCCGTGCTCAAGCAAGGCATTGCCCATGAGCAACCGAGAGAACAGCCTGAGGTCGACCAAGGGATGTCGCCCTGGTCCAGAATTCGCATTGCCTGTGCTAGAGAAAGGCACAGCCCCTGAGTATTCCAGCCAACTGAACGTGTTCCCGATGTGTGGAAGATGCCGTGAGCTACAAAACGAGCTCACAACAAGCATCCGGGCTGCCTCCGACCACGACGACGCACGCCGGCCAGGCTGGCATCGGAGTGGTGGCGAAGGAAGCACACCCAGCACCAGAGCATGCCCCCACGATCGGTAGGGATCATGCCCACGGGTGATGGTACGGATGCAAGGGGGCAGACATGCCACACACTACCCCCTTAAAGAGCTTTATTTAAGTTTTCGGTATTCCCAGAAGGTGATATGATGACCCCAGAATTTTACACCAACCGCCCGGGCGCTACCAATGCCCACCACAGGCGATCACAGTCGACCAAGGCATCGCCCATGGTATACCAGGGGCAGTCGCTGCGATCGATCAAGGCATCGCCCGTGATCGACCAAGGGCTGATGCTGGTAGAGCAAGGATCTGCCCATGAGCGACCATGATCGACCGAGAGCACTGCCCGTGGTAGAGCAAGGCAATGCCCGTGGTCGACCAATGCATCACCCTTGGTATACCAGGGGCAGTCGCTGCGGTCGATCAAGGCATCGCCCGTGATCAACCAGGGGCCGTCGCTGGTGGAGCAAGGCACAGCCCATGAGCGACTGAGAGCACTGTCCGTGAGTGACAGTGATCGACCGAGAGCACCGCCCATGGTAGAGCAAGGCACAGCCCGTGGACGACCAAGGCATCGCCCGTCGTCAACTGGGGCCGTCGCCGACCGGGGCCATCGCTGTGGTCGATCAAGGCTTCGCCCATGGTTACCAGGGGGAGTCGCTGAGGTCGATCAAGGCATCGCCCGTGATCGAGCAGGGGCTGTCGCTGGTAGAGAAAGGCACAGGCCATGAGAGACCGAGAGCACTGCCGCTGAGCGGCAGTGGTCGACCAAGAGCACCGCCCATGGTAGAGAAAGGCATCGCCCATAGTCGACCAAGGGCTGACGCCGTGATCGATCAAGGCATCCCCCGTGGTCGACCAAGGGCTGCCCCCGCGGTCGATCAACGCATTGCCAGCTGTCGACCGAGCTCGCAGCCTGTGCTAGAGCAAGGCACTGCACATGAGCAACCGAGTAAACAGCCCAAGATCCACCGTGGGATGTCGCCCTGGTGGACAATCGCATCGCCCGTGCTAGAGCAAGAAACAGCTCCCAAGTATTCCAGCCAACTGAACGTGTTCCTGATGTGTGGAGGATGCTGTGAGCTACAAAACGAGCTCACGACAAGCATCCGGGCTGCCTCCGACCACAACGACGCATGCCGGCCGAGCCGGCATCGGAGTGGTGGCAGAGGAAGCATGCCCAGCACCGGAGCATGCCCCCACGATTGGTAGGGATCATGCCCACGGGTGATGGTACGGATGCAAGGGGGCAGCCATGCCTCACACTACCCCTTAAAGAGCTTTATTTACATTTTTGGTATTCCCAGAAGGTGATATGATGACCCCGGAATTCTACACCAACCGCCTGGGCGCTACCAAGGCATCATGCCCACCACGGTCGACCAAGGCATCGCCCATGGTATACCAGGGGCAGTCGCCGCGGTCGATCAAGGCATCGTCCGTGATCGACCAAGGGCTGATGCTGGTAGAGCAAGGATCCACCCATGAGCGACCGTGATCGACAGAGAGCACCGCCCGTGGTAGAGCAAGGCAATGCCTGTGGTCGACCAATGCATCGCCCATGGTATACCAGGGGCAGTCGCTGCGGTCGATCAAGGCATCGCCCGTGATCGACCAGGGGCTGCCGCTGGTAGAGCAAGGCACAGCCCATGAGTGACCGAGAGCACTGCCCGTGAGCGACAGTGATCGACCGAGAGCACCGCCCATGGTAGAGCAAGGCACAGCCCGTGGTCGACCAAGGCATCACCCATTATCGACCGGGGGCCATCACCGTGGTCGATCAAGGCATCGCCCGTGGTATACCAGTGGCAGCCGCTGCGGTCAATCAAGGCATTGCCCGTGGTATACCAGGGGCAGTCGCTGCGGTCGATCAAGGCATCACCCGTGATCAACCAGGGGCTGTCGCTGGTAGAGCAACGCACAGCCCATGAGCGACCCAGAGCACTGCCCGTGAGCGACAGTGATCGACCAAGAGCACCGCCCATGGTAGAGCAAGGCACAGCCTGTCGTCGACCAAGGCATCGCCCATCGTCAACCGGGGCCCGTCGCTGTGGTTGATCAAGGCATCGCCCATGGTATACCAGGGGCAGCCGCTGCGGTTGATGAGGGCATCGCACGTGGTATACAAGGGGCAGTCACTGCGGTCGATCAAGGCATCGCCCGTGATCGACCAGGGGCTGTCGCTGGTAGAGCAAGGCACAGCCCATGAGCGAATGACAGCACTGCCCATGAGCGACAGTGATCGACCAAGAGCACCGCCCGTGGTAGAGCAAGGCATCGCCCGTAGTCGACCAAGGGATGAGGCCGTGGTCGATCAAGGCATCCCCCGTGGTCGACCAAGGGCTGCCGATGCAGTCGATCAACGCATCGCCGGAGGTCGACCGAGCTCACAGCCCGTGCTAGAGCAAGCAACTGCACACGAGCAA